>CM055120.1:374963544-375335718 GCA_029206835.1 Rana muscosa | reverse complement strand
GAAAGGAAGGAAAGGAAGGAAGGAAAGGAAGAAAGGAAGGAAGGAAGGAAAGGAATGAAGGAAGGAAAGAAGGAAGGAAGGAAAGGAAGGAAGGAAAGGAAGGAAGGAAAGGAAGGAAGGAAGGAAGGAAGGAAGGAAGGAAGAAGGAAGGAAGGAAGGAAGGAGAAGGAAGGAAGGAAGGAAAGAAAGGAAAGGAAGGAAAGAAGAAGGAAGGAAGGAAAGGAAGGAAGGAAGGAAAGGAAAGGAAGGAAGGAAAGAAAGGAAGGAAGGAAAGAAAGGAAAATATCCCGATGACACATCATACTCCGTTCTCTACACTCTGCTGTATGACACGGTGACAAAATCAAATAAGTTTAATAAAGGAGATTTTTTTAAAGCGGCTCATTACCAGATACAACAGATGACTGCTGTGATCCTCTTATCTCCAACCTGGAGACCTGCTCTAATGAACAGACCTTGATCCATCTGCAAATCTATAAACACACCATAACAGGATGAGGCTTGCAAATTATTAGGTCAAAAGGAACCAAAGTACTCATTCTAAGACCAGAAGGATTTTCAGTAATTAGCAATAGGACAATACAGAGAAATTTTCCACAAATGTCTATACCTTACAGTAAAGCTCCGTACACACAACCCGGATTTCCTGCCAGGAAAACTGCCAAGAGAGCTTTTGGCCGGGAAAAACGGACATGTGTATGCTTCCTCGCAGTTTTCCCCCGTCAGGAAAACAGCCGGGAAAATAGAGAAACCTGCTCTCTATTTTCCCGTCGGGATTCCTGGCGGGTTTTTTTCCCCGCCAAATTTACTAATACTTTATGGGAAACACTGCGAGGCAGTGCCCATGGAGCATACACACGGCCGGGATTCCCGGCCAAAGCTCCATGGCATTTCTCGGCTTTCACAGCGGACTTTTTACCACCATGAAAACCGAGCGTGTGTACAGGGCTTAAGACAAGAATACATGGATGACTACCAACATATGCTGTCAGTTCAGAGATACTGTATATACAGCTTCTCGAGCCTGTTGTCAGCAGGACCATTTAAGGCCCCATGTACACTGCTGCTGCTAAACGGACGTTCAGAGGCAGTTGGACGCTATTTTTAACTGCCCCTGAACTCAATGTTATCTTATGTGTACATGCACACAGGGTCGTTTACTGTCGTTTTTAGGCAGTTGCGTTTATAGGCCTTTCTTTGAAGGCAAAAAAATAAGTTCAGACGCCAAAGTTTCCGACGCCCAAACGCGGTAACCCATTTAAAAAAAAACACTTCACACTTATTTTATCAGTAAACTCGGCTTATATAGTGAAAATTACACCATTTTTCGAAATTGCTCAGACTGTTGCAGCTTGCCGCTGCTTTTAAAATTCAACATCTAAACAGTCAAATGTTACTGTTAAAATAAGTGTGAAATACAAGACTCCGGAGGTTGTAACAAGATGTCCGCTTGCCCGCCTTCTCACTGTATCCTCACGTTGGATGAGTGTGGGGTGTAGCAAGATGGTGGCGACGGAACGTCACTTTGTTACAAAATCTGACGGGTCGCCTAATTTGACGAAACACCTGCCTGCCCATCAAGAAAGCAAAATTAGTTCCCCATTGTGAGCCCACCATCTTGGCTCAGTGAAGAAAGTGAAGCCAGGCTGTACTGTATATAAACAAGTACACCTGTCAGGAGTGCCATAAGTAATTAAACACCAAGAATTGGTAAAATGTACGCTTGCAGTGGGGTCCCACTGCAAAACAAGGGTTAAAAGCTCATTTTTTTTACTAGAAGCAGAATAATAAGGAATACTTGTTTTTGCTTGCTCCAGCAAGGTCCCTCTGACATGCAACTGGTCCTGCGGAGCCCCCTCTCTAAAGATGATCCCACATAATGACCCTCCTCCATGTACAATGCAGGTTAAATATCACTGCATTGTACATGCTGACACACAGGAAAAACGCCCACAGCCCGGAGTGCCAGGGAAAAGACGGAGCTGGCCAAAGTGGTAATTAGGCAAAGTAGAGAAGTAATGCAGCCTCTTCATCTCCCCCTAGATTTAAAGAGCACTGCAGCGGGGCGGTCCACTGAAAGGGTACAATTCTTAGAGTTAAATTATTCATGGCACCCATGACAGGTGTAATTTTACATAAAGTCTGGCTTTACCTTCAGCTTTAAATGTATGTTAATTGCAACCAGTAGCAAAATTTGTTTTGATATCAGCCCCCCACTATTTCCAATCAATCAGTCTCTTTTACAGGTTACATGAACCAACGAGGACACATAGAAGGAGAAAGCGGAGTGATGACTCATTCTCCACCAATGTGCAATGAACATTCTCCATCGTAGTGAACTGATGCTGCTGCAATGCTGTTCAGCCAGGCTGGTGATCAAGGTATCCTTGTTAAAAATAAAATCTTTGCATTTTGGCAGATGCAAAAGCTGATGTGTATTGTATACATGTGTATGTGTATGTGTATTGCAACTATGTATCTACATGCAGCTTTGCTTCAGGCCCATTCACACAGATGGCTGCCGGCAAGAATCTGATTCTTGACAATTGAAAAACTACCTACAAGCTCATTCTGAGTGTAAACAGCCATAGCCAGATTTGTACTTAATTTCTGTTCAGATGGATGGTTACCTGCAATGAGGGGCTCTGACAGCCCAGGACACAGACAGTTTGTGTCAGGGGACAGCAGTTCTGGACGCACACAAATTGGGCACAGCTAACTGTCCAGTTTGTATTTGACTATCGCACAGAGTGCTGCTGCGTCCAGATCATGCAGTCCAGCTGCCTATCTGAATAAGGACAGGGGGAGGGGGGTTATTTACAAAAGGCAAATCCACTTAAATGGGTTGTAAATAAAAAAAAATTTTAAACAACAAACATGTTATACTTACCTCCACTGTGCAGCTCGTTTTGCACAGAGTGGCCCCGAACCTGGTCTTCTGGGTCCCTCGACGGCTGTCTTGGCTCCTCCCTGCAAGAACTTACCACCTATATGCGAGCGAGCTTGCATGGTGGCGAGTGATTGCGGGCCGCGCTCCAGTGATACAGCCGGCGGCTATAGCCGCTCACAGTATCACTCTGCCCCGCCCCCTGGCGCGCCACGTCATTGGATGTGATTGACAGCAGCGTGAGCCTATGGCTACGCTGCTTTCAATCCATCCAGTGTAGCCAATTAACGGCCAGGCTCAGAAACGAGGAGGATGACAGGGGCGAGCACGGGACTTTCGAGGGCTCAGGTAAGTAAAACGAGGGCTGGGGGGCGGTATTGTCAGATGTTTTTTAACCTTAATGCATAGGATGCATTAAGGTGAAAAAACTTTTACCTTTACAACCCCTTTAAGTGCACTATAAGTGCAGCCGCTGTAGATCTGAGGGGCACATGCAAGGAAAATAAAAAATAGCATTTTTGCTTGAACATGATTGGATGATAGAAAGCAGCAGAGCGTCCCCCTCGTTTCAGATCTTCCCCTCAGACCTACAATGACTGCACTTCCAAGTGCACTTGTAGTGCAAAGTGGATTTACCTTTCATAAATAATATCCCCCTATGTGACCCTTGGGTGATATGCTCACAAATACCAGCATACTCAGTAATCCTTTGCTATTATAAAACATAAAAAAGGTGTTCTAAAAGAGCAAGTTCCAACTGTCATTTTCAGAGCAGCTTTGAAAATGAATGAAACATGTAAATTTGTTGCTAAGGGACATTATAAAGAACGTATTTCCTACATATAGATACAGGAGACCTTGTGTTTTAAAACAGCCAAAATAAAAATCAATGGATATTACAAGGCATTAATGACAGGTATGTGTTACACCAGGTCACATACACACCACATCAATATGGCAGTTTTGGAGTTTATACCGCCTGCACCTGTTACCATATGGCTTCCCTGTCCGTCTGACCAGCAGTGAAAAGGCTTTCAGGATGTGAACTTAATCCCATCAGTCACCCTTGTCCAGACATGGCACAATCTGATCAAAGCTTATTCCCAAGCAGCCCGCCGAAGCCCATTTGGTTTTGTATCCCTCGGCTTGACTTAAAGCCTAATTGTGGGCTTTACACAGCCAGGATGAGAACTTCGTTTGCAAATCAAATGAAATACATTTCTTTAAATCCTTTCATTAGAAGCCTGTAAAACGCAACAAATCGAGTTACGCTTTTAATCACTGCAAAATGAAAAACTGAATTTCTCCTTTATCTTGGCCATCTTATTGAAAATAGTAACCGGAGTATTAATAGAAATTATATTTTCAGAGACCATATATTCTGTACCATTATTGCCCATTCACGATATGCTGAAGTGAATTACATGCACAAGTGTTACTGCCCATTGTGCTGTGCATTAAAAGGTTATTTTTTTTCTAAATAACAAAACATAAAAACCTCTTGATAACGTCCTATTGGACGAAACGCTACGGAGATGAGACACTAGTGCTGACTTCAGACCACTGTCCGATACCGAGTCGGCAGTGGCACCCATTGCCATAGGTTTTTATGATTAATTTTATTTTGGCTTTTATCATACAAATCCAATAAATACAGTAAAACCTTGGATTGCGAGCAGAATTCGTTCCAGAAGCATGCTTGTAATCCAAAGCACTTGTATATCAAAGCAAATTTCTCCCATAAGAAATAATGGAAACTCAAATAATTTGTTCCACAACCATTTAGTCATAAGTCCTTCAGTCTATAGTCCATATAAAAAGATTATAGCAATGTGAGAAGTTGTGTAACCATAAAATGTCCATCCACAAAAGGAAGCCTCCCCAAAGGGATTAGAAGCAAAATCCAGCAGGAGCTACAGAGTATAAAAGAGAAGAGAGGCGCCTCTAAGTGTAGCAATATGGTTACATTTAATGAAGGTACAACATTTAGCAACTCACATGGTTGACGATTAAAAGAGGCACATCTAAGTATGCAGGGATCTGGGGAAAAGCGATCCACATAGACCGTCCTCCTTACCGCCGACTCTCACCACTGTCAGTCTGCAATTGTGACCGGGAAGACTACCCTGCAGTTGAGCAATCTGAAAGCGAGGCTTGAACCGCTCGTGGAACGCAGCGTGGAAGGGACGACATCAATGGTGGTGCAGAGGATGGTCTATGTGGACAGCTTTACCCCGGATGCCTGCATACTTAGATGTGCCTGTTTTAATCATCAACCATGCGAGTTTCTAAATGTTGTACCTTCATTAAATGTAACCATATTGCTACAATTAGAGGCGCCTCTCTTCTCTTTTATACTCGGTTGTGACATGACGCTACTCTTATATCAAGACATTGCTTGCATATCAAGTAAAAATGTATTAAAAAATTTAGCTCGTCTTGCAAAACGCTCTCAAACCAAGTTACTCTCAAACCAAGGTTTTACTGTATTCACATTTCATCGCTGTTCATTTCATTTTGACGCTACACGGTTTTTCTTAACAAACATCTCATACTTACCTGCTCTGTGCAGTGTGCCCCCGTAGCAAGCAGCTCTCTATGGGGGCACCTGAGTAGACTCGCTCTCCATTCACACACAGAGCCGGGCTCGGCCCCTGCTCTCTCCTCATTGGCTCACTGGCCGTGATTGACAGTAGTGGCAGCCAATGGCTCCCGCTGTTGTCTCAGCCAATGAGGAGGGAGAGACCCGGGAGAGCCGAGACTCTCGTGCACATCGCTGGATCAGGATCGGCCTAAGTTTTAGGGGGGCTGGGGGCACACAAGTTTTTTTTTTTTATGCATGAAAGTAAAAAACACTTTAGCCTTTACAACCATTTTAAGATGCAATGCATTATTAGGGCAGGCCATTCATTTGAATGGGCTGCCTAATACTATACAACAGACCAGAATGCAGCACACTAGTGTGAATGGGATCTAAAGCTATATGTTGCCCACACCTATAGCAAGGACATTATGCAGATTTGATCAAAACTGCACAGTTTGTTTTTTATCTACAGATATCCCCTATCTGCATAGGCAGTGTTTTGGTAAAGGTGAACTATGCTTTTAACCACTTAACGACCGCTCACTGTATATATACACGTCGGCAGAATGGCACCGACAGGCACAATCACGTAGAGCATACGTGATCGCCTTTGTACAGTTGGGGGGTCCGATCGGACCCCCCTCCTATACAGTGAGCGGCCGTTTATCGTTGGGGAGCGATCAGAGATGAGGGGGTGACCATTCGATTTCGGCCACCCCCTCGCGATCGCTCCCGGCGAATGAAAATGCTTCCTCCGCCATGTGATGTAAACACAGGCAGGAGGAAGTGATGTCATCTCCCTCGCGGCGGTCTTTTCGATTCCGGCGCCGAGGAGAGAAGAAGCAGGTTAGTGCACCAACAGTCCACTGACACATAGGTACACATAGGCACACATTTCACCCCCCAGTCACCCCCCAATAACAGTGTCACTGATTGCAGTGATCATTTATTTTACTGATCACTGCATTTAGTGTCATCTGTGATAGTAAAAAGTTGCAGGGCAGTTAGGATTAGGCCCCGTTAGGTCCAGGGTAGCCCCCTAATAAAGGTTTAACCCCTTGATCGCCCCCCAGGTAACCCTTTCACCCCCTAACACCAGCGTCACTAAGCGATCGTATTTTCGATCGCTGTATTTAGTGCCGGTGGTGCCCTAGATAGCCAGTTATTTATTTTTAGTTTCGCTGCAGGTTTTTAGAGCGTCAGGTACCCCCATATATTATTTTTAAACCCAATTGCCCCTAGAGTTATTTAGTTATTTAGGTAACCCGTCAGGTTTTTATATAGCGTCGGGTACCCCCATATTTAACCTAATAAAGGTTTTAACCCCCCTGATTGCCCCTAGTTAACCCTTTCACCAGTGATCACCATATGAAGGTTACGGGTGACGCTGGTTGGTTAGTTTGCTTTTTATAGCATCAGGGCACCCGCCGTATATAACCCAATAAAGGTTTAACCCCCTGATCGCCCGGCGGGTGAGATCAATTAGGTTTTAGCGCCAGAGAGGGTCTGCGTCGCCCCAGGCAGCGTTAGGTTAGTGCCAGTAACGCTAACACCCACGCGCAAAGCATACACCTCCCTTAGTGGTATAGTATCTGATCAGATCTATACTAGCGTCCCCAGCAGTTTAGGGTTCCCAAAAACGCAGTGTTAGCGGGATCAGCCCAGATACCTGCTAGCACCTGCGTTTAGCCCCTCCGCCCAGCCCAGCCCACCCAAGTGCAGTATCGATCGATCACTGTCACTTACCAAACACAAAACACATAACTGCAGCGTTCGCAGAGACAGTCCTGATCCCTGCGACCGCTAACAGTTTTTTTGTAGCGTTTGATATATTTGCTGACGACAGTCAGGTGCTTTTTTTACCTGTGAATCTTACTAGTGTACCCCTAAATTTAGAGCCCAAAATGGCAAGTCGAAGGTACACTAGTAAAGAGGCCTACGAGATTCTGAGCATGACAGATAGTGAAGAGGAGGTAACGTATCTGTCAGATTCAGGCTCAGAATATCTTCCCGTAGAAGACAGTGACGTCAGCGGCCCCACGTCAGATAGCTCTGACGAAGTTGAGGTCCCTGCTAAGGTCAGGCGTACCCGATCCCGATCTTCTGAGGTTGTTGAGGAGCAAGAACCGCAGGGCTCTCGTATCATGGAGCAGAGTAGTACTAGCGCCGCTATTCCTTCTGGTGAATTGGCAAGCACCAGCGGCCTAGTACAGCCTGGGCATACATCCAGCACTGCAGTATCACGTGGTGACATGGCGAGTCCCATAAGTGCAGTTCAAGCTGGCAAGCACAAGTAGTGTCCCGCTGCCACCAATAAGAAGACAAAGGCAGGCCCATCGTACCCATAGTGCTCTTCCTGCAGAATTCGCCTATCCTGATTGGGTCCCCACCACTTCTGCAGAACCCGTACTTCCCCCATTCACTGCCAAACTCGGTATTCAGGTGGAAACAGCTGATTTTATGCCAATCGATTTTTATTCGCCGTTTTTCACGGAAGATCTCTATAGATCTATTGTGGACCAGAGTAATTTATATGCTGGTCAATTCATCGCCGCTAATCCCCAGTTGCCTTCCATTGCCAAAGATTGGAAACCAATTACGGTTTCCGAATTTAAGACCTTTCTGGGCCTTTCCCTCAACATGGGCACACATAAATTCCCGTCATTGCGTGCTTATTGGTCCACGCACCCAATTGACCACATGCCCGTGTTCTCTGCCTCCATGCCCAGGAAACTTTGTCGTCCACGTGGGGACCCTGAATACGACCGGCTCTATAAAATTCGGCCCCTCATAAACCACTTCAACGAACGTTTTGCAGCCTTGTTTATTCCTGATCAAGCTGTCTGCGTTGATGAGTCCCCGATTACATTTTCTGGCCGCTTGGCTTTCAAGCAGTACCTTCCCAGCAAGCGTGCCAGATACGGGGTCAAGCTCTATAAGTGCTGTGACAGGGCAACAGGCTATGTATGGAGCTTTATGGTTTATGAGGGAAAAGATAGTCAGGTTGAGCCGGTCAACTGCCCGGATTACATAGGGAGCGCTGGCAAGATAGTGTGGAACTTGGTGTCACCCTTATTCGGAAAGGGGTACCACTTGTATGTGGACAATTATTACACGAGCGTGCCACTGTTTAGTCACTTGTTTGATCATCAGATTGGAGCATGTGGCACCGTGCGACCTAATCGCCGGGGCTTTCCCCAGCGGCTTGTAGATGCCCGTCTTAGGCTGAGGGAGAGAGCCTGCGTAAAGTGTAATAACTTGCTCGCTATGAAGTGGAGGGACAATAAGAATGTTTTCTTTCTTACCTCCCTTCATGCAGACACGACAGTCCAAATTCGTACGGCGACTGGTGTTGTGGAGAAACCCCTCTATGTCCACGAATATAACAAAAATATGGGAGGGGTGGACCTCAACGACCAGTTGATGGCGCTGTATCTAATTGACCGTAAGGCGAGGCGCTGGTACAAAAAAGTGTCCCTATCCTTATTCCAATTGGCTTTGCTGAACGCTCATGTGCTATACAGAGCTTCAGGCGGGACTTTATCTCTTCTAAAATTCCAGAATGAGATAGTCACAGAACTCCTGTATCCAGGCGGTTCTGCACCTCACCATCCCCTACCAAATGCAGTAAGCCGGCTGCATGAGAGGCATTATACGCATCTCCTCCCGAGTACCCCTACCCAACGAACCTGCCAAAAAAGATGTCGTGTCTGTAGCAAGCGCGGATTTAGGCGTGACACCCGTTATTATTGTCCACTCTGTCCTGACAAACCTGGTCTTTGCCTTGGTGAATGTTTTGAACGCTACCACCCAAAAGTGAAGTTTTAGCGTAGGGTACAGCATTTCACAGACTAGGACACACTTACACAGGGTCTCCCAAGATACCATTACATTTTGAGAGACCCGAACCATTACAGTTGTTAAAGTTTAAAAAACAAAAACAAAAAAAAAAAACGTAAAAAATAAATAAATAAAAGATAGTTGTTTTATTGTTCTCTCTCTCTATTTTCTCTCTATTGTTCTGCTCTTTTTTACTGTATTCCATTCTGCAATGTTTTATCCTGCTTGCTTTTCAGGTATGTAATTTTTTGTTTTCAGGTGCGCCATTCAACTGCAGCGCGGAATTATTTATCTTGACAGCAACAGCGTTTGCTCCCACGATACATAAAGCCGTGACTCCAGTGCTGTAGGAGGTGATTTCACCACCACAGTTAAAAAAAAAAGAGCATATATGCCGAAGCATGGGGGCAGCAGGGGCGGAGGAGCGATTTTGCTCCTAATGCCACGTATATACGGTCGAAATTCAGACGGAGGCTTGCCCGTGGAAAAGTTCGACCGTGTGTACGCGGCATAACTTTTTTGCGGGAGGATGCCCCCATGCTTCGGCATATATATATTTTAGGCACAGGTTGCGTTAAAAAAAAAGTTTTATTTTTTACTAGGTTTTGTTTTGGTATTTGCTTTGCAGGTATGGTATGGTCTTACTGTTGTACTGTAATGTTACTTTGTTTTAATGTTAACCATCATTTGCTTAGCAGGTACGCCATTCAGTTGCATCGCGGATTTATTTATCTTGACAGCAACAGCGTTTGCTCCCACGATACATAAAGCCGTGACTCCAGTGCTGTAGGAGGTGATTTCACCACCACAGTTAAAAAAAGAGCATATATGCCGAAGCATGGGGGCAGCAGGGGCGGAGGAGCGATTTTGCTCCTAATGCCGTGTATATACGGTCGAAATTCCGACGGAGGCTTGCCCGTGGAAAAGTCCGACCGCGTGTACGCGGCATAACTTTTTTGCGGGAGAATGCCCCCATGCTTCGGCATATATGCCCATCATTAGAAGTGGGTGGATGAAGGGAGGTATTCTAATGGTGGGCATACCCACCGATCAATCTCTTTTTTTCGTTCAGCCAACAGGCTGCATGAAAAAAAAAAGATTACAATACATGTCCAACAAGGACCAGCAACGTACTGGTATGTTGCTGGACTTGGAATGTTTATACCAGAATGATGCCTGCAGGTTTAGGTATCATCTTGGTATCATTCTCTTCAGCCAGTGGCCGGCTTTCATGTAAAAGCAATTCTAGCAGATAATTAGCCTCTAGACTGCTTTTACAAGCAGTGGGAGGGAATGCCCCCCCCCCCCCCGGATATAAACAGCGCAAATTGGGAAAGCATTTTATCACACCGATCTTGGTGTGGTCAGATGATTTGAGGGCAGAGGAAAGATCTAGGGTCTAACCCCCCCATTTTTTTTTCAAAAAAAAGGAGTACCTGTCACTACTTATTGCTATCATAGGGGATATTTACATTCCCTGAGATAACAATAAAAAAATATCTATCTATATGGAAGGAACAGTTTAAAAATACAATAAAAAAGCAAAATAAATAATAATAAAAAAAGCACCGCTGTCCCCCCCCTGCTCTTGCGCAAAGGCGAACGCAAGTGTCGGTCTAGCGTCATATGTAAACAGCAATTGCATCATGCATGTGAGGTATCACCGCGAAGGTCAGATCGAGGGCAGTAATTTTAGCAGTGGACCTCCTCTGTAAATCTAACGTGGTAACCTGTAAAGGCTTTTAAAATGAATGTAGTTTCTCGCCGCTGCGCGTTTGTGTGCAATTTTATAGCATGTCGTGTTTGGTATCCATGTACTCGGCCTAAGATCATCTTTTTTATTTCATCAAACATTTGGGCAATATAGTGTTTTTTAGTGCATTAAAAATAAAAAGTGTGTTTTTCCCCCAAAAAATGCGTTTGAAAAATCGCTGCGCAAATACTGTGTGGAAAAAAAAAATGCAACACCCACTATTTTAATCTGTAGGGCCTTTGCTTTAAAAATATATAAAATGTTTGGGGGTTCAACATAATTTTTCTTGCAAAAAAAAAAAAAAGTTTTCATGTAAACAAAAAGTGTCAGAAAGGGCTTTGTCTTCAAGTGGATTATGTGTGATATAAGCTTCCTAATGTTGTGCATAAAATGCCAAGACAGTTCAAAACCCCCCCAAATGACCCCATTTTGGAAAGTAGACACCTCAAGCTATTTGCTGAGAGGCATGTTGAGCCCATTGAATATTTTTTTTTTTTTTGTCCCAAGTGATTGAATAATGACAAAAAGAAAAAAATAAAAATAAATAATGTACAAAAAGTTGTCACTAAATTATATATTGCTCAAACATGCCATGGTTATATGTGGAATTGCACCCCAAAATACATTCTGTTGCTTCTCCTGAGTATGGGGATACCACATGTGCGAGACATTTTGGGAGCCTAGCCACGTACAGGACCCCAAAAACCAAGCACCGCGTTCAGGATTTCTATGGGTGTAAATTTTTGATTTCACTCCTCACTGCCTATCACAGTTTCGGAGGCCATGGAATGCCCAGATGGCACAAAACCCCCCCAAATGACCCCATTTTGGAAAGTAGACACCCCAAGCTATTTGCTGAGAGGTATGTTGAGTATTTTGCAGATCTCGCTTTTTGTCACAAAGTTTTAAAAATTGAAAAAAAAAAAAAAATTACAATATATATATATATATATATGTATATATGTATATATATGTGTGTGTGTGTGTGTGTGTGTGTGTGTATGTATATGTGTGTATATATGTGTGTGTGTGTGTGTGTGTGTGTGTGTGTGTGTGTGTGTGTGTGTGTGTGTGTGTGTGTGTGTGTGTGTGTGTAATATATATTATATATACACACACACACACACACACACACACACACACACACACACACACACACACACACACACACACACACACACACATACATAATGTCTTTCTTCATTTTCAAAAACAAATGAGAGCTGTAAAATACTCACCATGCCTCTCGGCAAATAGCTTGGGGTGTCTACTTTCCAAAATGGGGTCATTTGGGGGGGTTTTGTGCTATTTTGGCATTTTATGGCCTTCAAAACTGTGATAGGTAGTGAGGAGTGAAATCAAAAATTTACGCCCTTAGAAATCCTGAAGGCGGTGCTTGGTTTTTGGGGCCCCGTACCCGGCTAGGCTCCCAAAAAGTCCCACACATGTGGTATCCCCGTACTCAGGAGAAGCAGCAGAATGTATTTTGGGGTGCAATTCCACATATAACCATGGCATGTGTGAGCAATATATCATTTAGTGACAACTTTTTAATTTATTTTTTTGTCATCATTCAATCACTTGGGACAAAAAAAAAAAAAAAAAAATATTCAATGGGCTCAACATGCCTCTCAGCAATTTCCTTGGGGTGTCTACTTTCCAAAATGGGGTCCTTTCGGGGGGGGGGGGGTTTGTACTGCCCTGCCATTTTAGCACCTCAAGAAATGAGATAGGCAGTCATAAATTAAAAGCTGTGTAACTTCCAGAAAATGTACCCTAGTTTGTAGACGCTATAACTTTTGTGCAAACCAATAAATATACGCTTATTGACATTTTTTTTACTAAAGACATGTGGCTGAATACATTTTGGCCTAAATGTATGACTACAATTGAGTTTATTCGATTTTTCTTATAACAAAAAGTAGAAAATATCATTTTTTTCCAAAATTTTCGGTCTTTTTCCATTTATATCGCAAAAAATAGGATTTTTGTACTCACCGTAAAATCCGTTTCTCTGGCATCCATGGACTGACACAGCGTGTCTTATACACCTTTACACGTGGGTTATGTCCCTGCTTGCAGGAGAAGACCTAGGCAGAATGTGAGATGTTATACATACATTCTAAACAGCCAGAGCTGAACAGCCCCGCCCAGGGGGGCGGTCCCTCCGGGCATAACCCTCCCACTGCAGTCAGCAGACCTCAGTTCGTAACAAAGCAGTACAAACTTAAAAAGAAGGGTGGGTGCTGTGTCAGTCCATGGATGCCAGAGAAACGGATTTTACGGTGAGTACAAAAATCCTATTTTCTCTTGTCATCCATGGACTGACACAGCGCGTCTTATACACCTTTACACGTGGGATGTCCCAAAGCAGTGTCAAGAGGGATGGGAGCAGTATAAATGGAAAACCAAAAACTTCACTCCAAACAAGGCAGAGCTCCTCAACGGAGGAGTTGCAACATCAAACAGCGGCCTGCAACACCTTGCGGCCGAAGGAAGCATCCGAAGATGCAGCCACATCAACCTTATAAAACTTAGAAAAGGTATGAACAGACGACCAGGTCGCCGCCTTGCACACTTGTGCAACCGACGCTTGATGTCGGAAAGCCCAGGAAGCACCAATTGCCCTGGTGGAATGTGCCGTAACCGGAAAGGGAGGCGCCCGCCCCTTGAGAGCATAAGCTTGAATGACGGTTTGTCTGATCCACCTAGAAATGGTGGCAGACGAAACCGCTTGGCCCTGTTTTGGACCAGAAACAGCCACAAATAGTGAGTCAGACTTCCGAATAGAAGCAGTAGCAGACAGGTACACCCGCAAGGCTCGTACCACATCCAAAGTGTGAAGCGCAAACTCTCTGGGATGCGATGGGTGAGGACACAAGGACGGGAGGACAATGTCCTCGTTTAAGTGGAAGGCCGAGACCACCTTTGGCAGAAAAGAAGGTCGCGGACGTAACACCGCCTTATCCTTATGGATGATCAAAAAGGGCGACTTGCAGGACAAGGCCGCCAATTCAGACACTCGTCTAATGGAAGTAATGGCCACCAAGAAGGCCACCTTCTGAGACAAAGTCAAGAGGGGAATATCTCTAATATTTTCAAAGGGAGGTTCCTGGGGGACCGAGAGCACCAAATTCAGATCCCACGGGGGGAGAGGAGGCTTGACAGGGGGGAGCACATGGCGAACCCCCTGCACAAAAGGTGCTAACCAAGGGATGACCCGCCAGCGGTCGCTGAAAGAAGATGGCCAAGGCCGAAATCTGACCCTTAAATGGTACTCAAAGCGAGCTTTTGGGTCACGCCACGCTGCAGAAAATGCAGGATTCTGGGCACGGAATACGTTCGTGGGCGCCAGTCCAGCTCTTCGCACATGGCGATGTAAGCTCTTTAAGTACGGTGATAGATCTTTCTGGAGGAAGACTTCCGTGCCCTTAACATGGTCGAAATGACCGAATCCGAGAGACCTCGGTCTCTCAGCACCTGGCTTTCAATAACCATGCCGTTAAAGCCAGAGACTGTAAAGCAGGATGAAATATAGGACCTTGAGACAGAAGGTCCCCCCGTATTGGTAACCGCCAGGGAACGTCTGCGACGAGACGTACCAGATCGGCGTACCAGTGACGCCGAGGCCAATCCGGAGCAATAAGGATCACCGGAATTCCCTCAGTCGCTACCCTGCGGAGCAGGTGAGGGAGCAACTGCAGCGGAGGATAAACGTATATATCAGGTGATACTGACCCCATGGGGCCACCAACGCATCCGAGGCATCCGCCCAGGGATCCCTGGATCTGGCCACAAACCTTGACACCTTGCGATTGAGTCGAGAGGCCATCAGGTCCACATCCGGCGTGCCCCACCGTCTGCAAAGGAGTTGAAAGACCTCCGGGTGCAAGGACCACTCTCCCTGGTCCAGCGTCTGGCGACTTAGATAGTCCGCCTGCCAATTGTCTACGCCCGGAATGTAGACGGCCGACAGAGCCGGCACGCTTCTTTTGGCCCACCTCAGGATGCGGGCGACCTCGGAAGCCGCAGCTGAGCTCCGAGTCCCCCCTTGATGGTTGACATACGCCACTGCTGTGGCGTTGTCCGATTGGATCCTGATGGAGTGACCCTGTAGTTTCCCCGACCATGAGGAGAGGCACAGTCTGATTGCCCGTATCTCCAGCACATTGATCGGTAAGAGGGCTTCGTCCGGAGTCCAAAGCCCTTGGGCCGACAGGATTCCCCAGACTCCCCCCCCCCAGCCCGTCAGGCTGGCGTCCGTCGTGATCACCGTCCATTGGATGGGGAGGAACGACTTCCCGGACCGAAGAGCCGGGGACCTCAACCACCACGTCAGGGACGCCCTGACCAGGTGACTCACCTGGATCTGAAGATCCAAGGACAACGGGGGATTTGTCCCAAGTGGACAAGATCTTTCTGTAAAGCCCTGGTGTGCGCTTGGGCATAAGGAACGGCCTCGAAGGAGGCCACCATGAGTCCCAGGACTCTCATGCAAAAGCGGATTGACGACCATTTTCGGGACGTCAGCACCCGTACTGCAGACTGAAGTGTCAGTAGTTTGTCTGGAGGTAGGAAGACTCTTGCCTCCAAGGAGTCCAGAATCAGACCTAGATACTCCAGACGCTGAGTCGGGACTAGAACCGACTTCTGAACGTTCAGGAGCCACCCAAACTCCCTGGAGGGTCTGACTGACGATAGTCACACTTTCTTCCAATTCTGAGCCACGGTCTGCTCTTAGAAGAAAAGCGTCCAGATAGCCCACGATAGCAATGCCTCGCTGTCTCAGCAAAGCTAGGACCGGAGCAAGCACCTTGGTGAACACCCTCGGTGCCGAGGCTAGGCCGAAGGGAAGAGCCACAAATTGATAGTGGACTTCGCCAACCGCAAAGCGCAGAAACTTCTGGTGGCTTGCGCAGATCGGAACATGCAAGTAGGCGTCCTTGATGTCCAAGGATGCCAGAAAATCCCCTTGGAGTGTAGCGATCACCGTGCGAATGGATTCCATGCAGAATTTTTGCACCTTCACGAAGGCATTCAGGGCCTTGAGGTCCAGGATTGGCCGAACCCCGTCCTTTTTTGGAACAAACAGATTCGAGTAGAACCCCTGAAACCTCTCCTGGGACGGAACCGGCACAATTACTCCGGACCCGATCAAATCCTGTACAGCCCCCAAGAGGGCTGCCCGACGGGCAGGAAGGAGAGGGAGATTTGAGGGAAAGAATCTGTCTGGGGGCCAGGAGCGGAACTCTATTCTGTATCCTGAGGTGACCACCTCGCACACCCACCGGTCGGAGATCCGGGAGGTCCACCGATCCGTGAACCTGCGAAGTCGTCCCCCCACCCCAGAGACGGGCGGGGGCAAGACTTCACGCGGAGGCGGGCTTGGGAGCCGGCTTGTTCGGCTTACGCACCCAGGGGCGCTTGTGCCCGCCAGCCGCACTGTTGTCAGTCTGGGATGGCTTACCCGTGGACTCTGACGGACGAAAAAAAACCTTTTTTGCTGGAAAGGAAGGACCCGGTTTACGTCGGGCCTCCTTACCCTTGATAGTTTGAGGAAGGAGAGTGCTTTTACCTCCCGTGACATCCTTGATGATGTCATCCAGAGCAGCACCAAAAAGTCTACCACCCTTAAAAGGTAGATCCGTCAGGAGCTTCTTAGAGGCTAGGTCAGCAGACCAGCATTTCAACCAGATGAGACGACGCAATACCACTGCCGAGACAGAGGCCCTGGATATTAAAGGGGCCGCGTCCAACGTGGCGTCGCACACATATATCAGACCCTGCACCATCTGGTGGGCCAGAGCAATAGTGTCTGGAGGAAGGTTATACTCCTGCACAGTTTGGTGCAAAATTTTTGCCCATTCCGTGAGTGTCTGAGACACAAGGGTCGCCGCTACTACGGGCCGTAGGGCGGATCCCAACAAGGCGAACATGGCTCTACTCACCACTTCTGACCTCCTGTCAGTGGGGTCCTTAAACGCAGGAGTCCCCTCCATCGGGAGAGTGGTGGCCTTGTTTAAACGGGCGACTGGAGGGTCGACCACCGGGGGAGAAGCCCACTTTTTAAGCAGGGCGTCTTCAAAGGGGTATCTAATAGACAAACGCCGTGGGACCATGAAAGTCTTCTGCGGCTTTTCCCAGACCTGGTCAATGAAAGATACATATGGAAAAACCTTTTTAGAAGGCTTGGTCTTAAAAGAACCAAAGGAGACTGTATCCGCCTGAGGTTCTGCGGTCGCAGCATTTAGCTTGAGAGTGTCCCTCACAGCATCAATGAGTTCACTAACAAGCACCCTGTCATTTACTGACTCGGAACTGGAGTCTTCCTCACAAGGAATGTCCTGTTCAAAACCATCCAAATATTCAGAGCTAGGGTCCTGAGCAGCAATAGCTAGGCCCATATCTGAAGCAGAGCACTCCCCTTGTGGAGATAAAGTGGGGAGAGGGCGCTTTTTTGCTCCCTTGTGCTCACACACAGCTTCCATCCTGGTCAGAAATGATTCCAGGACTGCCGACAACTGGTCCATAGGGACCACAGGTGCTGGAGCACTGGCTGCTGCCTCTGGCATGTGAGGGGAAGCTGGTGACTCTGACTCCATAATGTCCCTCTCTGAGACCACCCACAGGCTGTGCTGACTGAAGTAGGGAGAATGCCCAGGGAACCCACCAACCTGACCAGGACTGCTCGGTTCCGCTGCTCTGTCTCACTGCGCCGCGCTGCTCAGCGTGAGTGAGCTGAGAGGAGAGAGTGTGAGGAGATTTGCGCCGTTCCCAGCGGCGCTGGAGGCCAAACTAGTGCTAGAAAAACGTGCGGCTACAAGAAAATGGCCGCCGCAATGTGCTCCGGCGGGCCACGGCAAGATGGCCGCCAATGTAAAATCAGCACACACACTAAACA
Source organism: Rana muscosa (assembly GCA_029206835.1). Taxonomy (NCBI): domain Eukaryota; kingdom Metazoa; phylum Chordata; class Amphibia; order Anura; family Ranidae; genus Rana; species Rana muscosa. Next base: position 375,317,753 of record CM055120.1, on the reverse strand, counting down.
TGGCGCCGAACGGCGCCCAGGCCCCTCACACCCAAAAACAAAACCGCCTCAGCGAATGCAGAGCAGCATGAGCCCCCCCCAGGACAGTATGGCCCCCAGGCACCCCACACAGTACAGCACCAGCACTAGTGACCAGAGAGTGACATTAAAAAACACAGGGGGAGACAGGGAAATCCCCCACACAAGAAACACACAGCATGTACTCACCTGCAGCCAGGAGAGACTACTTACCCGTCCCCTGAGGGACCCACTGGTGTGTTTCTGACAGAACTATCACAGTGCGGTACTGAGTAGCTGTCGGCCCGGTCCACCGCGAAAGATACAGCCGGACTGTTCTATCTTGAGAGGACCGCGGAGCTGGAAGCCCACCGGCCACCCCTGGAGTCGTGGGGCATGTCGTGAACTGAGTCTCACGCACACAAGGCGAGGATCAGCACGCTCGATGGTCGGACAGGGAAGACTACGAGGATATCTTGTACCCAACCTGTTGCCCAGCCGACAGTCGATAGAAGATCTTAAAAGAAAAAAAAATAGGAAAAAATTCCAAAAGGAATAAAAAATAGGTCAGGAGACTGGCTCCTGAGAGAGCCACGTCTTCTCCTTCTGCTAGGCAGAAAAAAACTGAGGTCTGCTGACTGCAGTGGGAGGGTTATGCCCGGAGGGACCGCCCCCCTGGGCGGGGCTTTTCAGCTCTGGCTGTTTAGAATGTATGTATAACATCTCACATTCTGCCTAGGTCTTCTCCTGCAAGCAGGGACATAACCCACGTGTAAAGGTGTATAAGACACGCTGTGTCAGTCCATGGATGACAAGAGAAAATAAAAATCGCAGAGGCAATCAAATACCATTAAAAGAAAGCTCTATTTGTGGGAAGAAAAGGACGCAAATTTTGTTTGGGTACAACATTGCATGTCCGCACAATTTACAGTTAAAGCAGCGCAGTGCAAAATTCTGAATTCACCTCTGGTCCTTTAGCTACCAAATGGTCCGGGGCTTAAGTGATTAAGCAGCGGTCATGCGACACGTCAGCCGAGTCTTCTGTTTCCTTCCGGCTTCAGTCCTTCTTCGTGTGTGTCCACAATACGTGGACACATCACACTGGATGGCCACCGGCAAAGCCCTCTCAGAAGAGAGAAGAGGCTGACGTTATCACAGGGAGGCAGTAGAGGACTGGTGGTCTCAGGGCGCCAGTGCATCGCTGGATCTGCCACTGGCAAGGGACCTTAATGGGGGACTTCGGTGAGGTTTGCGAATTTCAATGGGTAAGGTAAAAAAATTAAAAATAAAGGAGACTGTGTGCCTAGGTTAGAAGGGGTGAGAGGGAGTGGTGGTAAAAAGTTTTATCCCAGAGTGGCGCTTTCAACTTGAAATTTCTGACTGTCTGCATTGCAAAAATTATATATACTGTAGTTTTGATTTCAAATCCTCCATTCCGGTCATCGGTTAGATGCAAATAAATTGATTTCAACAGCGGAGTCAACCCTGCTAGCCTGGCCAGAAAGCTTGATCTTGGTATTACCAAATTCCGACAAGCATTAAATTCTGAATATACCAGGGGGCACACACTTTATGCCGACTGGAGTTTAGATTAGGAAAAAATATAAGGTCGCGCTAAACCTGTGCTGATTACAAATCTTGCATGTAACCTTGTGAGTGAATCAACACTAAAAATAAACATGTGAATGGTCCAATAGGAACACACTTGTGAATGTCAGAAAAAACCAAAAAATTTAAACCTTACATAAATGAATGAATGAATGAATAAGCCAAAAATCTCAAACTAAAATAAAAATCAAAAAAGATTAATAAATCATATGGTGAAGTGAATAGTTCATATTTGAAATGAAAAAAAAAAAATTGATCAATAATCAAACAAACAATTCCGTGAGTTCAAGTTCATAAGTGTTGAAAAAAAGATGAAGGATATCCGTACACCCGTGCAAAATAATCCTTAGTGAAAAACATCCATAGAGACTCCTCAGATATTCAAAAAGGGACTAATGTGAGATCCACCACCGAAATGAAAAAAAAATGCCTGTTTACCAGAGTTCCGTGACCCCCCCCCCGTTACAGAGGATCCGGAGAAGCTTAGTATAAAAGACACTCCAAAAACAACCGAGATGGAAATTCAATCCCAGCCAAACCACTCTGTGGATGTTTCAGTAGATCTCAGACTCATATGTGGTACCATGTAAGAGACACAAAGCTTCCATAGTGTAAAAAGCTTCAGGATTTTATTAAGTATAAAAAAGTAGCACACTTACAATTCATGCAGTATTAAAAGGCCTTAAGACTGTTGTGCCAGCCAGACACAAACAGGCAAACCCGTCCTACTGGGTAACGAGTGTAATAGGTGAGGACGTCAGCGCGCCGCTCTACGTCGTTTAACAGAATTACGTCTTCCAGGGGCACGGGCGGCACGTCACGTCACCTTCCTATATATAAGAAAAACAATATGGCTGAAACCCGCCCAGAACCACACTGCGCAGGCGTGCCCACCTTACAACCAAGCCTCGTTCTGAGCCGCTGTCCGACTGATAAAAGCAACACTGACGTCACACTCTCGCGGGAGTCAGAGGACATGGTGATCAAATTGTAGTGTAGGTAAACACGGAAAACACAAAATGTCACCTCCAGCGATAAACGATACGATGCCCGGTGGACAACAGTGAAATGGCTCTCAAAAAAACAAAACATGAATGTTTTATTATGCACATTAAATTAAATTTAAAAAATCTGATATAGGAATGAAAAATATACAATCCAACAGAACCATTAAAGGTCGGTGGAATCTAAATCTGTCAGGATGTTGCTCTTTAAGAAAACAAGAAGAAATCTTCAAACACACTAATTCGTCGCATTAGGTGACATCTAGTGGAATAAAACTAAAATGTCACCCTAATGAGACAATTTTTTTTTTTTATATAAAACACTAAACTGAGTAGTTCATAAATGAACAGCATACAAGTGTATACACAAAAAAACCTAAAAGGTTGGAGTTTAGTTTTAACAATCAAACTGTGTACCTGAAGAGCATGAATAGTAATCTGAGCAATATGAGCTTGCCTGTTAGTTGCAGAGACATTTAGAACCAGGTCACAGGACCTAAAATTAGAAACCAAAAAGCACAGGTAATGCTAGTTGCAATGTAACAATGTATCTCATGCCCCAAGATATGCATGCTTTCCAAAACACAATGGATTTCTACAACTTGTAGACTATGCTTTTTCCAAAGCTTTGTAAAATACAATACCAATAATGAATTCATTATAAAAATGTTTGCTTTTACTTTAATTAGTTGATGCAAAAATGAATACACCCCACAACAAAAACTACTACATCTAGTATTTTGTATGACCTCCATGATTTTTAAGGACAGCACCAAGTATTCTAGGGATGGAATGAACAAGTTGGCGACATATTACAACATCTATCTTTTTCCATTCTTCAAGAACGACCTCTTTTAGAGCCTGGATGCTGGATGGCGAGTGATACTCAACTTGTCTCTTCAGAATTCCCCATAGGCGTCCCCCGATTGGGTTCAGATCAGCAGACATACTTGGCCACTAAATCGCTTTTACCCCGTTCTTCAGAAATGTAACAAAGGCCTTAGGAGGTGCGTTTTAGATCATTGCCATGTTGGAAAAGTGCACGACGACCAGGGGCACAGAGTGATGGTAGCATTGTCTTTCAATTCCGACAACAATTGTTCGATGGAGCATACAGACGGTTGGATTATCTGACAAAAACACGTTCAGACAATTGTTGTCGGAATATCCGATCGTGTGTATGGGCCTTAACCACTTGAGGACCGCCGCACGCCGATGTACGTCGGCAAAATGGCACAGCTGAGCACATGGGCGTACAGGTACGTCCCATTTAAGAGCCCAGCCGTGGGTCGCGAGCTTGCCCGCGAAGTGGTCCTCTTCTCCGTGACCGTCCCCGCGGGAACAGCGGACCCGATCGCCGCTGGTGTCCCACGATCGGGTCACAGAGAGGAAGAACGGGGAGAGGTACGCGTAAACAAACCTCTCCCCGTGCTTCCTAGTGTGCCTGTCACTGATCGTCTGTTCCCTGTAATAGGGAACGATGATCAGTGATGTCACACGCCAAGCCACGCCCCCCCCCACAGTAAGAAACACAAATCAGGGCACACTTAACCCCTACAGCGCCCACTCCTGGTTTACCCCTTCACTGCCAGTGTCATTTTTACAGTAACCAGTGCATTTTTATAGCACTGGTCGCTGTAATAATGACAATGGTCCCAAAATAGTGTCAAAAGTGTCCGATCTGTCCACCATGTCGCAGTCACGAAAAAAATCAATCACTGATTGCCGCCATTACTAGTAAAAAAAATTTTTTCATATATATATATATATATATATATATATATATATATATATATATATATAAATAAAAATGCCATAAAACTAAACGCTATAACTTTTGCGCAAACCAATCAATTAACGCTGATTGCGTTTTTTTAACCAAAAATATGTAGAAGAATGCGTATCGGCCTAAACTAAAGGGAAATTTTTATTTTTATTTTTTTTTTATATACTTTTTGGGGATATTTATTATAGCAAAAAGTTGAAAATATTGAATTTTTTTCAAAATTGTCGCTATATTTTTGTTTATAGCGCAAAAAATAAAAACCACAGAGGTGATCAAATACCACCAAAAGAAAGCTCTATTTGTGGGAAAAAAAGGACGCCAATTTTGTTTGGGAGCCACGTCGCACGACCGCGCAATTGTCAGTTAAAGCGACGCAGTGCCGAATCGCAAAAAGGTGCCTGGTCCTTATGCTGCGTATTGGTCCGGGTCTTAAAGCGGAGGTTCCGCGGTCCCTCTTTTTTTTCTACGTGCATGTAATGGGGTTACAGAAAACATGTAAGCACACACTTGTCCTGCGATTAGAAACAACCCCCCTCTATTTCCGTTATAAATTCTGACTTTTATAAATTGATCTTTTTGCCATTTTGCTTGTAGGCACTGTGAAGCCCACAAGCAGAGACTTCCGGGATGCGGTGAATGCATCCCAGCATTAACCGCTGTATCATCAGTATTGTCGGCGAGCGAGCGAGGTTGCCATGATAACGGGTGTCGTCATTCAAAGGGCGCCGAAGAAAAAGATACGCCCACTCCCGCGGGAGGAATACCCGGAAGTCCTGATTCAGAACGACTGATTCACGGTAAGTACAACCGCAAAAAAACAAAAATAGGCATATGTATCTGCTACATAGATTAGTATAATATAATGTCAGGATTTAGGGTGAACCTCCGCTTTAAGTGGTTAAGAGTGGCAGTCGCTTGGGATGTGGAAGACAGTGATGATCACTGTGGTGGAGAGTACTACAGTGATTTCCAACTTTCACAGGGGTCCCACAGGCATATTGATCATTTATATTGGTCCACACTGGACTAATGTAATTATGCTATAAATTCCATACCTGGGAGGTCAGCTTTAACTTTCTTAAAAGTATATATAAAAAAAAAAAAAAAAAAAAAAAAGTATATACTGTACATATGGCAAGAAAAAAAAGTAATGGCATGGTATATAATATAACATTTTTGCATAGATATAATTTTTTTTATAAATAAATCACATTCTTTACACTGGTCAGTTGTGGGTCCTTTGCATTTTTCAAAGTCCTGCTAGCTGCATTTTTGGTGCATGTTTGGTGTGGTAAAAAAAAAAAAAAAAAAAAATGCACCAAAGACACACCTCCCCATTAAAATGAATGGAAAATCCCTTGATAAATGAGACAAACGGGAAGAATCTCTTGTCCTCTAATGGTGGCCATACACGTAACTATCTGATGGAATCTATGAATTATCGAGGGACACTGTGTCAATTGATTTTGAGTAAAAATCAATTGTTCTGCTCGGTCTGGATGGAAAATCCAATTATAGGAAAGATAAAAGATCGATAGGACCGCTAAGTGTATGGCGCATCGAATTATCTTTTTGATCTTCCAACTATATTTGTTTTCTGGAAATCTATTGACGATACGATTGTATATAGAATTGTTCCCTGTAGGGCCACCAGGGGGATCAATGAAAAAAAGAAAGAAAAGCTTGCCATATCTCTGCGTTTCAGGTTACTAATATTCAATGGATACAAAACAAAGATAAGTACAGAAAATAAACACAAAGTTAGCAACTAGTTGAGTATTTTAAAAATTGAATAAATGGTCTAGTAAATACAAGGCAACAAATGGCTCACTAGTGCTTTTATCTTGAGGACTACCTACAATATACAAATAAATAAAGCTCTTACCTATCACCAGGGACAGCGTCCAGCAGTCACAAGGACAGGCAGGTCCGGAGACATTCCACTTTCTATCAGAGTTCTCGGTAGTCAAAGCAACAGCTCAGCCCCCAGCAGTACAGAAGCGTCTTGCTCTGCCTGGTGTCAACAGAAGAAAGAGGCAGTTCAGATTACCCTCGGGGACGTGTACAATCAATCCTCATTACAGCCCAACCTGTATCCATAAACAGATTTACTGTGCACAGGAAACGTCAGATCAAGGAAGCCTGACACAAACCTTCCTGTTACCTTCAGAATAAAAAAACGATCAGTAGATCCAAAGTTACAGCAACTGACATTTTATATAAAGACTTAACCTGTAAATGGTGGGGTTGGTCGCATCCCATCTCAGCATCTAGGGGTTTATTTACACTTGTGGTTGGGGGGGCGCAGTAGAAACAGGCAGTTGAGCTGTAGTTTTACTGCCCTCCAAGATGATACGGCAGCCGGGTGAAGTTGTAAGTGTCGCTATTTAGACCTAAATATGGGCAGCATAGTCAATGAATGGTCTGTGTACAACTTAATCTCTTGGCGCCCATTTAATATGTGCAGCGGCATAAAGTGTGGGTTTTACTGCTCACATGCTGAACATATGCACCCCTGGGGGCGTCAGAGCTTTCTGCACTAAGAGCATGCTTACTGCACACTCCCAGCATAGTGAACGAGCTTTCAAAGACGGCTCTTGGTCACTACTAATGAATGGGTCGTCTCCTAATCATTTGACCACTGTGACAGCCAATCACAATGGTCATTTGATCGTCCAACCAAAAGCAGGTGTAGTGTCAGAGCATATGGCTTTTAGTGTTACATCTTTTGCTCTATGCTTTGCTATGTATTTATTTTATAAAAAAGAGAGAGGGGGGGGGGGGGGGTCGGTCTTACTGTTTTTTTTTTTATGTTGTCAGGAGTAATCTAAGTTCCATATCATTTGTGTCAGTGGCAGAAAAACTAATCACTGGTGTAAGTGGGAGCAAAATGGACCCTGTATTTTTGGTATGAGTACCTGAACACACAGCCTCTTAATGAAACCATGCTGTGACTAGAGGGCACATTGAATTTATTTGGGCCAAGCCGAGATAAAATGCCAAGGTTTGTGACAGGTTTACTTTAATCATACACCCCAAGTACATTATGGTCAAACATTAACATTTTGCATTTACACTGATTACATGAACACATTGTACTGTATTACTTCATCCATATGGTCATTCTTACATTCATTTCCTGTATCTAGTGTGAGGGGGTTAGCTCGGCAGCGGGTGTGTGTGACCCCCGGGATGGGCTCCCCACACAAAACAGGCCCAGCAAACGGAGGTTGTGGTTTTCAAAATCAAAAAGGTGCGGTTTATTTTCTATTTACAGTGACAAAACACAGCAAAGCAAAAGAAACATAAACAAAATAAATCCTGGTCAAGTTGACCTCTGACTAAACATACAGGTTTCCTAACTAACAACTGGGATCAGCCTAGTGCTGTCCTAGTCCCTAAGTCCCTGGTTTTAAATGTCCAAGCAAATAGCCACACAGGCTTTGTCTCACCGCACAGGGGTTCACTCTCCCTAGACAGTCCACACAGGTCTGGTTCCAGGCATGAGCTAACATCTAATGAAGCTGGGAGTTCTTATAGAGGCCTAAATGAGCTGACAAGCTTCAGCTGGTCTCATCAACTCCCTGTCTGCACGACGCCCCACACTCTCCCTAGACATATGAGTCATCCATGAGCCCACTAGCCTTAGCTGGGCTTATACAACTCTCCACCTAGTTGTATAAGTCGGCGTAAAGCCTGAATCTGGGCGAAATATATCTACCCCCCTGGATGCAACCAGGTGACTTTACCTTCCTGCTGTCACACTAGCTATGGGTGGCCAATTAAAGTGGAGCTCCGCCAGAAAAAAAAATAATTAAAAGCCAGCAGCTACAGCAGCTGCTGGCTTTTAATATTTGGACACTTACCTATCCTGGAGTCCAGCGACGTCCGCAGCAGAGGACGAGCGATCGCTCGTCACTCTGCTGCCCCCTCCGCCATCCTCGCTGAGGGAACAAGGAAATGAAGCCTTGCGGCTTCATGCTCGGTTCCCTACGGCGAATGCGCGAGTCGCGCTGTGCCGTTCTGATTCGTCCTCCTGTGTTCTGGGAGCCGAGTGTCTCCCAGAACACTACGGGAAGTCTGGGGGAAGTGACGTCACTCCCGCAGATTCCCGGAGAGAGGACTCCCGGATGTGGGTGAAAATACCTGTCTTAGACAGGTATCTTCACCCTCCTACCCCCTGAAAGGTGTCAATTGTGACACCTGAGGGGGGGGGGGAGGGTTCTAATTAGCAGAAGTAAAAATTTAGGGTGGAGGTCCACTTTAATGACAATAATCAGTATGCATGTTTGCCCTTACTGGGGGTAATAAGGACCCCAGAGCTCAGAGACGTTTCCTGGCTGATGAAGGGGCCCCATCTATGTACACCTAGCACATCAATATTGTGGTAAGTGGAGTACTGACTGATATCTACCTGCATATTACCTAAAGAAAGATTATTATCCATGGCCACTCTCTTTTCTTAATCATGATCCATCTGGTTTTCTATATGTACTCATTGGATGGCCACATAGGAGGTGGAGCATAATCTTCTCAACAAACAGAAACAGAGCAATACAATTTGGAGGTTCTAACTCTTCTCTATCCTCATCAAAAGTACGTTGACTAATGTCTGTATGTCAGTTTACCTTAAGCTGGCCTTAGACCTGAGTTCTGTTCGAAAGATGCCGTTTTTCAGAACGTTCATTTGATTATCTAAAAGCAAAAGGGGATGATTCAATCAGTTTTGACCAGAGCGAGCAAAAAAAAATAAAAATTTCAAATCGAAGAACAAGAATAGAAATGGTTTTGTTGAATCAAATTGGTACAATGGAATTTCTAAACATTTAATTCGCTCCTGGCAAAGAAAAATAGTAACTAGTCTTATGCAAAAATAAAATAAAAGAATCCTGGAATCCACACATCCGCCAAAAAGCTAGCATATTAAATGTACCAGCCGATACGTCGCAAACTGAACGGGATACCTGCCTGATATAGCTCAAAGACTGATATGAAAAAATGGGGTGAGGAAGGGACAAGAGAGTCCCAAGAAAGCAAATTAAGCAGGTCAACTACGACTTGTGGTACAAAAACATAAAAAGGCTTTCGTATTGATTTAGTCCAAACAGGGGTGAAACACTAACATTTGGCACCACATCCCATATATGAGTGAATTAGATAAAAGGGAAGAAAAAATAGGATTTTTGTACTCACCGTAAAATCCGTTTCTCTGGCATCCATGGACTGACACAGCGTGTCTTATACACCTTTACACGTGGGTTATGTCCCTGCTTGCAGGAGAAGACCTAGGCAGAATGTGAGACGTTATACATACATTCTAAACAGCCAGAGCTGAACAGCCCCGCCCAGGGGGGTGGTCCCTCCGGGCATAACCCTCCCACTGCAGTCAGCAGACCTCAGTTCGTAACAAAGCAGTACAAACTTAAAAAGAAGGGTGGGTGCTGTGTCAGTCCATGGATGCCAGAGAAACGGATTTTACGGTGAGTACAAAAATCCTATTTTCTCTTGTCATCCATGGACTGACACAGCGTGTCTTATACACCTTTACACGTGGGATGTCCCAAAGCAGTGTCAAGAGGGATGGGAGCAGTATAAATGGAAAACCAAAAACTTCACTCCAAACAAGGCAGAGCTCCTCAACGGAGGAGTTGCAACATCAAACAGCGGCCTGCAACACCTTGCGGCCGAAGGAAGCATCCGAAGATGCAGCCACATCAACCTTATAAAACTTAGAAAAGGTATGAACAGACGACCAGGTCGCCGCCTTGCACACTTGTGCAACCGACGCTTGATGTCGGAAAGCCCAGGAAGCACCAATTGCCCTGGTGGAATGTGCCGTAACCGGAAAGGGAGGCGCCCGCCCCTTGAGAGCATAAGCTTGAATGACGGTTTGTCTGATCCACCTAGAAATGGTGGCAGACGAAACCGCTTGGCCCTGTTTTGGACCAGAAACAGCCACAAATAGTGAGTCAGACTTCCGAATAGAAGCAGTAGCAGACAGGTACACCCGCAAGGCTCGTACCACATCCAAAGTGTGTAGCGCAAACTCTCTGGGATGCGATGGGTGAGGACACAAGGACGGGAGGACAATGTCCTCGTTTAAGTGGAAGGCCGAGACCACCTTTGGCAGAAAGGAAGGTCGCGGACGTAACACCGCCTTATCCTTATGGATGATCAAAAAGGACGACTTGCAGGACAAGGCCGCCAATTCAGACACTCGTCTAATGGAAGTAATGGCCACCAAGAAGGCCACCTTCTGAGACAAAGTCAAGAGGGGAATATCTCTAATATTTTCAAAGGGAGGTTCCTGGAGGACCGAGAGCACCAAATTCAGATCCCACGGGGGGAGAGGAGGCTTGACAGGGGGGAGCACATGGCGAACCCCCTGCACAAAGGTGCTAACCAAGGGATGACCCGCCAGCGGTCGCTGAAAGAAGATGGCCAAGGCCGAAATCTGACCCTTAAATGGTACTCAAAGCGAGCTTTTGGGTCACGCCACGCTGCAGAAAATGCAGGATTCTGGGAATGGAATACGTTCGTGGGCGCCAGTCCAGCTCTTCGCACATGGCGATGTAAGCTCTCCAAGTACGGTGATAGATCCTTCTGGAGGAAGACTTCCGTGCCCTTAACATGGTCGAAATGACCGAATCCGAGAGACCTCGGTCTCTCAGCACCTGGCTTTCAATAACCATGCCGTTAAAACCAGAGACTGTAAAGCAGGATGAAATATAGGACCTTGAGACAGAAGGTCCCCCCGTATCGGTAACCGCCAGGGAACGTCTGCGACGAGACGTACCAGATCGGCGTACCAGTGACGCCGAGGCCAATCCGGAGCAATGAGGATCACCGGAATTCCCTCGGTCGCTACCCTGCGGAGCAGGCGAGGGAGCAACTGCAGCGGAGGATAAACGTATATCAGGCGATACTGACCCCATGGGGCCACCAACGCATCCGAGGCATCCGCCCAGGGATCCCTGGATCTGGCCACAAACCTCGACACCTTGCGATTGAGTCGAGAAGCCATCAGGTCCACATCTGGCGTGCCCCACCGTCTGCAAAGAAGTTGAAAGACCTCCGGGTGCAAGGACCACTCCCCCTGGTCCAGCGTCTGGCGACTTAGATAGTCCGCCTGCCAATTGTCTACGCCCGGAATGTAGACGGCCGACAGAGCCGGCACGCTTCTTTCGGCCCACCTCAGGATGCGGGCGACCTCGGAAGCCGCAGCTGAGCTCCGAGTCCCCCCTTGATGGTTGACATACGCCACTGCTGTGGCGTTGTCCGATTGTATCCTGATGGAGTGACCCTGTAGTTTCTCCGACCATGAGGAGAGGCACAGTCTTATTGCCCGTATCTCCAGCACATTGATCGGTAAGAGGGCTTCGTCCGGAGTCCAAAGCCCTTGGGCCGACAGGACTCCCCAGACTCCCCCCCCAGCCCGTCAGGCTGGCGTCCGTCGTGATCACCGTCCATTGGATGGGGAGGAACGACTTCCCGGACCGAAGAGCCGGGGACCTCAACCACCACGTCAGGGACGCCCTGACCAGGTGACTCACCTGGATCTGAAGATCCAAGGACAACTGGGATTTGTCCCAAGTGGACAAGATCTCTTTCTGTAAGGCCCTGGTGTGCGCTTGGGCATAAGGAACGGCCTCGAAGGAGGCCACCATGAGTCCCAGGACTCATGCAAAAGCGGATTGACGACCATTTTTGGGACGTCAGCACCCGTACTGCAGACTGAAGTGTCAGTAGTTTGTCTGGAGGTAGGAAGACTCTTGCTTCCAAGGAGTCCAGAATCAGACCTAGATACTCCAGACGCTGAGTCGGGACTAGAACCGACTTCTGAACGTTCAGGAGCCACCCAAACTCCCTGAGGGTCTGACTGACGATAGTCACACTTTCTTCCAATTCTGAGCCACCGTCTGCTCTTAGAAGGAAATCGTCCAGATAGCCCACGATAGCAATGCCTCGCTGTCTCAGCAAAGCTAGGACCGGAGCAAGCACCTTGGTGAACACCCTCGGTGCCGAGGCCAGGCCGAAGGGAAGAGCCACAAATTGATAGTGGACTTCGCCGACCGCAAAGCGCAGAAACTTCTGGTGGCTTGCGCAGATCGGAACATGCAAGTAGGCGTCCTTGATGTCCAAGGATGCCAGAAAATCCCCTTGACGGAGTGTAGCGACCACCGTGCGAATGGATTCCATGCGGAATTTTTGCACCTTCACGAAGGCATTCAGGGCCTTGAGGTCCAGGATCGGCCGAACCCCGTCCTTTTTTGGAACAACAGATTCGAGTAGAACCCCTGAAACCTCTCCTGGGACGGAACCGGCACAATTACTCCGGACCCGATCAAATCCTGTACAGCCCCCAAGAGGGCTGCCCGACGGGCAGGAAGGAGAGGGAGATTTGAGGGAAAGAATCTGTCTGGGGGCCAGGAGCGGAACTCTATTCTGTATCCTGAGGTGACCACCTCGCACACCCACCGGTCGGAGATCCGGGAGGTCCACCGATCCGTGAACCTGCGAAGTCGTCCCCCCACCCCAGAGACGGGCGGGGGCAAGACTTCACGCGGAGGCGGGCTTGGGAGCCGGCTTGTTCGGCTTACGCACCCAGGGGCGCTTGTGCCCGCCAGCCGCACTGTTGTCAGTCTGGGATGGCTTACCCGTGGACTCTGACGGACGAAAAAAAACCTTTTTTGCTGGAAAGGAAGGACCCGGTTTACGTCGGGCCTCCTTACCCTTGATAGTTTGAGGAAGGAGAGTGCTTTTACCTCCCGTGACATCCTTGATGATGTCATCCAGAGCAGCACCAAAAAGTCTACCACCCTTAAAAGGTAGATCCGTCAGGAGCTTCTTAGAGGCTAGGTCAGCAGACCAGCATTTCAACCAGATGAGACGACGCAATACCACCGCCGAGACAGAGGCCCTGGATATTAAAGGGGCCGCGTCCAACGTGGCGTCGCACACATATATCAGACCCTGCACCATCTGGTGGGCCAGAGCAATAGTGTCTGGAGGAAGGTTATACTCCTGCAGTTTGGTGCAAAATTTTTGCCCATTCCGTGAGTGTCTGAGACACAAGGGTCGCCGCTACTACGGGCCGTAGGGCGGATCCCAACAAGGCGAACATGGCTCTACTCACCACTTCTGACCTCCTGTCAGTGGGGTCCTTAAACGCAGGAGTCCCCTCCATCGGGAGAGTGGTGGCCTTGTTTAAACGGGCGACTGGAGGGTCGACCACCGGGGGAGAAGCCCACTTTTTAAGCAGGGTGTCTTCAAAGGGGTATCTAATAGACAAACGCCGCGGGACCATAAAAGTCTTCTGCGGCTTTTCCCAGACCTGGTCAATGAGCTGGTCAAAGAAAGGTACATATGGAAAAACCTTTTTAGAAGGCTTGGTCTTAAAAGAACCAAAAGGAGACTGTATCCGCCTGAGGTTCTGCGGTCGCAGCATTTAGCTTGAGAGTGTCCCTCACAGCATCAATGAGTTCACTAACAAGCGCCCTGTCATTTACTGACTCAGAACTGGAGTCTTCCTCACAAGGAATGTCCTGTTCAAAACCATCCAAATATTCAGAGCTAGGGTCCTGAGCAGCAATAACTAGGCCCATATCTGAAGCAGAGCACTCCCCTTGTGGAGATAAAGTGGGGAGAGGGCGCTTTTTTGCTCCCTTGTGCTCACACACAGCTTCCATCCTGGTCAGAAATGATTCCAGGACTGCCGACAACTGGTCCATAGGGACCGCAGGTGCTGGAGCACTGGCTGCTGCCTCTGGCATGTTAGGGGAAGCTGGTGACTGACTCCATAATGTCCCTCTCAGACCACCCACAGGCCGTGCTGACTGAAGTAGGGGAATGCCCAGGGAACCCACCAACCTGACCAGGACCGCTCGGTTCCGCCGCTCTGTCTCACTGCGCCGCGCTGCTCAGCGTGAGTGAGCTGAGAGGAGAGAGTGTGAGGAGATTCGCGCCGTTTCCAGCGGCGCTAGAGGCCAAACTAGTGCCAGAAAAGACGTGCGGCTACAAGAAAATGGCCGCCGCAATGTGCTCCGGCGGGCCCCGGCAAGATGGCCGCCAATGTAAAAATCAGCACACACACAAAACATGGCGCTGAACGGCGCCCAGGCCCCTCACCTCCAAAAACAAAACAGCCCCAGCGAGTGCAGAGCAGCATGAGCCCCCCCCCCCCCCCAGGACAGTATGGCCCCCAGGCACTCCCCATAGTACAGCGCCAGCACTAGTGAACAGAGAGTGACATTAAAAACACAGGGGGAGACAGGGAAATCCCCCCACACAAGAAACACACAGCATGTACTCACCTGCAGCCAGAAGAGACTACTTACCCGTCCCCTGAGGGACCCGCTGGTGTGTTTCTGACAGAACTATCACAGTGCGGTACTGAGTAGCTGTCGGCCCGGTCCACCGCGAAAGATACAGCCGGACTGTTCTATCTTGAGAGGACCGTGGAGCTGGAAGCCCACCGGCCACCCCTGGAGTCGTGGGGCATGTCGTGAACTGAGTCTCACGCACACAAGGCGAGGATCAGCACGCTCGATGGTCGGACAGGGAAGACTACGAGGATATCTTGTACCCAACCTGTTGCCCAGCCGACAGTTGATAGAAGATCTCAAAAAAAAAATAAAAAAATAAAAATAAAAAAAATAAAAATAATAGGAAAAAAATTTCCAAAAGAATAAAAATAGGTCAGGAGACTGGCTCCTGAGAGAGCCACGTCTTCTTCTGCTAGGCAGAAAAAAACTGAGGTCTGCTGACTGCAGTGGGAGGGTTATGCCCGGAGGGACCGCCCCCCTAGGCGGGGCTGTTCAGCTCTGGCTGTTTAGAATGTATGTATGTATAACATCTCACATTCTGCCTAGGTCTTCTCCTGCAAGCAGGGACATAACCCACGTGTAAAGGTGTATAAGACACGCTGTGTCAGTCCATGGATGACAAGAGAAATGGGATTTTGACGGTACAATAATAGGCCAAGTAATGATGAGAAGGAAATAACATTTGTATCAATTTGTATTTTAATAAGGTAGAGAACACATTGTAAAAAAAAAATGATTCTTGATCCTTTATTTGGGGTGGGAGTACATATACATTCAATTTTAAAGGTACCGTATATACTCGAGTATAAGCTGACCCGAATATAAGCCGAGGCACCTAATTTTACCACAAAAAAACTGGGAAAACTTATTGACTCGAGTATAAGCCTAGGGTGTCCATGTGCATGCCTCACTGTGTCCATGTGCATGCCTCACTGTGCCCATGACTAGAGTAGACTGACGTTTAACATGGGAGTCTATGGAAGGGGTGCCTGGCTTTGAAAAAAAAAAAAAAAACACAACACCACGGTGCTCCCCGGCTGTAGTTCCTCTAGACAACAAACTTTTCACACTTGTAGAGGAGACATGGGGCTACATGTGTGCCAAGTTTCGGGTCCAGGGGACCTACGACCGGCCGGTACCGGGTCCCCAAATTCACTGGAGAAATTACCGTTTAACATGGGAGTCTATGGAAGGGGTTCCTGGCTTTGAAAAACCGGTGCTCCCCGGCCAAAAAACTTTGCACACTTGTACAGGAACATGTGTGCCAAGATTGGGGTACAGGGGACTTACGGCCGGCACCGGGTCCCCAAAATCCAGGAGATCAGGCGCAAAAAAGGTGACTCGAGTATAAGCCGGGGGGGGGGCATTTTCAGCACACAAAAAAAAAATTTATGTGCTGAAAAAAAACTCGGCTTATACTCGAGTATATATGGTATATGTGAGGGATACAGTGTGTCCGGATCAACACAATGTAGCTCACCATACCTGACCATCTAAAGTAAAAATATATATGCTGCAGCAAATAGACATTTAAAAAAGGAAGAGCGCTCTAGCAGGTTCCAAAAAAAATAAATAGAAAACTCCATTAATCCAGGAAAAGAAAAAGTCAAGGTCAAAGTCACAGCTGTGGCAATCTTTGAAAAAAGCTGTTGAGTGGGTATAGGGTCTGGTATGTTAATAGGATTGAAACAGGACATATAAAAACGCATCCACCGTATTTGATGCTGTGCACTGATGTGATTAGTCCGTTTGCGACAGAAAATGCTCATGAAATCTATGAGACAGTTAAAGTCCAAAATACAGATGCACGGACCCACTGATCACCATAAAAACTCAAACTGCGTTTTTTTCATACACTTCAGCAATTTAAACCACTTATCACTGTAATTCAGGCTTCCTAAGCATCCGAGTGTGTTTCACTTATGGAGCATGCATGGCCCCTGGACATACTCTGAGTATCACTAGATATCAACATTGACCAGTACATAGGAACTGAAAGTACTTAAACGTGAGGCTGAACGGTTTCATCAAGCCTCCAAACAACGCAGTAAAGGATGGCGGTAGTCTGCCCAGTTGGGCTCTCACCAGAACCTTGCAAGGTATACTTCTTCCCAAGAACAGTGTGGATCTCTGTCCGGTCCCTGCTCTGCTTATGGATGGTTGTGCAGAAGCTCCAGGCTCACTTCAGAGCAGCAGCATGTCGCTGGACTCACCAGTGAGTTCTGCAGGGGGAAGTCCCACATGATGTACGGTCATGTGACCAGTCAAGTGTGTGAATAGAGAGTCTTGGAAACACAGCACTGAAGCAGTGAAGGCGGAAGTGGACTGCAAATAGCGGTGCTTGAAGTCTGGTCCTTGACTAGTGAAAATCCCTATACATTGCTGGATTAGAGATCATGATTGGAGCCTGTAGTATGGCCCTGCACGGGCTATGTGGTTGACATTTAATGCATTTCCATGCACTTCTTTAGTGCATGGACGGACACCCTGCATCCAGCAGCTCAGTTCGTTAAAAAGCAGTACAAACATAAAAAAGGAGGAGGGGTGGGTGCTGTGTCCGTCCATGAACTTCAGAGAAAAGCATTTTACGGTGAGTACAAAAATCCTATTTTCTCTTTCGTTCATGGACGGACACAGCTCCTTTATTCTTGACCTTAGGGACGTCCCCAAGTAGTGTTAAAAAAAAAAAAAAAAAAAAAACAAACACACACACACACACACACACACACACAGGGGTGGGAACAGCAAGCATACAAACTTCCACCCAAAACAACCAGAGCTCCTCAACGGAGGAGTTGCAACCTTAAATAGCCGCCTGGAAAACTTTGCGGCCGAAGCAAGCATCCGCAGATGCATGCACATCAACCTTGTAAAACTTAGTGAAAGTGTGAATGGACGACCAGGTCGCCGCCTTACACACCTGGGAGACAGACGCTTGATATCAGAAGGCCCAGGAGGCACCTATTGCCCTGGTTGAATGCGCCGTGACAGGAAAGGGAGGCGCATAAGCCTGAATCACAATCTGTCTGATCCACCGAGAAATTGTGGCCGACGAGACCGCCAGGCCTTTCTTTGGACCAGTCACTGACAAACAGTGAGTCTGACCTCCGAAACGAAGTCGTAGCAGACAGATACACCCGCAGAGCTCAGACCACGTCCAAGGAATGCAAAGAAACCTCTTTGGGGTGCGACGGCCGAGGACACAAGGATGGAAGCACAATGTTCTCATTTAGATGAAGGCCGAAACAACCTTCGGAAGAATTGAAGGCTGTGGGCAAAGCACCGCTTTATCCTTGTGGAAGATCAAGTAGAGGGACTTGCAAGACAAAGCCGCCAACTCAGAAACCCTCCTGACTGACGTGATAACCACCAAAAAGGCAAAAAAAAAAAAAAAAAGCAACACCTAAGTGCAGTATTAGAAGATTCTTTTAATGACACAAATATCAATCACGCTTACAGGAAAGGAAGCAAAGGAAGGCAAATCTGTAAAGATCCTGTAGTCCTCGTCCCAGGTCCATGGGCTTGTCCTGTAGCCATCAGGATGAGGCCTGGTCCAGCGTGGAACGCACGTGACGTCACGGGTCACGCGACTACTTCCGGGAGGGGGGGGGGGGGGGTTACACAGGAGAAGCAAGGGGTTGATTGGGCTTCTAATGCCGCGTACACACGACCGTTTTTCATGACCAGAAAAATTCAATTTTTTTATTTGGTCATTAAAAACGATCGTGTGTAGGCTCCAGAGCATTTTTTGCGACGTGAAAAATGGGCATTAAAAATTTGGAACATGCTCTATTTTTTCTCGTCGTTTTTCACGTCGTGAAAAACAGCCGTGTGTAGGCTTTAACGACGTGAAAAAAATACGCATGCTCAGAAGCAAGTTATGAGACGGGAGCGCTCATTCTGGTAAAACTAGCGTTCATAATGGAGATAGCACATTCGTCACGCTGTAACGGACTGAAGAGCACGAGGCTCAAAAGCGCGAATCATCTCTCAAACTTTACTAACACGAGGATCAGCAAAAGCAGCCCAAAGGGTGGCGCCATCCGAATGGAACTTCCCCTTTATAGTGCCGTTGTACGTTTCGTACGTCACCACGCTTTGTTCGAGCATTTTTTTTTCACGATCGTGTGTAGGCAAGGCAGGCTTGAGAAGATTCACATTGAGAAAAACTTTGCTTTTTCAATGACATTAAAAACGGTTGTGTGTACGCGGCATAATACTGCACTTAGGTGGCACTTCTTTTTGCTCTACCCTTTCTTGTTTACTACAGAGTCAGCACTCTAAAGACAGCAGCCGCCATCCACCAGCCATATTATCTGCTTTTTAACCCTTGAACTGCCTGTTATTTTAAACTGACTCATTGCTCTATCGCCATTAACTTACGCACTTTGTGTTTGCGCTAACAGTTACCTTTTCCATTGTTGAAAGAAGACAGCCAAGGCTGATATCTGCCCCTTAATGGTGCTTAAGGCAAGTTTTTGATCCACTCCACGCTGTAAAAACAGAAGAATCTTGGAAACCGAATATGTACGTGGACGCTACCCCATCTCCTCACACATAGAGATGTAGGCCTTCCACGTGCGATGATAGATCTTCCGAGAAGATGACTTCCGTGCCCTCAGCATGGTGGAAATTACTGAATCCGACAGGCCTCAGTCCCTTAGTACCCGACTTTCAACAGCCATGCCGTTAAAGCCAGCGACTAAAGCAGGATAAAGTATAGGACCTTGCGACAGAAGGTCCTCTCGCATCGGCAGCTGCCAAGGAACATCTGCCACCAGGCGTACTAGGTCGGCGTACCAGGGACGCCGAGGCCAATTAGAATCACCGGAATTCCCTCGGTCTCCACTCTGCAAAGCAGATGAGGAAATAGTTTGGGGGGGGGGGGGGGAGAGGCATGAATTAGCCGATACTGTCCCCACTGAGCCACCAATGCATCTGTCGCGTCCGCCCAGGGATCTTTGGACCTGGCCACAAACCTCAATACCTTCCGATTGAGTCGAGAAGCCAGGAGATCCAAGTCTAGCGTGCCCCATCTCAGGCAAAGGAGTCGAAACACATCCCGGTGTAGCGACCATTCTCCTTGGTCCAGTATCTGGCGACTTAGGTAGTCCGCTTGCCAGTTTTCTACGCCGGAATGTATACGGCCGATAGAGCCGGCACGCTCCGCTCTGCCCACTGCAGGATGTGAGCGACCTCCAATGCTGCAGCCAAGCTTCTTGTTCCTCCTTGATGGTTGACATACACCACCGCCGTGGTGTTGTCTGACTGGATCCTGACTGGACGTCCCTGCAGCCTCTGAGACCATGTGGAGA
Organism: Rana muscosa; assembly: GCA_029206835.1. Classification (NCBI taxonomy): domain Eukaryota; kingdom Metazoa; phylum Chordata; class Amphibia; order Anura; family Ranidae; genus Rana; species Rana muscosa. The sequence continues at coordinate 375,297,718 of CM055120.1, read as the reverse complement.
GGCACCGCCTGATCGCCCAAAGTGCCAGCACATTGATCGGCAGGCGGAATTCTTCCTGCGCCCAGCGACCCTGTGTCGACTGTACACCCCAAACTCCCCCCCAACCGGTCAGGCTGGCGTCCGTCGTGATCACCGTCCAGTGAAAAGGGAAAGAACGACTTCCCAGACTGAAGGGCCGGAGATCTCAGCCACCAGACCAGGGAAGCCCTGACTAGCTGGCTCACCCGGATTTGACAATCCAGGGACAACAGACATTTGTCCCATTTGGACAGGATCAGCTTTTGCAAGACTCGAGTGTGGAATTGAGCATAGGGTACCGTCTCGAAGGTGGCCACCGTGAGACCCAGGACTGGCATGCAAAAGCGCAGCGACGACCACCTGCAGGATACAAACAGCTTCACCGCAGCCTGAAGAGTATGCAACTTTTCCAAAAGGAGAAAAAAAAAAAAAACTCTTGCTTCTGAGGAGTCCAGAATCAAGCCCAGGTATTCCAGGCGCTGAGTCGGCACCAACACTGACTTCTGGAGGTTCAGTACCCAACCAAACTCTCGAAGGGTCTGACTGGCTATAGCCACATCCTCCTCTAATTCTGAGTCTGAAGCTGCTCTCAGAAGGGAGGTCGTCCAGGTAGCCCACGATAGCAATTCCTCGCTGTCTCAGCAAAGCCAGAATCGGGGCGAGCACCTTGGTGAAAACCCTTGGTGCTGATGCCAAGCCAAAAGAGAGAACTACAAATTGGTAGTGATCGTCCCTGACTGCAAAGCGCAGAAATCTGATGCCTAAAGTATATGGGGACATGCAAGTATGCGTCCTTGATGTCCAAGGACGCCAGAAAATCCCCCGGATGGAGTGCAGCGACCACAGAGCGAACGGATTCCATTCTGAACCTTCGCACTTTTACAAAGGTGTTGAGGGCCTTGAGATCCAGGATTGGACGGACCCCGACCTTTTTTGGGATGACAAACAGATTGGAGTAGAATCCCTGAAACCTTTCCGGCAGCAGCACAGGTACTATTACCCCGCGCATCAGCAGGTCCTGCACTGCCCCAAACAGGGCGTTCCGACAAGCCGGAAGAAGATAAAGGTTGGGAGGGAAAAAATCAGTTTGGTGGACAAGAAAGAAACCATCTTGTACCCTGATGAAACCACTTCACAAACCCACTGGTCGGAAAGCAGGGAGGCCCACCAAGCTGCAAACTCACAAAGGCGACCCCCCACCCGAGAGTCGGGCGGGGGCCAACCTTCATGCTGTCGCAGATTTGTTCGCAGGCTTGTTTGGCTTGCGAAACCAGGGATGCTTTTGTCCCTCAGCTGGCCCCTTGTCGGCCTGGGAACGCTTACCTGCGGGCCCGGGCTGACGAAAAAAACCCGCTTCCGAGCGGAAAAGGAGGGCCCTGGCCTACGGCGTGGCTCCTTACCTTTTCTGGATTGTGGGAGCAGCGTGCTCTTACCCCCCCAGTGACATTCTTAATAATGTCATCCAGCGAGGCTCCAAATAGCCTCTATCCCTGGAAGGGCAAATCCGCCAGAGCCTTCTTGGAAGTCTGGTCCGCAGACCAGCATTTTAGCCAAATCAGGCGATGTAGCACCACTGCAGATACTGAGGCTCTGGAAAAGTAAGGGAGCTGTATCTAAGGCGGCATCGCAGACAGACATACTTAAGGCCATGCACCAACTGGTCGGCCAGTTCCACGCAGACCGGGGAAGCCTGTTGCTCTACCAACTCGTGGTGCAACAATTTTGCCCATTCTGTAAGTGTCTGTGACACCAGGGCCATGGCCAACACTGGCCGCAACGCTAACCCCACCACCGTGAACATGGACCGGGCCACCGCCTCAGCCCTCCTGTCTGCAGGGTCCTTAAAGGCAGGAGTCCCCTCTACCGGAATCGTGGTTACCTTGTTTAACCTAGATACTGGGGGGTCCACAATCGGGGGAGATGTCCATTTTTTCAGGTAACTCTCCTCAAAGGGGTAACGGACCGCCATGCGTTTTGGGACTGAAAAGGCCCGCTGCGGTCGTTCCCATTCTTTGTATATAAAAACTTATCAAAATAAGTTAGGTAGGGAAACACCTTAGCAATGCGGGCCGGTTTGTGGGACCCAAAAGGGACCGACACCTCAGTGGATGCCCCCGCCGTATCCTCCAATTTTAGGGTCTCCCGCACTGCGGTGATAAGTGCTCCAACAAGCGCTCTTTCCTGCGCTTATCCGGACACGGAGTCATCCTCACTGTCCGAATGGTCCTGGTCCGCATCCTCCGACACGTCAGAACAGGGGCCGTGCTCCACAGCCAGGCCCGAGTCTGAATCAGAGCTTTCCCCAGAAGATGGTGGGGGCGTTTTTTACCCCCCTTGCGCCCGCACACCGCTTCTACCCTGGCAACAAAGGATTCCAGGACTGCCGACAAAGCATCCACAGGCACCGCAGGTGCACCGGTTGCTACCACAGGGATGTCTGGGGAAGAAGCGCCAGCTTCTGACGCCATGCTGACCCACACTCGCCTGACACCCTTGAGGGACTAAAGGCAAGGTACACAAAAGGTCCACCCTCCTAGCTGCTACAGACTGAGGGACACCCCCAAGGGACTCATCACCCTGACCCAGATACTGCACAGCACTGCCGTCCACTCTCTCTCCTGCACTGTCTGTGCCTGAGGTGTTCTCCTGTGTCTGAGGTGTTCTGTGCTGTTCAGAACGATATTCCCAGCGATAGAGGCCAAAACTAAGCTGGGGCTACAAGAAAATGGCTGCCAGCCGCCTCAGGAAAAAAAGCGCGATCTACAAGAAAATGGCTGCCAGCCGCCTTAGCAAAAACAGCGCGGGCTACAAGAAAATGGCCGCCGGGCAACCCCAAAATGGCTGCCGGCCATTTGAGGGAAGGAAAATGGCCACGAACACGCTGATCCTCCGCGCGCGGAGGCAGCCACATGGATAGACCCAGAACACCCCCCCCTGTGGAGAGCGGACCCTAAACACCTAGTGCAGCCCCCAGCCAGGTACACAGCAGGCCCAGCCATTATAGTGCATGGGGAGGAGGGAAGGGACAGGGAGAGAAGAAAGGGAGAGTGAGAGACCTCCTAGTCAACCTCCCCAGGAATGCCCAGCTGTTCCATCCTGCCGAGACAGGTGGAACCCTACTTACCCATCCTGCGGGGACTGCTGGACGCATTCCGGACAGACCCATCACCCGAGCAGTACGGAGTGGCTGTCGGCCATGGCACACTGACTCGGACAGCAGTAGCCCAGTCATATGTGTGCCCCGGAGCATATAGCTCACCGGCCACCCCTGGAGCAAACGGGGCATGGCGTGGCCGACCCAGCGCGTAGCTAAAGGTCTGCTCACGCTCGATGGTCGGGCTGGGGAGACTACCAGGATCTATATTATCCAGCCTGTCACCCAGCCGGCAGTTGATAGTAGATCTCAGGATCAAAAAGTAGAAAAAAAGAAGAAAAAAAATCTCCAGGACCAATGGTCCCAACCGGGAGCCAGGTCCTTCTCTTATGCTAGGCAGAAAAAAACTGAGCTGCTGGATGCAGGGTTATAGCCAGAGGGACCGCCCCCTGGGTGGGACTGTTCAGCTTTGCTGTCGTTACATGTTTTACATGTCTGCCTAATCCTCTCCTGATAGACAGCATAAAAACCCTAAGGTCAAGAATAAAGGAGCTATGAACGAAAGAGAAATAGGTAACTATATACATTTCTTTTTTTACACAGGTTGGGCAGCATAAGTAGCAGGAGGGGTGAGGGAACATTTTTACATATAGATGTTTCCTATAGGCGACTAGGCCTACCACAGTCTGCAGATTTGGCATCTTCAAACTTCTCAGGATCCCGGAGGACGGTCCAGGGACATCCCTCTGACAGCATCTAATAAATGTTGAACACATAGGTCGTGCCTGTCCTTCCCTTTATTTTGATGTATAGCCCCAATCGAAAAGGCCCCTTTTAGACAGTCAGGTGGCTTCGGCTGAAGGATTCCTGTCAGTTGCATCCAGACTCGGACATCTGTTCCTAACCACAGCTATCTGCACTGTGTGCTGCTACATGAGAATAGCAGCAGCCACTGTCAGACCACCATTAGTTTAAATGTGCTGAGCGGTTGCTGCTGATTGCATAACTTCAGCAGCAAGAATCCCCTGAGTCTTGCTGCAGGAATCCAGAGGTTACAGTCACCCTGTGTGAAAGGGGCCTAAATGTACTATATACCTATGGAAAGGTACAGCTACACTTTAACCGATTCAGCACCAGAAGGTTTTCCCCTCTTCATGACCCAGCCATTGTTTGCTATTTAGCACTGCGTTCCTTTAACTGGTAATTGCATGGTCATGCAATGCTGTAATAAAACAAAATTGGTATACATTTTTTCACACAAATAGAGCTTTCTTTTCGTGGTATTTGATCACCACTGTGTGGGTTATTGTTTGTGAAATAAATGAAAAAAAAAAATATTTTTTTTTACTTTCTGCTATAAAACCTATCTAATAAAAATGTAAAAAAAAAATAAAATAAAAAAGCTAGTTCTTCATAAATTCAGGATTTTTTTTTTTATATACTAATAATGGCAGTGATCAGAGACTTTTAATGGAACTGCGATATTGTGTCATGCAATCTGACACTAACGCTGGGGATGGAACTGAAACAACTGCAAAACACAAATCAGAGCAGTGCCATCTAAGAGCAGAAATGTTAAAACATTTTATTACAGGACAGACAATTTGGAACTCACAAGATCGTAGAGATCACAGCGCATGTAGGAAGGTATAAAAGGTTCATCCACTCCTGGGGGGAAGGCGGTAGGCTCGCAGGTGGATAAACAGCTGATGTTCCAGGCTGCGCTGGTGGCTTCCAGCATTTCCTGGTTCTCAGAATCGGCTCAGGGGCGGCTGGACACGTCCCTTTAGGGTGGAGAGGGAGTGGGGAGGAGGGCGCATTCGGAGAATGCGTGCTCCTTCATTAGGCATTGCGCGCTCCTCCCCACTCCCTCCGGAAGCGACGCGTCCAGCCGCCCCTGAGAACCAGGAAAAACGCTGGGAGCCACCAGCGCAGCCAGGAACATCAGCTAGCTCTCCACCTGCAAGCCCACCTGTCCACAGAAGCAATCAGATTCCAATCTCTCCACCATGGCCTAGACCAAAGAGCTGTCCAAGGATGTCAGGGACAAGATTGTAGATCTACACAAGGCTGGAATGGGCTACAAGACCATCTCCAAGCAGCTTGGTGAGATGGTGACAACAGTTGGTGTGATTATTCGCAAATGGAAGAAACACAAAATAACTGTCACTCTCCCTCAGTCTGAGGCTCAATGCAAGATCTCACCTCGTGGAGTTTCAGTGATCATGAGAACGGTAAAGAACCAGCCCGGAACTACACGGGAGAATCTTGTCAATTAACTCAAGGCAGCTGGGACCATAGTCACCAACAAAACAATTGGTAACACACTACGCCATGAAGGACTGAAATCCTGCAGCGCCCGCAAGGTCCCCCTGCTCAAGATAGCACATGTATAGGCCCATCTGAAGATTGCTAATGAACATCTAAATGATTCAGAGGAGAGCTGGGTGAAAGTGTTGTGGTCAGATGAGACAAAAATCAAGCTCTGTGTCATCAACTCATTTTGCCATGTTTGGAGGAGGAATGCTGCCTATGACCCCAAGAACACAATCCCCACTGTCAAACATGGGAGGAGGAAACATTATGCTTTAGGGGTGTTTTTCTGCTAAGGGGACAGGACTAGGAGGTCGACCGATATTTGGCCATTTTTGATAGAGAGAGATCCGTTCCAAACCAGTGCAACCTGCTAGTGCCAACTGTCACTTCCAAACCATTGCCATCTGTACTGAGGACACATCAAGTGTGTGCTAGAGTGACAGGAGTAAGCAGAAAGGAGTGGGTGAGATTTTTTTTTTTTTTTTAAATCGGCATCATATATCGGCCACCCCAATTTCTAAATATCGGCATCGGCCAGAGAAAAACCCATATTGGTCGACCTCTAGAAAGGACAACTTCACCACCTCAAAAGGGACGATGGTCGGGGCCACGAACCATCAAATCTTGGATGAGAGCCTCCTTCCCTCAGCCAGGGCATTGAAAATGGGTCATGGATGGGTATTCCAGCATGACAATGACCCAAAACACACGGCCAAGGCAACAAAGGAGTGGCTCAAGAAGAAGCGCATTAAAGGTCCTGGAGTGGCCTAGCCAGGCTCCAGACCTTAATCCCATAGAAAATATGTGGAGGGAGCTGAAGGTTCAAGTTACCAAATGACAGCCTTGAAAACTTAACCGGTTGCCGACCACTGCACGACTATTTACGTTGGCAGAATGGCACGGCTGCACATATGGACGTACCTGTACGTCCCCTTTAAATTGCGTGATTGCGGGCGCACGCCCGCCCACTGCGAGCTCCGTGAGTGTGACCGCGGGTCCCGCGGACTCGATGTCCGCGATCATATCCAGAGCTGCAGAACAGGGAGATACCTGTGTAAACAAGGCATTTCCCTGTTCTGCCTAGTGACAGGACAGTGAAGTACTGCTCCCTGTGACCGGGAGCAGTGATCAATGTCGTGTCACTGGTAGCTCATCCCCGCCCGCCCAGTTAGAATCACTCCCTAGGATGCACTTAACCCCTTTCTAGCCCCCTAGTGTTTAACCCCTTCCCTGCCAGTGTCATTTACACAGTAATCAGTGCATTTTTATAGCACCGATCGCTGTATAAATGACAATGGTCCCAAAATAGCATCAAAAGTGTCCGCTATGTCCGCCATAATGTCGCAGTCACGATAAAAAAAACGCAGATTGCCGCCATTACTAATAAAAAAAAAAAAGCTATAATTCTATCCCCTATTTTGAAGACGCTATAACTTTTGCGCAAACCAATCAAACGCTTATTGCGTATTTTTTTTACCAAAAATATGTAGAAGAATATATATCGGCCTAAACTGAGGAAACAATATATATTTTGGGGATATTTATTATAGCAAAAAGTACACAATATTGCTCTTTTTTCAAAATTGTCGCTCTTTTTTTGTTTATAGCGCAAAAAATAAAAACCGCAAAGGTGATCAAATAGCACCAAAAGAAAGCTCTATTTGTGGGGGAAAAAAAAAGGGAGTCAATTTTGTTTGGGAGGCACGTCGCATGACCGCGCAATTGTCAGTTAAAGCGACGCAGTGCTGAATCGCAAAAAGTGCTCTGGTCAGGAAGGGGGTAAATTCTTCCGGGGCTGAAGTAGTTAATGCAGGGGGGTAAACAAACTCGGCCCTCCAGCTGTTTTCGAACTACAAGTCCCATGAGACATTGCAAAACCCCTAACAATCCCAGGCATGACTCCTAGAGGCTGAGGCATGATGGGATTTGTAGTTTCACCACAGCTGGAGGGCCGAGGTTGCCTACCCCTGACTTGGAGAGGATCTGCAGAGGAGTGGGACACAATCCCTCCTGAGATGTGTGCAAATCTGGAGGCCAACTACAAGAAACGTCTGACCTCTGTGATTGCCAACAAAGTACTAAGTCATGTTCTGCGAAGGGGTCAAATACTTATTTCACGCATTACAATGCTAATCAATCAATTTAGAACTTTTTTGAAATGCATTTTTCTTGTTTTTGTTTGCTGTTATTGCGTCTCTCACTGGTAAAAATAAACCTACCATTAATATTATAGACTGATCATTTCTTTGTCAGTGGGCAAATGTACAAAATCAGCAGGGGGTCTAATACTTTTTCCCCTCACTGTACATGTCTATAATACACAGTACTTTATCAATGTAAAAATCATGAGTTTCCATCTCCCTCCTTCCCATCTCAGAGCTTGTGCTGGGAGTGGAGAGCCCCTTTAACCCCCCCCCCCCCCCCCCCAGTGCTGCCCTTCCCCCTCCATGGATGGATGGGCTCCTCTCCCAGCCCTGTGTCTTCCTGTATTGTCCATCCATTGTGTACACACAGGCCTGCACCACCCCGCACACCGTCCTCCCATATAGACCAGGAGAGGCCCGCACACAGCGCCCTGCACTCCCCCCAGGTGTGCCGGCTCTCACCCCTCAGCCTGTGACCCCTGACCCCGCCATTACCTGACACACACCCGTCTTCCTCCTCTCTCCCTGCCTGCAGGAGATTGCCATGTGCGGAGGGCGGGGCTGTCACCTGTCTCCTCCCCCTTCGCCGTGCTCTTAGCAACAATGGAGGCGGGAGACACACTGTGACTGTACTCCCAGGGAAGGCTCATAGTTGTCCTTGTCTGTATATGCAGCTCCCAGGGAAAGGTTATTTGTCCCAGTGAGCCAGTGCTGCTGAATGGCTGTGCTCTGCCTATAGGAAGGACTGTGTAAGTGATCACCAACCAACCACAGGAGACCTGTGTGCTTCTATATATTCTTATATACAGTGTATGGAAAGGTCATCAGAGGGATCAAAACAAGCCAAAAATGACATAAGAGATCAGATTGTTCAGAATCGTCTAACAATAAAGAGTAAAGGAGATCAGATTGAAGGAAATCATTAAAAATAAATAAAATAATTAAAAATAAGAGAATATAGAAGAAATAATATAATATATAATATAGAGGATATAATAGAGGAAATCATTACAAATAAATAATAACTAAAATAATAAAAAATAAGAGATTATAGATGAAATAATATAATATAAAGGAGATAATATAGAGGAAATCATTAAAAATAAATAAAAATAAAATTAAACATAAGAGATAATATAGAGCAAATAATATAATATAGAGGAGATATCATAGAGGAAATCATTACAAATAAATATGTAGCGCCCGGCCTCCACTCTCTCTCTCTTGCTCCGGTTTCTTTCTCTCTGGCTTTTGTCTAGGGGTACCTTGGAGGAGAGAGTGCGGGGGTCACCACGCCAAGCTTTCACCGCAGATGTTTGTGTGGTGTGAGCAAAGTTTCTTTACCTTCGGGTCGGTGTTCGGAGCCTCCGCTTCTTCTGTGGAACAGTGTCTGCCAGTAATTGAGCCCCACACCAATAAAAGTCCAACACTCCTTTATTTTCCAATGTCAGGATGAAACACAATCAGTTGGACTCCCTCAACGAACAGACAGGGGGTGTGGATACGAGTAGGCCCAGACACAATGAACTCTCCTATTCCTCTATCAGCGAATAGGCTTGGCGCATGGTCTCCGCCACCAACCGTGAATATTTTGGTCGCTGCCACCGACCGGCTGAACTGTGAACCTTCTTCCTGACTGAACTTGGCCCCTGTTCGGAAAGATACCCCTCCGGGCGGTCTCCTGAGGCTCACCCGGCACTAGCAATCTGCTGCACCAGGTCTTCGGGTGAGTAGCTCCTCTGGTCCCTTACGCCTCTGGATTCGGGCACCCCACTCCCGGGGCCCCCTAGGAAATCCTTCCCTCGCGGGACCCAGTCAAGGAAACTGGGCCCCAGGCCTCCAACCGAGTACCTCACCCCAGGCTGAAGGTGCCTGGGATGGAACACGAGCTCCGGGCGTCCAGGCCTAGGCCGCCTGGACACCAACCACGAACCAAAGCCCTCAGGCTGAAGGTGCCTGGGACTCGACCCTGTGACAAAGATGGCCGGCCTTTTATACCCTCTCCCAGCAAGCACGGCGGTATCCCCGCCCCACCATACAACCGATGAGAGAGGCCAAAAAGGGGTACGTCACTCAGCGATGGTTCAACCCCAGCCCACAGGGACAGCGCCACCTGCTGGGCCGCAGGGAACTATACATCACTGGTGTCTGCCAGTTTTAAACATGATAGAAAAGTATATGCCCGCTACAAATAAATAAAAATAAAATTAAAAATAAGAGATAATATAGAGGAAATAATATATAATAATGAGGAGATAATATAGAGGAAATCATTGAAAATAAATAAAAATACAATTAAAAATAAGAGATAACAGAGGAAATAATATATTATATAGAGGAGATAATATATAGGAAATCATTAAAAATAAATAAAAATAAAATAATTAAAAATAAGAGATAATATAAGGAGAGCAGATGTTGTAAATCTAAAAAATAAAATGTGAAGGAGATCAGACTGATAAAAATCTAAAAAAGGACAGATCACTGGGCACAATTCACTAAAGGTTATTGCATGCGCTATGATGGTCACGTGACCACTTAGCACATGCAATGAATGCTCCGGAAAGCCGGTGTTCTGCCAAAAAAGGTCCCCCTGGTGGATAAGGACCCCCCCCTGTACGCAGTACAAACCTCAACGGAGCCGCCGAAAATAGCCGAATATGTAGAGCTGACAGTCAGCTCTATACGGCGCATGCGCAATGAGTATGACACATGCCGCACGCTCCCGATGCTAGTGCTACTCTGCAAGGGGCAGGGGTGATTTTAGCAATAAAGTACACGTCTTAGCGGGGCATTTTAAAATAAAGGGCGGATTTTTCACTGTTGATGGGCAGGTTTTGCAATGTTGATGGGCGGATTTACACAAACTATTTAACTCACAAAAGAGGCAGTATTTTAAAATGGACAGAGATGATAAGGGCGGGTAGTTCAATGTTGATGGCCAATTTCAATACTTGTCACAGTTTATTATTATGCTTATGAGCCCTTCATTTCTTTTAACACGCCCCGCTAAGACGTGTACTTTATTGCTAAAATCACCCCGCCCCTTGCAGAGTAGCACTAGCATCGGGAGCGTGCGGCATGTGTCATAGTCATTGCGCCGTGTAGAGCTGACTCTCAGCTCTACATCTTCGGCAGCTCCGTTGAGGTTCGTACTGCGCAAGCGCCGCGCCTGCACAGTACAGGGGGTCCTTATCCGTCGGGGGGACCTTCATCGGCAGAACACCGGACACACCATAGACTGCTCCAGCCGGAGCTGGAAACATTGTTTGGTTCTCTAACATTGATGTAGCTGCGATCGTCAGCTTTTGTGATGGGGAAGAGATTGGCTGCAGTTCTGCTGGGGGGGGGGGGCGGTCCCTGTTTCCAGGAGGACTGTCATTGGCCACTGCTGAAGCCAATCACAGTCCTGCTAGCCCCACCCACCATCTGGAAGATGACTCGCTTGGTTGCCACTACCAATCTCCGAAAGAAGGGATTTCACTGTGATTGAGAAAACCACAATCAGGTGACAGTTTGTGGAATTACTGTTGAGCTTCTGGGAACCTTGTTGAAATTATTCCTGTAACTTTGCGTCACTTACTACCAGGCATGTACTGGCCATCGGGACTACTGGGAGTTTCCCGGTGGGCCGATGGCTCAGTGGGCTGTTTTTTTATGCAGAGTTCGGCGGCAGCAAACAGCGGTGGGGATTCGGGGAAGGTAGCCAGCGAGGAGGGGAGTTGTATGTAAAAGCAGAGAAGGGAGAACAGCTCCACCCCCTCCCTGACCACCGAAGAGACAAACAGGAGCGAGGGCGGCCTCCCCCGTGATCCCAGAACCTTGATTCCTCCACCTCCTCTCTGCTCCAGGAACCGTGGAGGACAGGCTGGCTGGGAGCCCGGAAGAAGAGAACATGTGGGAGGCGGAGGCTGCCAAGGAGCCACTGAAAGGAGCAGAGAGAGCACCCCCCAGATCTAGAGGGAGACTCGGCGCTGCCACTGCTGGCCATCAGGTACCTGGCATCCTGTACATACATGCCAGCACACTGAGACAGAGGGGGGGGGGTGAGCAGAGGAGGGACTGCAGGAAAGGACAGTGCTATGTGGTCTGTCTCAGCCCCCCTCTGTCTCTCTCTCAGACCCCTCCTCTGTCTCTCAGACCCCTCCTCTGTCTCTCAGACCCCTCCTCTGTCTCATTCACTCCCCGACTCAGGCGGCTTTCACACTGGGGCGGGCATTAACGGTAAAACGCTGCTAGTTTTAGCTGCACTTTACTGTCATTTTAGCGGCGCTATTCGACCTCTAGCGGCTGAATTAAGGGTTAAATGCACCCATGTAGCGCTGCTGCCAAAGTGCTTTGCAGACGCTTCAGCAGCGGTGGCCATTCATTTCAATGGGCAGGAGCGGTGTATACACTGCTCCTCCACCGCCTCAAAGATGCTGCTTGCAGGACTTTTTTTAATTCCACACAGTGTGAAGGCACTCAGGCTTTCACACTGGGACTGCAGGGGAGGCATTTTTCAGGCGCTTTACAGGCACTATTTTTTAGCCCAAAAGCACCTGAAAGGGGTCCTACACTGATGTCATGGAAAGTTGGCTGTATGCAGAGCACACAGCCATTTCTCCTTGTGCTAAATAAGCACACATTTCGTCTTAATGATATAATGCATCTCAGCTAAAATTCCACTCACCTTTCATTCGCTTTCCCATTCATTCAAGTAAAGAGACATCACCAGACTGCCATGTTATGTTCTCCCAGAAAGACTGACTAGAGCCCAGTCTGCCTCGATCTTTTTATTAAATTCCCAGAAGGAAGTGATGTCACAGCAGGTGACCTCCTCCATGGGAAGTGATATCACAGCATGTTATCTTCACTAAAGAAGTTACCAACAGGAAGTGATGTCACAGCATGTGACCTTCACACAAGGAAAATTACCATACAAGGACATCCCTCCAACAGGATGTCCAATACAGCTAATACAATACAATACAATACAATACAATAATGGCTAAAGTCTTATGGGTGTGTACGGCAGGGAAAGCGTGTATGTATGAGTTTAACAAACAAAGCCATATGGCTTTAAAACATGGACGTTCTCCCTGACTATGAAGCGCTCATAAGCTCTCATATTAGCGCTGATAGGAATCTATCGCTGAAAGGGAGGCTATCCCGACCATGCTGATCAGACACAGCAGAGACAAGAGCGCACATCTGCCTATAACCAATAATGTCCTTGCAGAGCGAACATATCCCCCCTTCGACGATCGTCTGCGCTAATTCACAGAGGGTCCTTCGTCGGAGGACATATCCCCGCTCTGCAAACATCATCTTCAACCTTAAGACGTTTTTCCACTACCAGACGGGTCTCAACCAACGTCAGTCTGCCCCAGTCAGCTCTTTAGAGCGGGTTGCGGGAGAACTAACACTGGGAGACACTATGACAATACATATTAAATACATCTTCATAAAATTTCCACGACACTCACTCCCTCTCTCTCTCTCTCTCTCACAACCACCCCTTTTCCCTCAACCCCATCTCTCTCTCTCTCTCTCTCTCTCTCTCACCCTCTCATGATATACAATAATGGATGTAGGGGCCTTTTGGTGGGCCTGATTTTTTTTTTTAAAGGGGGGGGTGGGGGGCAGCATTTTATTGAATTAAAGTGGGCCGGTCTGGATTAAGTCCAGGGCCAAATTTTTGTCCCAGTCCAGCCCTGCTTACTACTGAACCCCTCTGCTCTCTGTGTCCCTTTAAGCCACAGCCAGTATTCAGCGCAATGAAAATCACACCCAACTTTTGTTGCTGCGCAGAGCGCCGCACTATTTTTAGCTGCGGGGGCCCAACTTATGATTCTGCACACAGGCCCACTGCTTTCAGAAAATGCCCCTGATCTAAACTCATCATTGCGCATCCATTTCAGATGCTTGTATCTGAAATCACATACATCCCATACATCACATACAAGCATGTGGGCTGGATGTGAGAGGTGGATCAACAGGATGAGTGTGCCAGGGCAGGTAGATGTGTCTCATCTCTGCTTCCTTTCACCACTCTGCATATCACGCATCATAGGGGAGCAGGAGGGTAGAGTGGTGGGGAAAATGAGCAGAAGGGTTTCAGAGGTGGGACAGAAGAGTAGGAGGGTGCAGCGGTGGGGCAAATGTGCAGAGAGGTTCAGTGGTGGGGCAGATGAGAAGCATTTTCAGTGGTGGGACAGAAAAGCAGGGGGGTAGAGCAGTGGGGCAGATGTGAAAGGAGGTGTATTAGTGGGACAGATGAGCAGGGGGTTACAGTGGTGGGGCAGGAGAGCAGGGGGAACAGAGGTGAGATAGATATGCAAGAGGTAAATTGGTGGGGCAGATGAGAAAGCGGGTTACAGTGGTGGGGCACCTTCTTCTCATCTAGGACAGATGAGAAGGTGATTCAGTAGTGAGACAGAAGAGCATAGGAATACGGCGCTGGAGCAGATGTGCAGGGAGGTACAGTGGTGGGGCAGATGAGAAAAGGGGTATATTGATGGGGCAGATGAGAAGGGGGGTTACAGTGGTGGGACAGAAGAACAAGGGGGTACAGTGGTGGGGCAGATGTGCAGGAGGTACAGTGGTTGGAGGGATGAGAATGGGGTTCAGCGGTGGGACAGAAAAGCAGGGGGGAACAGTGATGGGACAGATGAGTGGGGGGGCAGGGTTCAGTGTTGGGCCAGATGAGCAGGGGGTTACAGTGGTGGGTAAGATGAGCAGGGGGTCAGCGGTGGGACAGAAAAGCAGGGGGGGGTACAGTGGTGGGGCAGATGTGAAAGAGGTGCATTAGTGGGACAGATGAGCAGGGGGTTACGGTGGATGGGCAGAAGAGCAGGGGGTACAGTGGCCGGGCAGAGGAGAAAAGAGGTACATTGGTGGGACAGATGAGCAGGGGGTTACAACCGTGGGGCAGAGGGGTACAGAGGAGAAAGGAGGTACATCAGTGGAACTCATGAGCAGGGGGTACAGTGGTGGGGAAGAAGAGCAGGGGGAACAGAGGTGGGACAGATGTGCAGGAGGTATAGTGGTTGGGCAGATGAGAAAGCGGGTTACAGTGGTGGGGCAGATGAGCAGATGGGTTCAGTGTTAGGACCAGTGTTGCCAACCCCCTGAAGTGAAATTTACTGGCAAGATGCCCAAATTTCTGAACGGCACCAATTTTTTTGCTGGCAAAAAACATGAAAATTACTGGCAGAGCCCCATTTTTTACTGACGCTGCAAAAAAGGACCTGAAATTACTGTTTTTAGTGCTAAACAGTGCAAATATCAATATTTGAACTATAAACACACAGCTAATGCTATTGTCAATGTGTTTAAGTTAAACAAAAATATTTCTCAATTTACATGAAGGTTAGGTTACTATAACCAGTGGCAGAATTATAGGGGTCGCTGAGGTCGCCATGGCGACTGGGCCCCTTGCTGCAGGGGGACCCCTGTATACTTAGTTACGAGGAGCAGCATCCCCGATCCTCAGCCGAA
Source organism: Rana muscosa (assembly GCA_029206835.1). Taxonomy (NCBI): domain Eukaryota; kingdom Metazoa; phylum Chordata; class Amphibia; order Anura; family Ranidae; genus Rana; species Rana muscosa. The sequence goes on along the minus strand of CM055120.1, from coordinate 375,282,664 downwards.
CTGTACTCAGCACTGTGCAGGGAGCTGGTCGTACTGCTTAGACCTAAAGTGAAAGCAGTGCTCTTTATCTCCCCCGGGCCCCTACAGTGCAGTACCCGGCAGGAAGAGGTAAAGTAAATGTTTGCCGTTTTTTATAAGACTATCTTTCTACTGTATGTGTGTTTATGTGTGTGTGTGTGCATGTATTTGTATATGTGCATGTATATATGCATGTGTGTGTGTATGTGTATATGTTTGATGGGCGCAGTGGCTGCGTTTGATGGGCGCAGTGGCTGCGTTTGATGGGCGCAGTGGCTGCGTTTGATAGCCGCAGTGGCTGCGTTTAATAGCCGCAGTGGCTGCGTTTGATGGGCGCAGTAGCTGCGTTTAATAGCCGCAGTGGCTGCGTTTGATGGGCGCAGTAGCTGCGTTTGATGGGCGCAGTGGCTGCGTTTGGGCGCAGTGGCTGCGTTTGATGGCCGCAGTGGCTGCGTTTGATGGGTGCAGTGGCTGCGTTTGATGGGCGCAGTGGCTGCGCTTGATGGTACAGTGAGGCTGCATTTATTTTTTTCAGAATTTTTCAGTTTGCTTGCGTCCCCCTAAGCATTTTGGACAGCAGCCACCACTGGTTTATATCTGTGTGCATATGTGCATTTATATATATGTGTGTGTGTGTATATACAGTATATGTGTGTGTATTATGCGTGTGTGTGTGTGTGTGTTTATAGATGTGTATGTGTGTGTTTACATGTATGTATGCACATTTTATGTATGCGCTTTTAATCCTGACCCCCTATATGTGTACAATCAGAACCAATTTTTATTTTTTTTTGCTTGTTCATAGTACCAGCAAAAAAAATGCTGTTCCTCTGAAAAGCGATCCATGCTCAGATTGCTTTTCAGAGGCATTTGACATCCGGTAAAGAGGCAATGTGTTGCCTCCTGACCGCCTGTTTTAACCCCTTATATGCATCATCACTATGCTGCAACTGCATACAGTTGCAGGCTGGTTGCAGTGCATCCCCATTCCCCTAGGGGTATACTTCAAGGGTGCTCTGACTGGAAAAAGATTAAGAAACACCGACATAGAGGAACCGATCTCTCCATTTTCCTCCTGTAGCCGCTGAATGCCTGGGGGAGGGAGAGGAGGAGAAGCGGGGGGAAATGGAGAAATCGGTTTCTTTATATGCAGCCACCCACTTGCGACCGGGTCCTGTTGTTCCGCCACCAGGCTTGGAGGAAAGTGCCCTGTCCGGCGCTCAGGGGGGCCCTTCATGGTTTCTTGCATCGGGGCCCTGAAGGTTCTAGTTACGCCACTGACTATAACCCAGCCAGCACAGAGTTCCCTCTTACATCAGAGTCTGCAGGGATCCCCCTTACAGTGCAAGGAAACTCTTATGTAAAGGGGAACGCTGCAGATCATGATGTAAGGGGGAACTCTGATGTGGAGGGGGGGCTCTGGTGAATAGAGACCACCTTCCACAGAGTGAATACACTAAGGTAAGGGGGGGGTACTAATATAAGGGGGAAACCTTTATATCAGTGCCCCCTTACATTATTGTATTCACTCACCTCCTCCTTACATCAGTGACCCCCCCTCAGAATGGCCTGGCGGCACTGTCACTGACCTCCTCTCAGGTGTACAGTGTGGGGCTCAGTCAGACGGCTCCAGCTTGGTGGCTCTGATCTCCTCTCCCCAGTCCACATGTCTGTTTCTTCCCCGGTCGTAAACCCCCATCCCGGTGGCACTCCCACTCTTGACTTTCTAGGATCCCCTCAGAGACTGCAGACATGACAAGAGATGGTCAGAGGCTGCGGACACAATACAGGAAGTGGACAGAGGCTGCGGACATACTACAGGAGGTGGACAGAGGCTGCGGACATACTACACGAGGTGGACAGAGGCTGCGGACATACTACAGGAGGTGGACAGAGGCTGCGGACACACTACAGGAGGTGGACAGAGGCTGCGGACACACTACAGGAGGTGGACAGAGGCTGCGGACACACTACAGGAGGTGGACAGAGGCTGCGGACACACTACAGGAGGTGGACAGAGGCTGCGGACACACTACAGGAGGTGGACAGAGGCTGCGGACACACTACAGGAGGTGGACAGAGGCTGCGGACACACTACAGGAGGTGGACAGAGGCTGCGGACACACTACAGGAGGTGGACAGAGGCTGCGGACACACTACAGGAGGTGGACAGAGGCTGCGGACATACTACAGGAGGTGGACACTGGACAGAGACTGCGGACGGACATACTACAGGAGGTGCCGGTGGAGACACTCTGCGGACATGATGGTGGCGGTGCCCTCCTCACCCCCTCACAGTAGCCTCCTCCTCTGTCCACCACCATATTACTTCTCCACATCATCAGTGTGCTGTGTCCTCCTCCTGTGCCCCTTTCACCTCTCCACAGGTCCGGGCAGCACTGTGCTGTCCTGACCTGTGGAGAGGTGAAAGGGGCACAGGAGCCAGAGGAGGACACAGCACACTGATGATTTCGAGAAGTAATATGGTGGACAGAGCACATCAGTCTCTGTGTCCCCCTGCATGGCATGGCTTCACGCTCCCAATCAATGTCCAGGACTCCAGGCTCACTCGCTGTCCCCTCGTACCCCCCCAGTTTCACTCACCTTGAGTCTGTCTGTCCTCCCCACCCCTGTCAGTGCTCCGCTCGCTTCTCCACCTATGATGAGTGCATGGCATGCACTCACTGCAGGGGTCGTGCGGCTCGCGCCAGCCGCTGTAGTGTATTCAAAAATGGCACCAGCGGCACCATCACGTTACTGCGCGTGCGCCATCGGCCGAGCGCGAACAAGTTTCCCTGAGCTCGGCCGGCTTCGGAACGGCGCATGCGCAGTTGTATGGCCGGCTCGTGGCCATCTTTTTTATGGGCGCCGGTGCCCATAACGGACTTTAACGTATGTAGCACTACCCCCGTAGGAGCTGCTGTTTGTTTGATTTGGGTCTACGTCCTGCCTATCAACCCCTGGAAGTGGCTCAAACCTTCCCTTAGCACAACTGATATGAATAAGGAGTGTGAGACCTATTGAGTATTAGGAGACACAATCCTGCATACATCACACAATAACCTGTAAATGTTATTACCTTTGCTGGTCACTAGTCCTTCTAAGTGACAGAGATACTTCACACAAGTTATATGCTTAATCAAAGGTACCTTTACTCAGTATAAAAGGGAAGGGTAAAGAATCACATTAATACACACAGTTGACTCTGCATGCGCATTGCAGAGTCAATAAACCAATAAGGATAGGTATCACTGAGATTAGGTAATAACAGGAAAAAACATCAGCTATATATATGTACATGTATCTATATGTGTCTCTGCACGGCTAACTGGTTGTTCGCGAGCTCCCCCTTTATTGCAATACCTTGCACGTGTTCATTCCCTATAATAGGTAAGCAAGGCCTATCTGCGTCCCACTCAAAGTTCCTTTCTCCAATGAAGTCTTCGCTAGCCACCGTCGGTGCACAAGTTAAATTGTAATCCACAGGGTTTCAACAAGATGCTGTAATTATCCGCAATATACCTGAGTACTCGTGTGCCTGCCACCCACTAATGACGGATGCACCAATCTCTGATCACATAGTCTCCAGTGAGATACACTAGGCCGCAAGCTGTGGCGTGATAGGTGAAGTATGGCTGGCACTAACTAAATCACTTTCCTCTAAGGTAGTAGTCAATTCTGGGCAGGTGCCCTTCTCACCAAACAGGCCCGACTTTCAGATAGTCTCCTCTGGCTTGTCCCGGTCACTCGATCTCCACGCTTCTGCTTCAGCTGCAGTCTCTGGACTCCGTCACTAACAGCATATGGTGATGGACGAGTCCGGTCTCTGCTGGGCAATCACGGGACGCTGTGGACGATCCTCTGCTGGAAATCACTCAGGCACTCCCGTAATTTAGGCCCAGGCTTCTGGCCTAATCCTTAGGAAGCAGGCCTCCGTGCCAACTTCCTGCTTGATTGAGAGCTGGATCCAGAGAGAGACGCTGGCCCCTCCCCTGGTTTAAGTAGTCTGCCCAGAATGCTTTGCGGTGTTGCAATGCACCCTGGGTAATGTAGTCTGTCTTTTACTAAAAGCAACAAAGTCTTTTCTCCTAGCTGATATCTGTCCCAAAGTGCATTAGTTGCATGGTAACACTTATACCACCGGAGGGAGCCGGATTCCTTCTTTCATATGGACATCCTGCTACACACTCCCCCCACTTAAAGTCTTTGGTCCCCAAAGAGGACAACAGTATGTAACCTAACACATACTTTGGCAATACCTGCAGGGAAATTTGTTAGTTTATGCATGACAATAAACAACTTGCCTTTTCATAAGCAGGATTTAAACTTAAACAGCTCATATCATAACACAGAGACGACAGAGGAACCTCCCACCAATTATCACAAGGAGGGAGGTTGTCCTGTATACGGACCACCGACACTTGGGTGTCTGTTTCAGATGTGCTAGGGAGTGAGCTGGGGTTGTCTTCCACTGAATCTGAATCTGGAGTGGAAGAGCTAGACTGATCAATGGTTCTCTTAGAAGTGATGATGGCCTCCTCAGAGCATTCACCCAATTGGTCGTACGTCAGTCTTTTTGGGGGGTGAATTACTCTTCTTTCCCTCTGCTCTTTAGGTATCATATTCTCAAGGACATTGGGGCTGGCTGTTTCTAGAAGCTCTTCAGGGGCTTCCTCATCTAGTTCAGGCATGTTGGGCTCCAAAACTTCAGGAGCGTCCCGCTCTCCTTCAGATAGAGACAACGACCCTTCTTCTGGGTCTTCCATTGACAAAGAGTCTGAGTCATCAGCTACCTCCTCAATGAGAATGTTTGAAGGCACGAATTCAGGAGCTTCTGCCCGAAGAGTTCCATTGTCAACTGTTTTGGGTGAGGTTTGGGAGGTGGTCATGGGTTCTGGCAATTGGGATGACCACAACCAGTCAGATTCTGCTTCTTCATCCTCTTGACCTTCATTGTCAGAGTCTCCATCTCTCACATCTGGAAGCACTGTTTGAGATCGGGTGAAGGGGTTTCTTGTGAGTCAGATGCAGGAGGCATGCGAACTGCCTCGGAGAGGGGCAACAAGTGATTCCTGTGCCAGGTCTTTAACGGTCCCACGCTTCCTTCTGGCCTAATTTGGTACACAGGAAGGTTTTCCAGCTTCTTGCAGATAACATAAGGTTGGGATTTCCAACGGTCAGCCAACTTATGTTTTCCCGGAATTCCCAAGTTCCTCAACAGCACTCTATCTCCTGGCTGTAAATCTTGAATTCTGACTCTTAGGTCAAAGTTTCTTTTATTTCTCAGCCCCCGTTGGTCAGATGCTGCTTGGGCCTTTTCAAAAGCTGTCTTCAGACTCTTTCTCAATCGGTCTACATACCCCTTGTGGGATGCTGCTGAGGTATGATCCAGCGATATGCCAAAAGCCAAGTCCACTGGCAACCGAGCCTCCCGCCCGAACATCAAACGGTATGGGGAATACCCGGTGACATCACTGGCAGTGCTATTGTAGGCATGCACTATGGCAGCTACATGCTTGCTCCAATGCTGCTTTTTCTCTGAACTCAGAGTCCCCAACATATCCAAGAGAGTCCGGTTAAACCGTTCAGGCTGAGCATCTCCTTGTGGGTGATAAGGGGTTGTCCTGGTCTTCTGGATGCCTAACAGGTCTAATAACTTCTTTATTAATTTGCTTTCAAAGTCTCTGCCCTGATCTGAATGAAGGCGTTGGGGTAGACCATAGTGCACAAATAATTTTTCTACCAGTACTTTGGCTACTGTTGATGCCTTCTGGTCTTTTGTTGGGAATGCTTGAGCATATCTGGTAAAGTGATCTGTTATCACCAAGACATTCCCTTGACCACTCAGATCAGGCTCCAGGCAAAGGAAGTCAATGCACACCAGTTCCATAGGTCCCTGACTTTGCAGATGGCCCATTGGGGCTGCTTGACGTGGCAAGGTCTTCCTTTGAATGCATCGGACACAGGAATGGCAATATCCTTCCACTTCAGCCCGCATGCAGGGCCAATAGAACCTATCCCGTACAAGGTGAAAAGTCCGTTCGGACCCTAGGTGACCATGGTTGTCATGGAGGGCAGCTAGGACCGCTTCTCGATATTTGGCTGGTAGAAACAGCTGCCACTTCTCTTCTGAGTCGTCAGAGGAGCCCCTTCGGTAGACCACCCCTTGACGTATGTGTAGCCGATCCCACTCCCTGCGCAACAATCGGGCTTCTCTTGGGGAGTCTGTTTCAAGCATCTCGGGACGCTGGCTTTCCAGGGCCTTTATCAGGAGTTTCCCTAAAGAGTCTTCTTCTTGCTCCTTTCTCAAATCCCTTTTTGTCAGCTTGGGCAAGCCCTCCCCTTCGACTTGGGTCACACTGCAATAGCACTTCGGTACTCCAACAGCTGAGACCCCAATTTCTTCGGCTCTTGACCCACCTCTGGCTTGAAGTTCTGTCCCCTGATATAGGGCTCGCACTCCCTCTGGGTCTAGTTGGGCCCATTCTTCGGTAGGGTCGATGGGGGCATGAGACCTCCTGGACAGGGCATCTGCATCCCTATTTCCCACTCCGGGTCGGTACTTCAAGCTGAAGGTGAAGCTTGAAAGGGCAGCCAACCACCGGTGTCCCGTTGCATCCAACTTGGCAGTGGTCAGAAGGTAGGTGAGCGGGTTATTATCTGTCTTCACCACAAACTCCACCCCATATAGGTAGTCTCTCAGTTTGTCTACCACTGCCCATTTCAAGGCCAGGAATTCAAGCTTGTGGGTGGGGTAATTCTTCTCAGCAGGTATCAGACTCCTGCTCACATATGCGACGGGTCTTAGGTAACCATCATGTTCCTGGTACAGCACCCCACCCAGCCCATCTCGGCTGGCATCTACATGCAGTTCATAAGGCTTCTTTGGATCAGCATAGGCCAGGACTGGTGCAGTGGTAAGACTCTTCTTTAACATCTGGAAGGCTTCCTCGCACTCCCCTGTCCACTGATCTTGAATCAACTCTTTGGGCCTTCGGGGTCCCATGGTGAGTTTCACTGGTTTGACCAGCTCTGGAACATCATCTTCCCCTTCGTTTCTGAGTAACTCGTTCAGGGGTCTGGCAATCTTGGCGAATCCTTCTACAAATCTTCTGTAGTAAGAACAGAACCCCAGGAATGACCAAAGCTCAGTCACGTTGGTAGGTCTCGGCCATGAGGTGACGGCATCCAGCTTCTCTGGGTCCGTGGCCACCCCTTCTGCAGAAACGATATGGCCCAGGTAATGGACTGAGGACTGGTAAAATTGACACTTCTCTGGGGAGAGTTTCAGGCCCTCTTCACTGAGCCTCTTCAGGACCTTCTCCAGTCTCTCTTCATGCTCTTCTAGGGTTCTCCCGAACACGATGACGTCGTCCAAATATACCAGTACCTCTATTAGATTCATGTCCCCGACGGTTCTCTCCATTAGCCTTTGGAAAGTGGCGGGGGCTCCTGATAACCCTTGAGGCACACGGTTGAACTCAAAGAACCCCACAGAGGTGATGAAGGCTGTCTTCTCCCGATCCTCAGGGTGCATGGGGATTTGGTAATATCCACTTTTTAGATCCATTCCACTGAACCACTTGGCCCCTGACAGACTCTGCAGGGCGTCTTCAATTCGGGGAGTGGTGTATTGATCTGGGATGGTCCTTCTGTTTAGTGTTCTGTAGTCGATACACAGTCTCAGCGACCCGTTCTTCTTTCGGACTACCACTATTGGAGAAGCGTAAGGGCTCCTGGATTCTCGAATAATCCCCGTCCTCTTCAGCTCAGCCAACTGTTCCCGCAAGTCTTCTAAGTCACCCAGTGGGACCCGTCGAACTCTCTCTCTAAAGGGCTTATCTTCTTGTAAGCGTATCTTGTGAGTGGCACTCCTTGCGCACCCCACATCAAACTCATCTTTAGAGAAGATCTTTTCCCACCTTGCAAGTTGAGCTTTGGCCCTTTTTCTCCATTCTGGTGGGAGGGCCGTGTCTTCAGAACAGAGCTTCTCTATGGTGACTTCACCCCTTTCTTCTTTCTTCAATTCACACGGGGCAATGGGGGTGGCTGGATTCACCTGGCCCAACAGCATTCTGGCCGGCACCTTCACTGGTGTATTAGCAGTGTTCCTTATACTCACTGAAACCCTCCCATGGCTTTTCTGTAGGGCCTTCAATGGGATCACTTCGGGGATTACTTCAATCCCTTTCTGTCTTTCCTGTGGGCCTGGTTCGAAGACAATGAAGGGGCCTGGCTGTTTCCATGTGAGCTTGACAGAAGCCCTCAGGCAAGTCACCTCTCCCGGTTGTAATACCTTCTCCGTCTTGTCTAGCTTCCAAATCTTGCCAACTCCCTCAGCCGGGGCCTTCTGCTCCAGTACCAGGCGCTGGTAGGCTTGCCTTAACATGGGGTGGACTCTTGTGGTCGGGGCTTCTTCCTGTTGCGCCAACGGTGTCAGCAGTCGCCTGACTAGATCAGTGTTGGTCCCTATGATGAGTGAGCTCTTGCTGGCCCCTGGTGGGCGAGGGCACACTACTGCCAGAGTATCGAAGGTCTCTGTCTCCCCAGCCACTGAGGGATCAAAAGTCAACTTGATTGGCAGGTAACCGTCATAGGGAAAGCTCTGAGTTCCAATACCCCATATTTCCAGTTCCTCTAATTTCTGTAGGGGCAGATGTTTAAGATGTTTATCATAGAAATCCCTATACAGAAGAGTCACTTGAGCCCCAGTGTCAAGAAGAGCCTTGGTGTAGATCCCTTCTACTTGTATGGAGACTACTGGAGAAGGCCCCACTAATTTGGCAGGGAACTCCTTCAACACAGACTTCTTGCTGGGTTCAGTTACCTGTACCCTCACTTCTTTTTTTCTTGAGTTTCCGGTGGGTCTCAGTCCCTTCTGGGTCTGGTGTGCACTGGCCTTCTGTTCAACAGCAGCCTGAGTTGTGGGACGGGGCCTAATTGGCAGAGGTTTAGGTCCCTGACTCTGATGTTTTGGATCATTGGACTTCTTGAAGGAGTTCGTGGAAACTGGTGGGCGCCCGGCTGACTCCTTCACCGGGGCCCTCTGAAGTTTTCCGCCGGCTTGCAATATCTGGATGCAACTTCATCTGGGCTGGGACACACTGCTCTAACATGCCCGATTCCCCCACAATTGAAGCATGTTATCAATCTCTTAGGCTTCTGTACTAGTTCCATATTGGAGCTAGGAGGTTTTTTTTGTTCCTCTGACGTGTTCTTGTTGTGTGGCACAGAGGCCTGGCTAGTCAGCATGGACACCATTTCTACTAGTTGTGACACCTGGGTCTTTAGGAGTTCAACTTCTGAATCACCTTCTTCTGCACTTAACATTCTGACTCGGGCAGTTGGTTCGGTGTGTTGACTCCTCCTTTTGTCTTCCAACATGGCCTCCTCCTCCCTGACTATCCGGATCAAGTCGGGGTATTCCAGGCTGCTCCCGTCCCGCCGGGTGCGTAGCAATAATGCGATGGGGTCCAAGGGTTGAGCTCCCCTCAACACCTGCTGGGCACGGGCCTCATCCACTTTTCTTGGATCGATCCCTTTCTTCAGTAGGATCCGATGCAGGATCTTATCCAGGCGTCCTATGAATTCTGACAGCTTCTCTCCCTCTTTTTGGTAGCAATGCCCCAGCTGGTAAGTGAGTTCAGTGACGTTTTCCGTTCCGCCGAACACATTCTGCAGAATATCCAGATAATCCTGTGCATTGCAGTCCTTCTTGCTTAACTTGAGGTTACGTATGGCCTCCAGAGCAGGCCCCTTTAAGCTTTCCACAATCCGTTGTTTTTTTTGTTGTTCTGGCACCTCCCATTCTTCTAGGGCCTGAGTGGCGCCATCTAGCCACTCTTCAAATCCATCTTCCACTGAAGGTACAGGTTTCTTCCCAGAAAAAGGCCTGAGTTTCCTGTATCCTGACATCAGGTAGTCTGGAGGGTCCTTTTTACACTTGGTCACAATCTCCCCCAGGACAGCGCACAATTCTGAGCTAAGGGTAGTCAATGGTGGTGAACCGGGACCCTTTTGTTGGGCGCTCCCTCCTGTGCTGGGGCCTCCTGAAGTAGTGGATGTGGGGCCATCTTTATTCTCTTCTGGGTGTATCAGGAGGAGTTCTACTTGGTTTGTAGTTTTTATGCTGGCACCCTTGAAGTAGTCAGAGATTCCGTTCCTCCACTCACATAATGCATAGGTGTGGGGATTTACAGTATCTGTCTTTATGTCAATCACCCATGGCTTCCTGTCCGTGGACAATGCTCTCAAGACTGGAGTTAGCTGCTCCTCTACCCAGGCCTCTCTCTGGATTTCAACCACCAGGCCATTTCCGGGTAGGATGCCTTCATCCCTGCACCACCGGGCTACGGCAGCAGGGTCCATTTCTGTGCTGTAAGGGTTCTGTCTAGGGGGAAAGTTGATTGCAGAACCGTAGAATATCCCGGACGAGCCCCCACGTGTAGCACTACCCCCGTAGGAGCTGCTGTTTGTTTGATTTGGGTCTACGTCCTGCCTATCAACCCCTGGAAGTGGCTCAAACCTTCCCTTAGCACAACTGATATGAATAAGGAGTGTGAGACCTATTGAGTATTAGGAGACACAATCCTGCATACATCACACAATAACCTGTAAATGTTATTACCTTTGCTGGTCACTAGTCCTTCTAAGTGACAGAGATACTTCACACAAGTTATATGCTTAATCAAAGGTACCTTTACTCAGTATAAAAGGGAAGGGTAAAGAATCACATTAATACACACAGTTGACTCTGCATGCGCATTGCAGAGTCAATAAACCAATAAGGATAGGTATCACTGAGATTAGGTAATAACAGGAAATAACATCAGCTATATATATGTACATGTATCTATATGTGTCTCTGCACGGCTAACTGGTTGCTCGCGAGCTCCCCCTTTATTGCAATACCTTGCACGTGTTCATTCCCTATAATAGGTAAGCAAGGCCTATCTTCGTCCCACTCAAAGTTCCTTTCTCCAATGAAGTCTTCGCTAGCCACCGTCGGTGCACAAGTTAAATTGTAATCCACAGGGTTTCAACAAGATGCTGTAATTATCCGCAATATACCTGAGTACTCGTGTGCCTGCCACCCACTAATGACGGATGCACCAATCTCTGATCACATAGTCTCCAGTGAGATACACTAGGCCGCAAGCTGTGGCGTGATAGGTGAAGTATGGCTGGCACTAACTAAATCACTTTCCTCTAAGGTAGTAGTCAATTCTGGGCAGGTGCTCTTCTCACCAAACAGGCCCGACTTTCAGATAGTCTCCTCTGGCTTGTCCCGGTCACTCGATCTCCACGCTTCTGCTTCAGCTGCAGTCTCCGGACTCCGTCACTAACAGCATATGGTGATGGACGACTCCGGTCTCTGCTGGGCAATCACAGGACGCTGTGGACGATCCTCTGCTGGAAATCACTCAGGCACTCCCGTAATTTAGGCCCAGGCTTCTGGTCTAATCCTTAGGAAGCAGGCCTCCGTGCCAACTTCCTGCTTGATTGAGAGCTGGATCCAGAGAGAGAGACGCTGGCCCCTCCCCTGGTTTAAGTAGTCTGCCCAGAATGCTTTGCGGTGTTGCAATGCACCCTGGGTAATGTAGTCTGTCTTTTACTAAAAGCAACAAAGTATTTTCTCCTAGCTGATATCTGTCCCAAAGTGCATTAGTTGCATGGTAACACTTATACCACCGGAGGGAGCCGGATTCCTTCTTTCATATGGACATCCTGCTACACGTACAGCCCGGAAAAAGGGTTAAATTCACGTGCTGTCCGTAAATATACGTACGGTTGGCAACACTGGTTAGGACAGATGAGAAGGTGATTCAGTAGTGACACAGAAGAGCATGAGGGTACGGCGGTGGAGCAGATGTGCAGGGAGATAGTGGTGGGGCAGATGAGCAAGGGGTTACAGTGGTGGGGCAGATGTGTAGGGGGTTACAGTGGTGGGGCAGGTGAGCATGGGGGTTACAGTGGTGGGGCAGATGTGCAGGGGGTTTCAGTGGTGGGGCAGATGAGCAGGGGGTTACAGTGGTGGGGTAGATGAGCAGGGGGGTTACAGTGGTGGGGCAGATGTGCAGGGGGTTACAGTGTTGGGGCAGATGAGCAGGGGGGTTACAGTGGTGGGGCAGATGTGCAGGGGGTTACAGTGGTGGGGCAGATGAGCAGGGGGTTACAGTGGTGGGGCAAATGAGCAGGGGGTTACAGTGGTGGGGCAGTTGTGCAGGGGGTTACAGTGGTGGGGCAGATGAGCAGCGGGGACAGTGATCTGAGGTGTGGAGTTGCAGGAATTCAGGCTGTTCTGAGGCGTGAGCGTGCAGGATGTTAATTTCTCACTACTCAAGTAGTTTACAGCATTTACTTTATAAAAAAGAATTTTCATGATTGAGAGTGTGAAGTTGAAATTTTTTTGTTATAAAATCGTCACGGTCAATTTCTTTGAAAACATTTTTCGGCACACTGTGCTCAAAAGGTTGCCTACCCCTGTCCTAAACGATGCAAGTTTAGGAGATATTTATGGTACCGTCAGGAAACTGAAAGCCTTATGCCGTGTACACATGATCGGTTTTACAGATGAAAACAGTCCGATGGAGACGGAGGGGTGTGGCTTGAGTATGGCGGAGTAGAGAGACACACGCTCCATAGCTCCGTCTCCTACGCCCCTCCACCTGGCTAAGCAATTGAGATGCAGACGTAGCTATAGCCCAGATTTCACTCTGCCTCGTAGTACCTCACCTTGTATTTGCCGGAAGATACGCGCGGACAGCCTGGAATGAAGAAACTATCCAAAGCTCCATCCCAGCCCGAGATCCAGCAGTTCTTTCCCCTCACTAGAGCAGCCGCCAATCGGAACCGCGAGACGGAGTCACGTGGTACACTGACGTGCGGGAAGCCGAACGAATTGAGTTGGGGCACACTTGCAACGCCGGTTGTTTCGGTTTCAGCAGCCAAAGGGGGAAAGGGTGCGATGGAGCCGCAGAACAGCCAGGAAGCACGGAGTCAGCAACCCGCTACATCAGGAGAGCTGGAGTCAGAGCTCAGAGCGATGAGAGCCCTGATGCAGGCTCTCCCCACACGGGCAGATGTGGAGTCGATGTTTACCCGTCTGGAAGAGGGTCACCACAGAGACCTGGAGTAGGTCCGGGAGGAGGTCCAACAACTGGCAGATAAGTTGAAACACGACGAGTCATCTTTAGTATTACTGGAAGAGCGGGTTAAGTGTTTAGAACAGACACAGACTTCACAGATCCCCAGTGCTGACCCTATCCAGCTTAAGCTGGAAGAAATTGAGGACTGCAGTAGACATAAGAACTTTAGGTTCAGGGGGGTCCCTGAAGAGGTAGGGAGGGAGGCGTTGCAGCCGACTATCACAGCAATATGCCATCAGCTAGTAACCTCACCCCCCGCTCAGGCCTTTGAATTTGAAAGACTACATATAGCGCTAGGCCCCCGCTCAGTTAATTTGAACAGACCCAGGGATATTATCTGTTGTTTCCACCGTTACGCTCATAAAGAACTGATAAGCCATGAGACATGGGAAACAGGAGAGATTATATACGAAGGGTCTCAAATAAAAATCCTGCCAGACCTCTCCCGGGCCACCCTACAAAGGAGAGCTATGCTACGTCCTTTATTGGATAAAATCAGGAAAGCAGGGGGGACTTATCGTTGGGGGTACCCGATTTCCCTAATAATAAAGAAAGACACACAGACATTTGTTCTATATCGACCTACAGATCTCCCTGAAATGTTTGAATTTCTGGGGATGGAGGAAATGGAGATCCCAGACTGGTTACAACATTTGCCAGGCCCGAGAAGAAGAGCAATAAAACCAGCAGGAATAAAGACTGAAATGCCCTTAAAAGAAGGGGAGACCTAAAAGGGCCATCTAAGAGAATAGACACTGACAAGAAGGGGGAGGGTATTACATAGATCTTTTTTTGGGGGTTGAAAGACGGCCCCCCCCTTTTCCCTGCTGTGTTCCCTTTTTTTGCCCCCCCCCCCCCGGGTTGTAATTTCTCCCCCCCCCCCTTTTTTTTGGTTGGTTTGGTGGCCACCCCTGCCCCTGCCTCCTCCTCCCCCCCCCCCCCGACCCTCCACCTGATAAGACCCTCATGGATTGCACAACTGGACAGGAATTTCACATACATTTTTCCTTTTTTTTTTTACACTATGTATTAGATAGGCCTTACCCCCTTTTTTTTGGGAGGCCCTTAATTCACGAATGTTGATTATTTTTACACTCCCTTTCCCACCCCCTTTTTTTTTTTTTTTGGACTATGCAGTCGTATTTGAATGTATTTTTTGGAGTATTGAAACAGAAGTGATTAAAGGTGATAGGGAATTAAAATAGAGAGAGGTAGTGGGACACTCACGATTAAGTAACACAAAAAGCACAAGAAATGGAGTAGGGAAACAGAGATATTAATATGTTCCCTATTATCCATTTTATTTTTATTATGATTTTTTATTATATTTATATATCTATATATAATATTTTATTTCTTTCTACATTAGTATGTACGCAGGTGTAAGCAGGTTTATGTATATGTGTAAACGAGTGTATATGTATACGTATGGGTATGGATATATATTATTATTATTTTTTTTTTTTCACATGAGAAGCACATTAGAAGTACTCATAGTACTTACACTATGGCTAGAAGGAGGGAGGAGCTGGGGATTGGGGGACGAGAGGGAGGAGGGGGGATGAATGGGAGGACTTGGGGGATTAGGGAAGAAGAGATATTGGCCACTGATCAAGAGAATTAGACAGCAAAGCCGGTCATAGAGTAACCCTGTATATATGGTATTATAGTAACGCTAGGTATATAATAAAGATGCTGAGAAGAGCATTGGTAGAACTATATAATATAGAATCGTAGTGAAATTTAGCAAATCTATTCGGAAGGGACATAGTATAGTCTGCACCCAAGAGAATAAAGAGCAAAGGAAGGGAGGAAGTAGAAGTCGCAAGAAGAATGATAAGAGAGGAAAGAGGAAGATGAGAGTAATAGGACACAGACTAAACAGCAGAAGAGAGGGGTTCTGGGGTGGGGAGGGAGGGGGTTGAGGAGGGAGGATGGGGGAATGGGAGTGAGGGGAGGTAGAGGGGGGATCAGGAGCTCGGAGATAAGGAGGGAGAAGATAGGGGGTAGAGAGAGGAAGCGGAAGAAAAGGGCCTGGGCCCCTTCTTCCGGCACCCTCTTAAAATTTAGGAGTAAGCGAGGGCAGCGGTAATAGGTAATGTGTAAGATGAGATATGAGATAAATATTCTTTCTGACAAAATTATGGTAATAGTAAAAAATGATAAGTAAAATGTCGATGTTGATATTTGGGAAATATAGAAAATTAGCCGGGGGAGGAGAACGAGTTGGAGCCCCTTGGCTAGCTCAGACCAACACCCCCAATTTAGGTTTGCACCCACGGAAACCATTGGGGAAGGGTTCAGATATGGGTGTTTTCCCTTAGGGGTTTAGAAAGGGGAGGAGGGAGGGGGTGTGTTTTTTTTTTCTCTGAAGAAATGGAGGAAATAAAAATAACTTCCCTAAACGCCAAGGGACTTAATGTCCCAGAGAAACGAAGGATGTTGCTGAACGACTTGCGGCGCCTGGGGACAGATGTAGCTTACGTGCAGGAAACGCATTTCAGGACCGGGGGACTCCCATTCCTCCAGAATAGATTTTTCCCATGCGTATATCACACTGGAAATCAGGAAGCAAAATCTAAAGGAGTATCAATTCTGATCTCTAATCGACTCCCCTGGTCATTACAGGATAAACCCCTGGACCCAAACGGCAGATTTCTCTTTTTGAAAGGTAGCATTGGAGGAACTAAAGTGACACTGGCCACGTTGTATGCACCAAATGTACATCAAGATTCGATTATGAAGAAAGTCCTTTCGGAGCTATTAGAATTTGCAGAAGGTAAATTGATCCTGGGGGGGGGGATTTTAATATCTCCCTGGATCCTAAACTAGATACCTCCCTAGGGACATCATCAACACCAGGTGGGGTCAGAAGGGGCATATTGCGGAAATTACATGAAGGGCAATTGGTGGACATTTGGAGGATTTTACATGCAGAGGAAAGGGATTACACCTTTTTCTCTAATCCGCACCAATTGTACTCCCGCATAGACCTATTTCTGATCCCCCATTATATGATTTCCTTAGTATCAGAAGTGACGATTGGAAATATAACATGGTCGGATCATGCCCCGATCAGCTTGTGCCTCTTCTTATCCAATACGGCTCTCTCCCAAGAGAGAATATGGCGGTTAAATGAGAGTTTGCTACAGAATTTCGAAGTCAGGGAAGATGTGGCTAAAGAAATGACAGCATATTTTCAAGTTAATGATATGCCGGAGAGTGACCCGGGAGTGGTGTGGGAGGCGCACAAGACTGATCAGGGGAGTCCTGATTAGGGATGAGCTTCGTGTTCGAGTCGAACATACGTTCGACTCGAACATCGGCTGTTCGATCGTTCGACGAAGATCGAACGATTTGGGCCGTTCGCGCCAAATTCGAGTGACGCGAACGGCCCACAATGCACTACGCCATCGCAGTGTCATCCAGGCGCTGTGATTGGCCAAGCATGCACTGTGACCCCGCATGATTGGCCAATCACAGCGCCGGCAGCGAGGAGAGCAATGATTGGCCACAGGCAGGATGCCTGTGGCCAATTATTGCTGAGGGTGTTTAGTACACGCCCCACACTATAAAAGGCCGCCAGCACGGCGGCCTAGTGTAGTGTGTTCCGGAGCAGGGATAGAGCAGCATAGGCAGGGACAGTGACTGTTATTTCTTTCTTGCTTAACCTGGATTCCTTTAGTTTAGGGAAAGAGAAGGATAGGTAGGGAGAGTGTCAGTGTGTTTTGTGCTTGTGCTATAGTGTGCTTAAAAAAAACATTTATTCTAGGGACAGAAAACTGTAGGTAGGGACAGTGTCAGTTTCTTTCACTCTGCAAGTCCTTGTTTCCAGGGACCTGGAAGGACAGTGAGTGAATTGTCCTTGTGCTATATTGTGCTTAAAAAAACATTTATTCTAGGGACAGAAAACTGTAGGTAGGGAGAGTGTCAGTTTCTTTCACTCTGCAAGTCCTTGTTTCCAGGGACCTGTAAGGACAGTGAGTGAATTGTCCTTGTGCTATATTGTGATTAAAAAAAACATTTTTTCTAGGGACAGAAAACTGTAGGTAGGGAGAGTGTTTTTTTTCTTTCACTCTGCAAGTCCTTGTTTCCAGGGACCTGGAAGGACAGTGAGTGAATTGTCCTTGTGCTATATTGTGCTTAAAAAAAAACATTTTTTCTAGGGACAGAAAACTGTAGGTAGGGAGAGTGTTTTTTTTTTTTCACTCTGCAAGTCCTTGTTTCCAGGGACCTGTAAGGACAGTGAGTGAATTGTCCTTGTGCTATATTGTGCTTAAAAAAAACATTTATTCTAGGGACAGAAAACTGTAGGTAGGGAGAGTGTCAGTTTATTTCACTCTGCAAGTCCTTGTTTCCAGGGACCTGTAAGGACAGTGAGTGAATTGTCCTTGTGCTATATTGTGATTAAAAAAAACATTTTTTCTAGGGACAGAAAACTGTAGGTAGGGAGAGTGTTTTTTTTCTTTCACTCTGCAAGTCCTTGTTTCCAGGGACCTGGAAGGACAGTGAGTGAATTGTCCTTGTGCTATATTGTGCTTAAAAAAAACATTTATTCTAGGGACAGAAAACTGTAGGTAGGGAGAGTGTCAGTTTATTTCACTCTGCAAGTCCTTGTTTCCAGGGACCTGTAAGGACAGTGAGTGAATTGTCCTTGTGCTATATTGTGCTTAAAAAAAACATTTATTCTAGGGACAGAAAACTGTAGGTAGGGAGAGTGTTTATTTTCTTTCACTCTGCAAGTCCTTGTTTCCAGGGACCTGTAAGGACAGTGAGTGAATTGTCCTTGTGCTATATTGTGATTAAAAAAAACATTTATTCTAGGGACAGAAAACTGTAGGTAGGGAGAGTGTCAGTTTATTTCACTCTGCAAGTCCTTGTTTCCAGGGACCTGTAAGGACAGTGAGTGAATTGTCCTTGTGCTATATTGTGCTTAAAAAAAACATTTATTCTAGGGACAGAAAACTGTAGGTAGGGAGAGTGTTTATTTTCTTTCACTCTGCAAGTCCTTGTTTCCAGGGACCTGTAAGGACAGTGAGTGAATTGTCCTTGTGCTATATTGTGATTAAAAAAAACATTTATTCTAGGGACAGAAAACTGTAGGTAGGGAGAGTGTCAGTTTATTTCACTCTGCAAGTCCTTGTTTCCAGGGACCTGTAAGGACAGTGAGTGAATTGTCCTTGTGCTATATTGTGATTAAAAAAACATTTTTTCTAGGGACAGAAAACTGTAGGTAGGGAGAGTGTTTTTTTTCTTTCACTCTGCAAGTCCTTGTTTCCAGGGACCTGTAAGGACAGTGAGTGAATTGTCCTTGTGCTATATTGTGATTTAAAAAAAACATTTTTTCTAGGGACAGAAAACTGTAGGTAGGGAGAGTGTTTTTTTTCTTTCACTCTGCAAGTCCTTGTTTCCAGGGACCTGTAAGGACAGTGAGTGAATTGTCCTTGTGCTATATTGTGCTTAAAAAAAACATTTATTCTAGGGACAGAAAACTGTAGGTAGGGAGAGTGTCAGTTTATTTCACTCTGCAAGTCCTTGTTTCCAGGGACCTGTAAGGACAGTGAGTGAATTGTCCTTGTGCTATATTGTGATTAAAAAAAACATTTTTTCTAGGGACAGAAAACTGTAGGTAGGGAGAGTGTTTTTTTTCTTTCACTCTGCAAGTCCTTGTTTCCAGGGACCTGGAAGGACAGTGAGTGAATTGTCCTTGTGCTATATTGTGCTTAAAAAAAACATTTATTCTAGGGACAGAAAACTGTAGGTAGGGAGAGTGTCAGTTTATTTCACTCTGCAAGTCCTTGTTTCCAGGGACCTGTAAGGACAGTGAGTGAATTGTCCTTGTGCTATATTGTGCTTAAAAAAAACATTTATTCTAGGGACAGAAAACTGTAGGTAGGGAGAGTGTTTTTTTTCTTTCACTCTGCAAGTCCTTGTTTCCAGGGACCTGTAAGGACAGTGAGTGAATTGTCCTTGTGCTATATTGTGCTTAAAAAAAACATTTATTATAGGGACAGAAAACTGTAGGTAGGGAGAGTGTCAGTTTATTTCACTCTGCAAGTCCTTGTTTCCAGGGACCTGTAAGGACAGTGAGTGAATTGTCCTTGTGCTATATTGTGATTAAAAAAAACATTTTTTCTAGGGACAGAAAACTGTAGGTAGGGAGAGTGTTTTTTTTCTTTCACTCTGCAAGTCCTTGTTTCCAGGGACCTGGAAGGACAGTGAGTGAATTGTCCTTGTGCTATATTGTGCTTAAAAAAAACATTTATTCTAGGGACAGAAAACTGTAGGTAGGGAGAGTGTCAGTTTATTTCACTCTGCAAGTCCTTGTTTCCAGGGACCTGTAAGGACAGTGAGTGAATTGTCCTTGTGCTATATTGTGCTTAAAAAAAACATTTATTCTAGGGACAGAAAACTGTAGGTAGGGAGAGTGTTTATTTTCTTTCACTCTGCAAGTCCTTGTTTCCAGGGACCTGTAAGGACAGTGAGTGAATTGTCCTTGTGCTATATTGTGATTAAAAAAAACATTTATTCTAGGGACAGAAAACTGTAGGTAGGGAGAGTGTCAGTTTATTTCACTCTGCAAGTCCTTGTTTCCAGGGACCTGTAAGGACAGTGAGTGAATTGTCCTTGTGCTATATTGTGCTTAAAAAAAACATTTATTCTAGGGACAGAAAACTGTAGGTAGGGAGAGTGTTTATTTTCTTTCACTCTGCAAGTCCTTGTTTCCAGGGACCTGTAAGGACAGTGAGTGAATTGTCCTTGTGCTATATTGTGATTAAAAAAAACATTTATTCTAGGGACAGAAAACTGTAGGTAGGGAGAGTGTCAGTTTATTTCACTCTGCAAGTCCTTGTTTCCAGGGACCTGTAAGGACAGTGAGTGAATTGTCCTTGTGCTATATTGTGATTAAAAAAAACATTTTTTCTAGGGACAGAAAACTGTAGGTAGGGAGAGTGTTTTTTTTCTTTCACTCTGCAAGTCCTTGTTTCCAGGGACCTGTAAGGACAGTGAGTGAATTGTCCTTGTGCTATATTGTGCTTAAAAAAAACATTTATTCTAGGGACAGAAAACTGTAGGTAGGGAGAGTGTCAGTTTATTTCACTCTGCAAGTCCTTGTTTCCAGGGACCTGTAAGGACAGTGAGTGAATTGTTCTTGTGCTATATTGTGATTAAAAAAAACATTTTTTCTAGGGACAGAAAACTGTAGGTAGGGAGAGTGTTTTTTTTCTTTCACTCTGCAAGTCCTTGTTTCCAGGGACCTGTAAGGACAGTGAGTGAATTGTCCTTGTGCTATATTGTGCTTAAAAAAAACATTTATTCTAGGGACAGAAAACTGTAGGTAGGGAGAGTGTCAGTTTCTTTCACTGTGAAAGTCCTTGTTTCAAGGGACAGAGAAGGACACCTGAAGGTAGCCCTTATTGCTTTTTTCCCATCTCCCTGCAGGCCATCTATTAGAATGTCTGGAAGGCAAACAAGGAGAGGCAGACAGTCAGGAGGCAATAAAAGAGGGCAAGCAGGCTCTGTGTCTGGGGGCAACAGTGCTGGTCGTGGACGCGGTGCATTGTCATCAGCACATGGCCATGGGACACGCTTGTCCTTCTTTTCGGCAGCTGGACATGTTGAGCCACATCATGCCGAAGACTTGGTAGAGTGGATGACCAAGCCCTCCTCCTCCTCCTCATCCTCTCTCACCCAGGCTCAGGGTACTGGAAAAGCAGCTGCCAAAGCGTCGTCTTCCCTGGTATCAATGTCAGACAAATCATCAGTCACTCCTTCCCTAGACCCACCATGTCCTCCTCCTGAGGAGTCCCCCGAACTGTTTCAGCACAGTGTTGGGTACATGCTCCAGGAGGATGCCCAGCGTTTCGAAGGGTCTGATGATGAAACCCAGCTAGAGGAAGGCAGTAGCGTGAGAGCAGACAGAGGGGATGCTCAAGGACACCAATCTGGCAGTCATGTTCCAGCAGCTGCAGCATACTGCCAGATTGGCTCCAGTGATGAGGAGGGAGGGGATGATGAGGTCACTGACTCCACGTGGGTGCCTAATAGGAGAGAGGAGGAGGAGGAGGATGAGGAGGAGGCACATCTCCAACGAGGCAGGATGCCCTTTGGTGGCCAGCGTAAGGGCAGTACACCAACGGAATCACACCGCAGAGCTCCGCCTGTGCAGGGCGCTGCCTCTGCCCGTCATTCAAAAAGTTCTTTGGTGTGGGCCTTTTTTGAGGCTAGTGCATCAGATCGCACAGCTGCTGTTTGCAACATATGTCTCAAGCGTATATCGCATGGCCAAAACATCAGCCGCTTGGGTACCACATGCCTGACCAGACATATGTTGACCTGCCATGCAGCTCGTTGGCAAGCCTACCTCAAAGACCCACACCAAAGAACAAAGCGGACCTCTCCTTGCACCGCATCAGCTGGGATCTCCAACCCCACTATAACTTCAGTCCTCTCTGAAACATGCACTGAGAGGAATGAAGGTGTAGAATTAGGTGTGTCACAGCCAAGTACTTGCGGCCACTCTGCTAGCAGTACACCGACGTCCGATTCTAGCAGGCAAATTTCCCTGCCCCAGCTGCTGGACCGTCGAAAGAAGTTCACTCCCAGCCATCCACATGCCCAGCGGTTGAATGCTAGCTTGGCTAAATTGCTAGCGCTTCAACTGCTGCCTTTTCAGTTGGTAGACTCGGCCCCCTTCCGTGAGTTTGTGCAATGTGCGGTTCCTCAGTGGCAGGTTCCCAAACGCCACTTTTTCTCACGGAAGGCTATTCCGGCTCTCTACCGGCATGTGGAAGGCAATGTCTTGGCCTCGCTGGACAGGGCGGTCAGCGGTAAGGTGCATATTACCGCTGACTCATGGTCCAGCAGGCATGGACAGGGACGTTACCTTTCTTTCACGGCCCATTGGGTCACTCTTTTGGCAGCTGGGAAGGATGCAGGACAAGGTGCAGTAGTGTTGGAGGTTGTCCCACCGCCACGCCTCCAAAATGCTACTACTGGTTGTGACACACCTCTCTCCTCCACCCCCTCCTCTTCTTCTTCCTCCATGGCCTCTTCCTGTGGTTTGTCCTATGAACCAGCGGTGCTCCGTAGCCGTTCACGGGGCTACGCAAGTACGCAGGCAAAAAGATGCCATGCCGTGCTTGCGCTGGTGTGTTTGGGGGACAGAAGCCACACTGGGGCAGAGGTCCTGTCTGCTCTGCAGGGCCAGGCCGAGAGGTGGTTGACGCCACGCCAGCTTAAGCCAGGAATGGTGGTTTGCGACAATGGCACCAACCTCCTCTCCGCCCTCCGACAGGGACAACTGACCCATGTGCCCTGTGTGGCTCACGTCCTTAACCTGGTGGTGCAGCGGTTCTTGGGCAGGTACCCGGGCTTACAGGATGTCCTGAGGCAGGCCAGGAAAGTCTGTGTGCATTTCCGCAGATCTTATAATGCCAGTGCTCGCCTGGCTGAGCTGCAAAAGGAGTTGAACCTGCCCAAGAACCGCCTTATATGTGACATGCCCACCAGGTGGAACTCAACGTTGGCCATGCTGCAGCGGCTGCACACGCAGCAGAGGGCCATCAATGAGTACCTGTGCGACTACGGCACCAGGACAGGGTCAGGGGAGCTTGGTTTTTTTTCTCCACGCCAGTGGGGCATGATCAGGGATGCATGCACTGTCCTGGCACCATTTGAGGAGGCCACGAGGATGGTGAGCAGTGACAGTGCATGCATCAGTGACACTGTACCTCTTGTCCACCTGTTGGAGCACACGCTGCGTGGAATAATGGACAGGGCACTTGAGGCAGAACAGAGGCAGGAAGAGGAGGACTTCCTTGCCTCTCAAGGCCCCCTTTACCCAGACAGTGTTCCTTCTGTCCCACCCATCGCACAGGAAGAGGAGGAGGAGGAGGAGGAGGAGGAGGAGGATTGTGTCAGCATGGAGGTGGAGGCTGGCACTCAGCATCATCAGCAGCAGTCTTTTAGGGATGATTTACAGTCCCAAGAAACCAGTGGACTTGTACGTGGCTGGGAGGAGGTGGCTGCGGATCATGTCGTCCTTAGTGACCCAGAGGACTCCGGAGCGAATGCCTCAGCAAACCTACGCTGCATGGCCTCCCTGATCCTGCAAAGTCTGCGGAAGGATCCTCGTATTCTTCGGATCAAGGAGAGGGACCATTACTGGCTGGCCACTCTCCTTGATCCACGGTACAAGGGTAAGGTTGCGGACCTTATGTTACCGTCGCAGAGGGAGCAGAGGATGAGACAACTCCGGGAGGCCTTGCAGAAAGGTCTGTGCAACGCGTTCCCAGAGACTGGGAGGTTACAAACTCCTGGTCCTGGACAACGAGTTGCTGAGGCTTCGGCCAGTCAAAGAAGGAGCGGTGGGGAAGGTGGCCGTCTGACCGATGCGTTCAGACAATTCTTTAGTCCGCAGCCCCAAAGTATGATCGGTTCCAGCAACCATCGCCAGCGTCTGATAAACATGGTGCAGGAATATCTAGGGGCAAGGTCAGACTTGGACACCTTTCCCACCGAAAATCCTCTGGCTTACTGGGTCTTGAGGATGGATCACTGGCCAGAGCTTGCACAGTATGCAATTGAGCTACTGGCCTGTCCTGCATCCAGCGTTCTTTCGGAACGCACATTCAGTGCTGCTGGAGGATTTGTCACGGATCACAGGGTGCGCCTGTCCACCGACTCGGTTGATCGACTGACTTTCATCAAGATGAACCAGTCTTGGATCACCACCAGCTACCACACACCTGATGCTGATATAACAGACTAATTGATTTTAACATGTCACATCCCTTCAAGACTGATGCTGATGCTGAGTGCCTGTGCTGTTATGTTGACTGGCTATCCTCCTCCTCCGAGTCCTCAATGATACGATTGATGATGATAGCTTGGAAGATCATTTTTGTTTATGGGTGCCGCCACCAGTGGCTAAGGCCCAATTTTTCAGCCCCTGTTTTACAGGGGCGTGTAATTACAATTTTTTTAGCAATAATTTGCCATAGGGCTCATTGCTGTGCTCCAAGTACAGTATCTGTGAGGGGTTGGAGTGTTGTGGCACCAGTGCCTAAGGCCCAATTTTTCAGCCCCTGTTTAACAGGGGCGTGTCATTACAATTTTTGAAGCAATACTTTGCAACAGGGCTCATTGCTGTGCTCCAAGTACAGTATCTGTGAGGGGTTGTAGTGTTGTGCCACCAGTGCCTAAGGCCCAATTTTTCAGCCCCTGTTCAACAGGGGCATGCAATTACAATTCTTGATCTAATAATTCACAGCAGGGTCCATTGCTGCACCCACCAAGAGTAACTCTGAGGGCTTACAGTCTTGTGGCAACGCCACCACCACCACCACCACGAAAGGCCCAATTTTTCAGCCCCTGTTCAAAAGGGGCATGTAATTACAATTCTTGATCTAATAATTCACAGCAGGGCCCATTGCTGCACCCACCAAGAGTAACTGTCAGGGCTTACAGTGTTGTGGCACCAGCACCACCATCAAAGCCCCAATTTTTACTACCACTGTTCAACAATTATATGTAATTAAAATTCCTGATATAATAGTTGACAGCAGGGCGTTCCAGCACCAACCAAGAGTAACTGAGTGCTTACAGTGTTGTGCCAACACCAACAACTAAGGGGCCTATTTCTGCAGAGTATATACGGCAGGTCCCTACTTTCAAACATCCAACTTACAATGACTCCTACTTGCAAACGAAAGAAGACAACAGGAAGTGAGAGGAAATCTACCCCTAGAAAGGAAAATTCTCTCCTGTAAGAATAAATATGGGAGAAAGGGGTCTCATCTGTACTGATGCTTTATCAGCAATCCTTGTTTCAAGAAAAACACCACATTTCAAAAACAGTTGTCATTGGGACGGAAAGTGAGGTGAAATGTTCTGAACAGGGGCACAGACAGCAAAACAAATGTTACAGGGGTGATAACCCTTACCTATGTTTCCCAAAAAGTTTAAAAATAGATTTTTGGGCTGGAGCTACACTTCAACAATGTACCTGTTCAAAATTACAAACAGATTCTACATAAGAACAAACCTACAGTCCCTGTCTTGTATGCACCGCCTGTATACGGCTGTTCAGAGTATATAGGGCCTTTTTTATTTTATGTGCGGGGTTCCCCTTAATATCCATACAAGACCCAAAGGGGCTGGTAATGGGCTGGGGTAGGGGGGGGGGTCATGGGGTAGCTATGCCATTTTTCTTAAAGAATTTCATCCATATTACCGGGACCAGACATTACATTAAAGCCGCAAGCAGTTTTAAATGGCTTTTTTTTCCTTTAGAAGTGTCATTTTGTGCAGGGACAGTTCTAAACACGGGAAACACGTGGCACTTCACAGGCATACTTTAGACACCCCCCAGGTACGATATTTAAAGGAATATTTGACTTTTTTTTTTTCACTTTATGCATCATTAAAATGACTGCTCCCGAAAAACGACCGTTTTTAAAACTTCTTTTTGCATTGATACATGTCCCCTGGTGCACAACCCGGGTTCCCAAACCCTATTTATGACAATAACATGCATAATAGTTGTTATAATTAGCACTTTAGAATTCGAACGTTCGCATCCATTGTATTTAATAGGGTTCTAATGTTCGTTCGAACTTTCGGTCCGTTCGCGGGTTCTGGTGCGAACCGAACCCGGGGGTGTTCGGCTCATCACTAGTCCTGATTAAACATGGATCAATACTGAAGAAGAAGAGAGAAAAACAGATTAGGGAATTGTTAGAAGAGATCCAGAAATTGGAACTTCAACATAAAAAGACACAAGCACCTTCCATGGGAAGGGAGCTTGGTCAGTTGAGAAGACAGATTGTAGAGATCTTGCGCTTCAAAGCCCATGCAACAATACAACGAGGAAGGAAAGTAAATTATGAACTGGGAGACAAATGTAGCAAATTGTTAGCCGGGAAATTAAAAGAAAAAAATCCGTCAACGTATATACCACAAATCAGAGGGAAGGAAGGACATTTGATACGGAAACCAAAAGAGATAGCCGAGGAATTTGGAGAATATTATTCTTCCTTATATAATTTGGTACAAGAACCTGTCCCAGTGTCAGCCATAGAGGAATATCTTGCGGCGGCAGATCTTTTAAGACTTCCATCGCCAGCCTGATGCAGCTTAGAGACCCCTATCTCTATGGAGGAACTGAATGCAATATTAAAAAAGATTAAATCCGGAAAGGCCCCGGGCCCGGACGGATATACTATAAGATATTACAAAGAATTTGCCACACTATTGAGTGGTCAGATGATAAAGGTCTTTAATGCATTGGTGTAAAAAATTAAAGCAATAAACCGCGCTAGCCAGTAACATAAATAAATATACAGCAGCACCAGTGATATGTGATAACATATAAAGTATACAAAAGAATAAAAAAGAACAAGTGCGCTAATAATCAAAAATTATGAATCCACACATATATTGAATAAATAAAGTCCAACAGTGATAACAATGAATGTGTCCTGTAAAAATGAATATATCCTAAATAAGTCCCATCAAAAATCAGCAATGAAGGGAAGCCGTGAAGAGGTGAACCGCAAAGAGTTTGAAATTCGGTGCATGCACACCCGTGTCCACCACCAACAATCAAGCTGCTTACCAGAGGTAAGAAACAAATAAGCCCATCAGCAATCCCAGGGGGAGATCCAGAGAAATCCAGATAAACTTCGCAGAGTTCCAACGTCACTTGATAGGCAGTGGATACAGCAAAGATTTCCCAAGGAGAGAGCACGCACACCTCCCGACGTACGTTTTGTGTTCCTACACGTCGTCTTGGGGTAAGACGACGTGTAGGAACACGAAACGTACGTCGGGAGGTGTGCGTGCTGACGTCATCACTACGGGACAGGTACGGCGGACCGGCCGGTTGTTATGTTCTTTAAATTGTACATTGTGTAAGTGTTTTTAAACCCGTTTTAAAAATAAATTTTACATTGGGTAATGCACTATTGAGCCTCCTCTCTCTCCTTGGGAAATCTTTGCTGTATCCACTGCCTATCAAGTGACGTTGGAACTCTGCGAAGTTTATCTGTATTTCTCTGGATCTCCCCCTGGGATTGCTGATGGGCTTATTTGTTTCTTACCTCTGGTAAGCAGCTTGATTGTTGGTGGTGGACACGGGTGTGCATGCACCGAATTTCAAACTCTTTGCGGTTCACCTCTTCACGGCTTCCCTTCATTGCTGATTTTAGATGGGACTTATTTAGGATATATTGTGTGGATTCATAATTTTTGATTATTAGTCAATTCACATTAGCGCACTTGTTCTTTTTTATTCTTTAATGCATTGGGCCAGACTGCGGCACTTCCGCTGGATGCTCTTTTAGCATACATCACGGTAATCCCAAAGGAGGGGAAAGACCCGGGGGAGTGCGGCAGTTATAGGCCGATTTCAATATTGAATTCAGATTTAAAATTGTTCACGAAAATACTGGCGTTGCGACTTCAACCATGGCTTTCTCATTTAGTAGACCTAGACCAGGTGGGATTCATCGTTACACGGGAAGCAAGGGATAACACGATAAAAGTCCTTAACCTGGTCCATTATGTTAACCACTTCCCTACCCAGCCATAGTCAAATGACGTCCACAGATGGGATCTCCCATCCTGGGTGGACGTCATATGACGTCCTCGGCTTTGTAGGGGGATATCTGAATGATGCCTGCAGCTAGAGGCATCATTCAGATATCCTTTTGAAGTGCCGGCGATTCTGTGCACAATAAGAACGATCATAGCGGCGGTTCCGCCGCTTGATCGTTCTTATAGGCGGCGGGAGGGGACACCAGGTGCTGTTTCTTAACCACTTCAATACCGCCCATAGTCATATGACGTTCACAGATGGGATCTCCCATCCTGGGTGCACGTCATATGACGTCCTGGGCTTTGTGGGGGGATATCTGAATGATGCCTGCAGCTATCCTTCTCTTCTGCCGGCTATTCTGTGCACAATAAGAATGATCATAGCGGCAGTTCCGCCGCTTGATCGTTCTTATAGGCGGCGGGAGGGGACACCCCCCCTCCCGCCGCCATCCGGTGCTTCTCCGGGCTCCCCTGTGCGATCGGGGACCCGGAGCGAATCTTCCGGCGTCGTTGGTGGGGTCACGTGATGAGCATAGAGATGACTGGTGACCAGATGGTCACCAGTCATCTCTATGATCGTCGGAGGCCCGGGCGCGATGTGATGACGTCACGCCCGGGTCTCAAATGTAAACAAAGCCGCCATTGCGGCTGTAAGTATGAGATCAGTGAAAAAAATTTCACTGATCTCATGCTTTCCAGCCTGGAGGAGAGGTGTGGGGTCTTATTGACCCCGCATCTCTCAATAAAGAGAACCTGTCACACACATTCCTATTACAAGGGATGTTTACATTCCTTGTAATAGGAATAAAAGTGATTAAAAAAAAACAAAAGTAAAATCATTGTAAAAAAATAAATAAATAAGTAAAAAAAAATAAAAAATAATAAAAAATAAAAATTAAAACGCCCCTGTCCCCGGTAGCTCGTGATCAGAAGCGAATGCACACGTAAGTCGCCCACATATGTAAACGCTGTTCAAACCACGCATGTGAGGTATTGCCGCGTGCGTTAGAGCGCGTGCAACAATTCTAGCACTAGACCTCCTCTGTAATTCTAACCTGGTAACCTGTAAAAAAAATTAAAGCGTCGCCTATGGAGATTTTTAAGTACCGAAGTTTGGCGCCATTCCATGAGTGTGCGCAATTTTAAAGCGTGACATGTTAGGTATCTATTTACTCGGCGTAACATTATCTTTCATATTTTCCCCAAAAATTGGGCTAACTTTACTGTTTTTTGTTATTTTTTAATTCATGAAACCATTTTTTTTTTTTTAAAAAGGCGTTTGAAAAATTATTGCGCAAATATTGTGCAAGAAAAAATGTTGCAATGACCGTCATTTTATTCCCTAGGGTGTCTGCTAAAAAAACATATATAATGTTTGGGGGTTCTGAGTAATTTTCTAGCAAAAGAATGATGATTTGTACATGTAGGAGAGAAGTGCCAGAATAGGCCCGGTATTGAATAGGTACAAAAAGCCCTGTATTGAAGTGGTTAATGAGAGGGACATCCCTTGCGTGTTCCTAAATACCGATGCTGAGAAAGTATTCGATAGAGTGAACTGGCGTTTTCTTTTTGAGGCGCTGCGACGCGTGGGCTTAGGGGAATGCATGATCAGATGGATCATGGGTGTCTACAAGACCCCACGCGCCGCAGTAAGGGTAGATGGAGTGTATTCAAAACCTTTTAAGATTACAAATGGTACACGACAGGGATGTCCTCTCTCACCTTTACTATTCGCACTCTCACTAGAGCCATTATTGAATAAAATTTGTCAAAACCCGGACAAATTGGAGATCAAATTCATAAAGTATCGGCATATGCGGACGATTTGTTGTTTTCCATGTCTAATCCACATATTTCACTCCCCAATCTTGTGAGGGAGATTGACAACTATGGTAGACTTTCAAATTTGAAAATAAACCATGCTAAATCTGAGGAAATGACTGTGGCAATGCCTCCCCCGATATGCAAAACTATACAATTACATTTTAGGTTTAAATGGGAAACCAAGTTAAAGGATCTGGGTACACATATACCATCAAATTTAAAAAACACTTTCAAGATAAATTTCCCACCACTATACAACTCAATAAGAACACTTTTGGATAAATGGCAACAGGGGTTACACTCTTGGTTTGGCCGGAGCAATATAGTTAAGATGAGTATCGTACCAAAAATTTTGTATTTGCTTCAGGCCTTACCGATCACTATTCCAATGGATTTTCTCCATCAAATGGGTACCCTCCTTATGAAATTTATATGGGCAGGGAGAAAGCCAAGAATTAAGAAAGATGTTATGATGATGCCCAAGAGCTTTGGCGGGATGGGAGTCCCAGACATTGTAAAATACTACCGAGCGGTCCACCTGGCAAGGTTGGTTGACTGGTGTAGACGTACGAATCTTAAAAGATGGGTGGACATGGAACAACAAATCCGCCCGGTCCCTTTACGCAGAGCACCTTGGTGCTATACAACACTACCGATATTTTTGAAGAAACATCCCACAATTGGGCCGACATTATGGATCTCTGTGAAGACATGCCGAAACCCGAAGTTTTCTTTGAGCCACCCTCCCCTGTACCCCATATTGGGGAACTTTAGTTTTACACCGGGTATGGAGTCGGGAGCTTTTAAGAAGCTTAAAGAGAAAGGCTTTACTCAGGTCTCACACTTCCTACAGTTAGAAACCTGGCCCACTATTAACTCATTGATGAAAATAGGGGGGATTTTTGAATTAAAGTGGAGCTCCACCCTAAATTTACACTTCTGCTAATCGGATTCCTCCCCCCCCTCCGGTGTCACAATTGACACCTTTCAGGGGGGAGGGGGGTGAAGATACCTGTCTAAGACAGGTATTTTCACCCACATCCGGGAGTCCTCTCTCCGGGAATCTGCGGGAGTGACCTCACTTCCCCCAGACTTCCCGTAGTGTTCTGGGAGACACTCGGCTCCCAGAACACAGAAGGACGAATCAGAACGGCGCAGCGCGACTCGCGCATGCGCCGTAGGGAACCGGGCATGAAGCCGCAGGGCTTCACTTCCTGGTTCCCTCAGCGAGGATGGCGGAGGGAGCAGCAGAGTGACGAGCGATCGCTTGTCTCCTGCTGCGGACGTCGCTGGACTCCAGGACAGGTAAGTGTCCAAATATTAAAAGCCAGCAGCTGCTGTAGCTGTAGCTGCTGGCTTTTAATATTTTTTTTTCCGGCGGAGCTCCGCTTTAAGTCTCTGGCAGGCACTTCAAATAAGTCATTTTTTGAGATCCCTGGGATCGCCATCAGATTTTCAACGGCAGTTAACAGTATTTGAAGTCTATTGTGAAGATGAGGAATCACTTTCTCAAGTGATTTCTAAGATGTACAGGCTGCTGAATACCCCCCCCCCGGAGGATTTTGTGATGCCAGGTGTCAGCAAATGGGAAAGAGATCTAGGGAAGACTTTTACTGTAACACAGCAAAAACAGATTATCTC
Organism: Rana muscosa; assembly: GCA_029206835.1. Lineage (NCBI taxonomy): Eukaryota > Metazoa > Chordata > Amphibia > Anura > Ranidae > Rana > Rana muscosa. The sequence continues at coordinate 375,251,432 of CM055120.1, read as the reverse complement.
CCTAGCATTGAACTCCTCGGTCTGCACACGGATCCAGGAGTCCAACTATAAACTCCTGACTCAATGGTATTACACACCAGTAAGGTTACATAAAATATCTATGGAGAATTCAGAGAGCTGTTGGAGATCCGGGGAGGAACGAGGAACTTTATTACATATATTTTGGTCTTGTGAAAAAATGCGACACTACTGGCGGGAAGTTCAGAGAATATCTAAAAAAATTTACAGAATTTCCAATACCAGATGACCCTGCGTTTTTCCTGCTCCATTGCTCACCGATCCCGGTGCAGAATTATAAAAAATCGGTGATTTGTCATTTAAATAATGCAGCTAAAATCGGAGTGACCCTGCGGTGGAGGGACCCTAGACCACCCTCTATAGCAGGATGGCTTAATAGAGTGTGGGAGACAGGAGCAATGGAGGACTTAGTGCTCTCTGCCCAAAATAAGCGAGAACAGTATATTAAAACATGGACAGGGTGGAACTTATATATGTACTCTGAGGAAGGAAAGAGAATGTTAGACGAGTCAAGCGAGGAGTGAGGATGGTCCAATATGAGAGGCATACCTGCACACGAGAGAAAATGGAAATGTACTCCCTCCATCTTTCAGTAAGGAATTTCTTTTTATTTTTTTTGTAGGGTAGGGGGGAGGGGGTGGGAGGTAGATAATGGGCTTGTAAAGAAGGGGAAATAGAGAAGAGGAGGATCCTAGACTCTTTGATAAACTTATGAGTGGGATAAGGGTGAAATATGGGAATAAAGGTAAATCCGGGTAGATATAAAGATATAGGTATAGTAGACCTTTAGGTCAATCCAAGTATGGTTATAATAGAGGTGTATATGTATATCCGGATAAATTTAATATGATGTACCATGTAGATAACTGTGATCATGAAAATGTATTGCTGGACTGTCCCTCCTTTCTGTTCTTCTTTTTCTTTGTTGGTATAAAAGGAAAATAAAGATATTAAACGAAAAAAAAAAGAAAACAGTCCGATGGACTTTTCTCATCGGACAAACCGATCGTGTATGGGCCCCATCGGTCTTTTTTCCATCGGTGAGAAAAAATAGAACATGTTTTAAATTAATCCGATGGGAAAAAAAATCGATAGCAAATTCCGATCGTCTGTGTGGAACTCCATCGGACAAAAAACCCACGCATACTCAGAATCAAGTCGACGCATGCTCAGAAGCATTGAACTTCATTTTTCCCGGCTTGTCGGAGTGTTTTACGTCACGGCGTTTGGGACGGTCGGATTTTTGACTGATGGTGTGTAGGCAAGACTGATGGAAGTCTGATTCATCAGATTTCCGATGGAAAAATCCATCGGATTAGAATCCATAGGAAATCCGATCGTGTGTACAGGGCTTTATTATAGGCTTACCTGTAGGTAAAAGTGATAGTACAGGGTTTACAACCACTTTAAGTGCAGCAAACATGCTTTGATAATGCCACTCAGATGGATCCACTCCTTTTGTCCTTATCTCTGGAACTCCAGATAGGCCGGAAAAAGAAAAAAACTATATGGTGTTACCACTCAGATAAATTACACAGGGGTGAGTAACACTCCATGTATAATTATACAGGGCTGGGGCTAGGATTTTTGACACCCTAGGCGAAACCTCATTTTGCTGCACCCCCCCGACTCCACCCCCTTTTATCCTGCCCATGTATACCCCACCTTTTTAATGAAGCACCCATTAAATGCAGCCCACTAGCACCCATCAAATGCAGCCTCTCCAGTGCCCATCAATGCAACCTACCAGCGCCCATCAATGCAGCCTCACCAGCGCCCATTAATGCAGCCTCACCAGTGCCCATCAATGCAGCCTCACCAGCGCCCATCAATGCAGCCTCACCAGCGCCCATCAATGCAGCCTCACCAGCGCCCATCAATGCAGCCTTACCAGCGCCTATCAATGCAGCCTCACCCGCAACCAACAATGCAGCCTACTAGTGCCCATCAATGAATGTTTGCCTGCTTCCATTCATTCGGGAGTTGGGACACAGACACAGTCCTCCACCGCCAGTGTGTCTCTGACACTATGTAAGAATGGAGCGGCAACTGCCTGCTGATGCTGAGACTTAGTTGGTTGTTGCAGAGAGAAGATTTTTTTAACCACTTGCGGTTTACTACCGCTTTAATTCCCTCTCTCGCTCTCTTCTAATGCCATTAAAACATCCCCGACCCATTAAGGTATGGACTCCACTGGACCTCTGAAGGTATGCTGGGGTATCTGGCACCAAGCCATCAGTAGCAGATACTTTTAAATCTGTAAGTTGCGAGGTGGGGCCTCCATGGATCAGACTTGTATTTCCAGCACATCCCACAGATGCTCAATATATTGAGATCTGGAGAATTTAGAGGCCGAGTCAACACCTCAAACTCGTGTTTCTCAAACCATTTTTGTTTGAAGTGATGTAGTGGAAATGACAAGCCAGGTCCCTGATGAAGTCCATTTGTGTGATGAAATATGTTGGGAGGGACTTATCTATACTATATTACCAAAAGTATTGGGACACCTGCCTTTACATTCCAGTCTTAGTCCGTAGGGTTCAATATTGAGTTGGCCCACCCTTTGCAGTTATAACAGCTTCAACTCTTCTGGGAAGGCTGTCCACAAGGTTTAGGAGTGTGTCTATGGGAAAGTTTGACCATTCTTCCAGAAGCGCATTTGCGAGGTCAGGCACTGATGTGGATGAGAAGGCCTGGCTCACAGTCTCCGCTCTAATTCATCCCAAAAGTGTTCTATCGGGTTGAGGTCAGGACTCTGTGCAGGCCAGTCAAGTTCCTCCACCCCAAACTCACTCATCCATGTCTTTGTGGGCCTTGCTCTGTGCACTGGTCCAAATCATTTGATGGAGGGGGGATTATGGTGTGGGGTTGTTTTTCAGGGGTTAGGCTTGGTCCCTTAGTTGAAGGGAACTCTTAAGGCGTCAGCATACCAAGACATTTTGGACTATTTCATTCTCCCAACTTTGTGGGAACAGTTTGGGATGGCCTCTTCCGAACAGGACTGCGCACCAGTGCACAAAGCAAGGTTCATAAAGACATGGATGAGCGAGTTTGGGGCGGAGGAACTAAGACTGGGATCCTATTAAAGTTCATGTACGTGTAAAGGCAGATATCCCAATACTTTTGGTAATATAGTGTGTGTCACTTCCAGTGGCTGGAACAAATGTTTGCCCTTCATTGACCTGGGAGAGTAATGCCGCGTACACACGATTGTTTTTCATGCCGTTAAAAATGCCATTTTTAAAAATGGCCATTAAAACCGATCGTGTGTATGCTCCAGAGCATTTTTAACGGTGTGAAAAACAGCCATTAAAAATTTCGAACATGCTCTATTTTTTCACGTCGTTTTTCATGTCGTTTTTCTTAACGACGTGAAAAACGATAGTGTGTATGCTTTTACGAGGTGAAAAAAACGCGCATGCTCAGAATCAAGTATGAGACGGGAGCGCTCGTTCTGGTAAAACTAGCATTTGTAATGGAGATGGCACATTCGTCACGCTGTAACGGACTGAAAAGCACGAGGCTGAAAAGCGTGAATCGTCGCTCAACAAACTTTACTAACATGAAGGGTGGCACCATCCGAATGGAACTTCCCCTTTATAGTGCCGTCGTACGTGTTGTATGTCACTGCGCTTTGCTCGAGCGGTTTTTTAAATGATCGTGTGGATGCAAGACAGGCTTGAGAGGAAACAAGAAAAAAAACGACGAGAAAAACGTCGGTTTAAAAAATGGCATGAAAAACGATCGTGTGTACGCGGCATAAGAAAGGAATTGTATGGGCTGATTCTGTTTACTGACAATGTATGTGCATAGTGTGAGGGGGTTAGCTCGGTAGCGGGTGTGTGTGACCCCCTGGATGGGCTCCCCACACAAAAACAGGCCCAGCAGACGGAGGTTGTGGTTTTCAAGATCAAAAGGTGCGGTTTATTTCTCTATTTACAGTGACAAAAACACAGCAAAGCAAAAAGAAACATAAACAAAATAAATCCTGGTCAGCTTGACCTCTGACTAAACATGCAGGTTTCCCTAACTAACACCTGGGATCAGCCTGGTGCTGTCCTAGTCCCTAAGTCCCTGGTTTAGTAAATGTCCAAACAAATAGCCACACAGGCTTTGTCTCACCGCACAGGGGTTCACTCTCCCTAGACAGTCCACACAGGTCTGGGTCCAGGCATGAGCAAACACCTAATGAAGCTGGGAGTTTTTATAGAGGCCTTAAACGAGCTGACAAGCTTCAGCTGGTCTCATCAACTCCCTGCCTGCACGACGCCCAGCACTCTCCCTAGAGGTATGAATCATCCATGAGCCCACTAGCCTCAGCTGGGCTTCATCAACTCCCTCCCTAGTTGTATAAGTCGGCATAAAGCCTGAATCTGGGAGAAATATACCTACCCCCCTGGATGCAACCAGGTGACTTTACCTTCCTACTGTCACATACCCCCCCCTCTTGTTTTAACCTTGGGGTTGGAACACCAGCAATCAGGCATTCATGTACTCGAGACAAAGCATCCACATTCCCCATTTGAACGCCAGGGCGATGCTTTACTGTGAAGTTGAATTCCTGTAGGGCCAGGAACCACCTATTTACTCTTCTATTTGTCTCCTTGTTTTGAGCCATCCACTTTAACGGAGCGTGATCCGTAACCATGTCAAAGTGCCTACCTAGCAGATAGTACCGAAGGGAATCTAGAGCCCACTTCACCGCTAAACACTCCTTTTCAACCGTGGCGTAATTTACCTCATGGGACTTCAACTTCCTGCTGAGGTAAATGACTGGGTGCTCTTCCCCGTTCCAGACCTGGGACAATACTGCTCCTAACCCCACATCTGACGCATCACTTTGTACGACAAAGTCTTTAGAGAAGTCGGGTGAGTACAACACTGGCTGGCTACATAAGGCTTGTTTCAAGAATTGGAATGCTGCCTCAGCCTCGGGGGTCCATTTAATCATGACCGACCCTTTCCCTTTCGTCAGGTTGGTTAGCGGCACAGCCTTAGAAGCAAAGTGGGGAATGAAGCGCCGATAATAACCCGCGATTCCCAGAAAGGCTCGTACCTGCTTCTTGCTGTTGGGACGTGGCCAACTCTGGATGGCCTCGACTTTGTTGAGTTGGGGTTTTATTACTCCCCTGCCAATGGTGTACCCAAGATATTTGGCCTCCTCCTGCCCAATGGTACACTTCTTGGGGTTAGCCGTAAACCCCGCTTCCCGGATAGAGTCTAGGACTGCTTGCACTTTTGGCAGATGTGAGGCCCAATCTGTGCTATGGACAATTACGTCATCCAGGTAAGCCGCAGCATACTTCCGATGGGGCCTCAGTATCTGGTCCATTTTCCGCTGGAATGTGGCCGGCGCATTCTGTAACCCAAACGGCATTCTCTTATATTGGAACGCCCCGTCTGGGGTTACAAATGCGGTTTTCTCTTTGGCCGACTTGGCCAGGGGAATTTGCCAATACCCTTTTGTGAGGTCAAGAGTCGTCATGTATCGGGCTGTTCCCAGCCGGTCGATCAACTCATCTATACGTGGCATGGGGTAGGTGTCAAATTTTGTAACTTTGTTCAACTGACGAAAATCGTTACAAAATCGCCAGCTCCCATCCGGTTTAGGCACCAACACAATGGGACTAGACCAATCACTTTGGGACTCCTCTATCACCCCTAAGTTCAGCATTTTCTGTACTTCCTCCCGTATTGCCTCCCGTCGGGCCTCTGGGATCCGATAGGGTTTTAACTTCACCCTTTCACCGGGCGGGGTAATAATATCATGCTCTACCCCAGATGTTTGTCCCGGCAGCTCAGAGAACACCTCCTTGTTGCGAAGCACAAACTCCTTAACCTCCTGTTGTTGGGGTTGTGACAAGGTGGCTGCTATTCCAACCTCCGGAATCACGCAACCAGTTTGAGCTGGTGACCAAGTTTCTGCGACTAGGGACTCTCTATCCCTCCAGGCTTTCAACAGATTAACGTGATAGATCTGTTCGGGCTTTCGCCTTCCTGGTTGTCTGACCTTGTAATTCACTTCGCTCACTTTTTCCATTATCTCGTAGGGGCCTTGCCATTTGGCAAGGAATTTACTTTCAACCGTAGGGACAAGTACCAATATCCTATCCCCCGGGGAAAAGGTACGGGTCTTGGCTCCACGGTTGTACACTCTCTGCTGTGCCAACTGCGCTTGGGCCAAATGTTCCTTCACGATGGGCATTACCTGTGCAATTCGATCTTGCATCAGGGCGACATGCTCAATCACACTCCTGTGGGGAGAACTCACTTTCCCAAGTTTCCTTGGCAATATCCAACAGCCCTCTTGGGTGTCTCCCATACAGTAACTCAAAGGGGGAGAATCCCGTAGAGGATTGGGGCACCTCCCTAATAGCAAACATCAAATAAGGAAGTAGACAGTCCCAATCCTTTCCATCTCTATCCACCACTTTCTTCAACATTTGTTTTAGGGTTTTGTTGAATCTTTCAACCAGCCCATCGGTTTGGGGGTGATACACAGACGTACGCAATTGCGTCACTTTGAACAATTTACACAGCTCTTTCATAACCCGGGACATAAAGGGTGTACCTTGGTCCGTAAGCAGTTCTTTACAAATACCCACCCGGCTAAAAACAAGAGATAGCTCTTTGGCTATGGTTTTGGCCGAGGTATTTCGGAGAGGGATCGCTTCTGGATAACGGGTGGCATAGTCCATTATAACTAATATGTACTGGTGCCCCCTAGCGGACTTGATTATAGGACCTACCAAATCCATTGCGATCCTCTCAAACGGGACCTCAATGATGGGTAGAGGGACCAGCGGGCTACGGAAATGTGGCATCGGGGCCGACCTCTGACACACAGGGCAGGAGGAACAATAATTTTCTATGTCCTTCATCACCCCAGGCCAATAGAATCTCTGTAATACCCTCTCTCGGGTTTTCTCTGTCCCCAGATGACCTCCAAGAATGTGCCCATGGGCCAACTCCAACACCAACTTCCTGTAAGGTTTGGGCACTACAAGCTGCTCAACGGTTTCTTCTGCCCTTTTTGCCACCCGATACAGTAGGTCCTTCTCTACGCTGAAGTATGGGTAAGTGCAGGTATTATCTGGGTTCACTAACTCGCCATCTATTTCCACTACGTTTTCCCGTGCCTTTATTAGGGCGGGGTCTTTTAACTGTTCTGTGGCAAAATTTTCCCTGTGAACCTCAAGATCAGAAAACTCCACAGACGGTAGGTTTTCGTCTGAGGAGGTGGGCTCCTCTCCAGTTTCTTGAGTCTCGCCTGCCAATACTGACAAGGGAAATTCTGGAGAGTCCTCACCACTCTCAGAGGAGTTCTGGCTATCACCTTCCTGGTACATAGGGGCACCAGTGGGGGGCTCAGGATCATCCCACAGTTCCCAGAACTTCGGAAAATCCCTTCCCACAATGGCATCATGCGGTAGTTGAGATACTAACCCCACTGGATGAGAGAGGGTACCTTTGGGGGTCTTGAAACACACTGTAGTCACTGGATACTCTCGGGTGTCCCCATGCACACAAATAACAGCTACCTTGCTATTCCCAGAGACCTCTGTTTTAACTAATTCAGCCTTTATCAGGGTCACAAGGCTACCTGAATCCAGTAATACCACAACATTTCTACCATTAATACACATTTTGCATAAATGTTTCTCAGTTCCCCGAATGGCAGTGCATGCGACTGTCGCACACAGCGACTGACTTCTGTCCGTCAGAAAGTCACATTGCATGGGTTCCTCCACAACCGGGCAATTTGCTGCAATATGTCCCGCTTGCTGGCAGCGGTAGCAAACAATCCTTTTGGCTGCCTCTTGAGCCCCCGACTTCCCAGGCTGTTCTCGCCAAACCCTGGGCAGAGCTCCCACCCTCTCACTCTCTCCACCCTCACCCCTTGGAATCATCTTATCCGCCCCTGGGGATGGTCTGGTCTTAGGGTGGAAAGTCCGAGATTCTCTGGAAGAGGCCGTCAGGTTCTCTGCAGCCAAGTATCTCTCTACACGATCCACAAGTTTACCGGGCGTTTCTGGGTATCCATGGCTTACCCACTTTTGAATGGCGGTAGGAAGAGCTCTCAAGAAACGATCCATCACAACACGTTCCACAATCTCCGGTGCGGACAAAGTCTCTGGCTGTAGCCACTTCCTGCTCAGGTGAATGAGATCATACATTTGAGACCTGGGGGGTTTTCCAAGCTGGAAAGTCCAGTTATGCACACGCTGAGCCCGGACAGCCAGGGTGACACCCAGCCTTGCCAATATTTCAGCTTTTAGCATCACATAGTCTTTTGCTTGGTCAGGCTCTAGGTCATAGTAAGCTTTCTGCGATTCACCAGTTAACAGAGGAGCCAGCAGTCCAGCCCACTGCTCCTCAGGCCACTTTTCTCTTTCAGCAGTCCTTTCAAATGTGGTCAAAAATACCTCTGGATCATCCTCTCCAGTCATTTTTGTCAATAAACGACTCACCCCAAAGGACGCGGTATTAGTGGGACGGCTTTCCTCACTGGTCTGCGGACGTTGCTGCATTACTGCTTCCATCTGTTGTTGTAGTCTCTGCTCTTGCTTCTGCAACAGGTCTATGAAGCGGGCCTCAGATTGCTGCTGGGCTTGTTGCTGGGCTGTGAAGCTCTGTTGTTGAGCTGCAAGGCTCTTTTGCAAACCTGCATTTGTCTGCTGTTGATTGGCATTTGCTAGAGCCAGCTGTTTCAGTATCTCCTCCATGCTGGCTTAAAAAAAAACTGCCCGCATTCTCCACCAACTGTGAGGGGGTTAGCTCGGTAGCGGGTGTGTGTGACCCCCTGGATGGGCTCCCCACACAAAAACAGGCCCAGCAGACGGAGGTTGTGGTTTTCAAGATCAAAAGGTGCGGTTTATTTCTCTATTTACAGTGACAAAAACACAGCAAAGCAAAAAGAAACATAAACAAAATAAATCCTGGTCAGCTTGACCTCTGACTAAACATGCAGGTTTCCCTAACTAACACCTGGGATCAGCCTGGTGCTGTCCTAGTCCCTAAGTCCCTGGTTTAGTAAATGTCCAAACAAATAGCCACACAGGCTTTGTCTCACCGCACAGGGGTTCACTCTCCCTAGACAGTCCACACAGGTCTGGGTCCAGGCATGAGCAAACACCTAATGAAGCTGGGAGTTTTTATAGAGGCCTTAAACGAGCTGACAAGCTTCAGCTGGTCTCATCAACTCCCTGCCTGCACGACGCCCAGCACTCTCCCTAGAGGTATGAATCATCCATGAGCCCACTAGCCTCAGCTGGGCTTCATCAACTCCCTCCCTAGTTGTATAAGTCGGCATAAAGCCTGAATCTGGGAGAAATATACCTACCCCCCTGGATGCAACCAGGTGACTTTACCTTCCTACTGTCACAATAGTTTATTTTTTATTTTTTATAACGAATACAGCGGAATGACACTATTGTGATGATATACTGGAGGGGGGAGTTATCATAAAGTGACTGTGCCCTGGTTTGCTGGTCCTGGGGGTCTTTGATTAAAAGGAGTAGTTGACTTAAAGGGTAACCCCAGATAAGTGAAAATAAAGCGCCTGTAGACCCACTTATTAAAGCAGAACTTGACCCAAGCGCACTAAGCATCATTTCTGTCTGGTGCTTTGTTCCTCTGCTATAAGCCTGAGTCACTTCTGACAAGTGTTCTTGACACCAAGAGAAAAAAAGTGACAGGGGAGGGATCTCCAGCTGATTGACAGCCTCAGCTCATGTGATGTGTACAGGGGGTGTCCCTTCCCTCCAATAAGCTCACATAGCTCTCCTCCCTGAGCTCTGCAGAGTGTAACTTCAGCTCTCCGCCCCCTTTTGTTGTAACTCTGTTACACCCCCCCCCCACCGGCTGCAGCCTGAATATTTAAGGAATTACCACCAATCCCTGGGGAGGCAAGCCCAGAAGGCGGGGAAGCAGCCCATAAATATTCTGAAGACTGGCAGTCTGGGAGCAGAGTTCAGGGTCCAGCCATATAGAGGTGACCCCTGTGCTGTCCCTGGGGCAGAGAAGGGAGATAGAGGGAGTGAGGAGGAAGAGAAGAGAGCCCTAGGAACTCACCAAGCTTTTGTATCAGCTAAGCTTAGCTGCAGACTCCTAGCCAAGTCAGAAGCAGTCTGTCCAGCAAAAGGCCAAGACAGCAGCCCACTGGATCCTGGGCGCTTCTTATCAAAGGGACTGAGCGAATACAAACCAGCCATCACCCCTAAAGGAAGGAGAGGACAGTGAAGTGCAAAGCCTCACATGTCTGGGACCAAGTGTAGCTCAAGTGCAGAGCAAGAGAGCCAGGAGCACGCAAAATCTCTAACCTTGGGACTAGAGCAGCCAGGTGCTGTTTCTTAACCACTTCAATACCGCCCATAGTCATATGACGTTCACAGATGGGATCTCCCATCCTGGGTGCACGTCATATGACGTCCTGGGCTTTGTGGGGGGATATCTGAATGATGCCTGCAGCTATCCTTCTCTTCTGCCGGCGATTCTGTGCACAATAAGAATGATCATAGCGGCAGTTCCACCACTTGATCGTTCTTATAGGCGGCGGGAGGGGACACCCCCCCTCCCGCCGCCGTCCGGTGCTTCTCCGGGCTCTCCCGTGCCATCGGGGGCCCGGAGAATGAATCGTCCAGCGCCGGATGGGAAGCATAGAGATGACTAGTGACCAGATGGTCACCAGTCATCTCTATGACCGTCGGAGGCCCGGGCGCGATGTGATGACGTCACGCCCGGGTTCTCAGAAGTAAACAAAGCCGCGATTGCGGCTAGTAAGCATGAGATCGTGACATTTTTTTCACAATCTCATGCTTTCCAGCCTGGAGGAGAGATGTGGGGTCTTATTGACCCCGCATTTCTCCATAAAGAGGACCTGTCACACACCATTCCTATTACAAGGGATGTTTACATTCCTTGTAATAGGAATAAAAGCGATCAAAAAAAAGAAATAAAAAAAAAGTGTAAAAATAAAAACAATGAAGTAAAAAAAAATAAAAAAAATTTTTTAAACGCCCCTGTCCCGGTAGCTAGCGATCAGAAGCGAACGCACACATAAGTCCCGCCCACATATGTAAACGCCATTCAAACCACATATGTGAGGTATCGCCACTTGCGTTAGAGCGCATGAAACAATTCTAGCACTAGACCTCCTCTGTAACTCTAACCTGGTAACCTGTAAACATTTTCAAAGCGTCGCCTATGGAGATTTTTAAGTACCGAAGTTTGACGCCATTCCATGAGTGTGCGCAATTTTAAAGCGTGACATGTTAGGTATCTATTTACTTGGCGTAACATCATCTTTCATATTTTACAAAACAATTGGGCTAACTTTACTGTTTTGTTATTTTTTAATTCATGAAACCATTTTGTTTCCAAAAAAAAGGCGTTTGAAAAATTATTGCACAAATACTGTGCAAGAAAAAAGTTGCGATGACCGTCATTTTATTCACTAGGGTGTCTGCTAAAAAAACATATATAATGTTTGAGGGTTCTGAGTAATTTTCTAGCAAAAGAATGATGATTTGTACATGTAGGAGAGAAGTGCCAGAATAGGCCCGGTATTGAGGTGGTATAAAAGCCCCTGTATTGAAGTGGTTAATTCCTGCCAGCCCCTCTGCAATAAGAAGATATACTATACATTGTGTGTATTTTTTTAAATTCAGCAGCTAAATACCTTTTTTCATATAGCCAATGTGCGGTCACGTGACCACTCACCGCTCTCCCTCCCCGATTTACAGATTACAGTGGGAGGGGCTGAGTTTCCCCTCTGAAATCAGCTGGGTGGTCACAGATTGGCAATGTGAACAAAGGCATTTAGGGGCGGGAGGAGAGGGGAGGGGCGAGGATGTCGGATGAGAGGAGAGAGATGGGGAGGGGAGTGTAGGAGATTGTGTTATCACTGCGGCAAAATGGCACGGCTGGGCGAAGCGACGTTACCTTACGTCGCTTCGCCATTTGGCCACTAGGGATGTGCATCGGGCACCCGCGATTGCTTGTGACAGAGTGATAACTGGGATCTGTGTGTGTAAACACACAGATCCCGGTTCTTTTAGGGGAGAGAAGACTGATGGTGTGTTCATACAATGTATGAACACCGATCAATCTCTTCCCCTAGTTAGTCCCACCCCCACTACAGTTAGAACAAAGTGAGGGAACACAGTTAATCCCTTGATCACCCTCTAGTGTTAACCCCTTCCCTGCCAGTGACATTTATACAGTAATCAGTGAATTTTTATAGCACTAAATCGCTGTATAAATGTCAATGGTACCAAAAATGTGTCAAAAGTGTCCGATGTGTCCGCCGCAATATCGCAGTCCCGATAAAACAATCGCAGATCGCCGCCATTACTAGTAAAAAAAATAGTAATAATAAAAATGCCAACCAATCAATATATGCTTATTGCGATTTTGTTTACCAAAAATATGTAGAAGAATACATATCGGCCTAAACTGAGGAAAAAATTTGCTTTTTTTAAAACCAAATTGGGGATATTCATTATAGCAAAAAGTACAAAATATTGTGTTTTTTTCAAAATTGTCGCTCTTTTTTTGTTTATAGCACAAAAAATAAAAACCGCAGAGATGATCGTATACCACCAAAAGAAATCTCTATTTGTGGGGAAAAAAGGACGTCAATTTTGTTTGGGTACAACGTCGCACGACCACGCAATTGTCAGCTAAAAACGATGCAGTGCAAAAAATGGCCTGGTCATCGAGTCGATAAATCTTCCGGGTCTGAAGTGGTTAAAGGGGTTGTAAAGGTAAAAGTTTTTTCACCTTAATGCATCCTATGCGGGGCCGAGTGATACAGAGAGCGTCTGTAGCCGCCGGCTGTATCACTGGAGCGTGCCCGCAATCACTCACCACCAAGCTCGCTCTCATATAGGTGGTGTGATTGGGGGGAGAAGCCGAGACAGCCGCCGAGGGACCCCAGAAGACCAGATTCGGGGCCACTCTGTGCAAAACGAGCTGCACAGTGGAGGTAAGTATAACAAAAAAAATGTATTTACAACCCCTTTAATGTGTGTATTTTGTGCTGCTTTTTAATAAAAACGTAGTTGATCCTTCTCCCTGCAAAGCAATTTTCTTTTTCTAGATCTTTTTCCTTATGTTATTGAAAAGAACGGTTAGTGTTAATGGGCAGTTGGGTTATCTAACAGGATAATTCTTTTCACGACATTACCTATTAATTTACCATCCAGCATATGGCTTGGATGTGCTGCTACCCATGCTGGGAGCAATCATATAGCTGTAACTGCTTTCTATTTTCTCAGGGGAAGCTACAGATACAAATAAATACACATATTATCTTGGCAGCATACAGCGAGGGACTGTGATGCTTGTATTTAGCATAATTGGTATCTTGGCAACTCTGTTGTTCTATAAAAATGTCAGAAGATGATGCTTATTCTTTCATTGCCTATCAAGCCCTATAGAGTTTACATTACTATCTATATATTTATATATATATATATATATATATATATATATATATATATATATATATATAGTTATTGTAAAGCTAAAATGTTTTTAAATTAAAATAACAAAAATGTTATACCTACCTGGTCTGTGCGGTTGTATTGCACAGAGAAGCCCCGAAACTCCGCTTCTGGGGTCCCCTGCCAGTGCTCTAGGCCAGTGGTTCTCAACCTCAGTCCTCAAGTACCCCCAACAGGCCATGTTTTCAGGTTTTCCTTTATCTTGCACAGGTGCTTTAAATCAGAGTCAATGGCTTGGTATTTTGGACAGCTAATTTATAAAACATGACCCTGTTGTGGGTACTTGAGGCCTGAGGTTGAGAACCACTGCTCTAGGCGCATCCTCCTCTCAAGCCACTTGCTACGTGCAGGCTGGATCCCAAGCCAGGCTGTGTGCATCTGTTGACACACACAGCGCTGCTTGGCCCTGCCCCCTCCCTCTTTACAGCCAAGTCTCTGAATACAGGAAGAGAGAGAGAGAGAGAGCAGAGCGGGGCTGCCGGCAGGGACATTGCTGGATTGAGAGTGGTATCAAGTGTGTGTGTGTGTGTGGGGGGGGGGGGGGCACAGACAGTGGAAGGTTTTTACGGGCTTAACTAGCCTAAAGCCCAGCACATCAACTGTCCCAGCCTCTACCTAAATTGCACTAGTGCTTACTTCCCTCATATACCAGATTTGAGCCCACTTTCCAAGAGGAATAAGGAGTCCCAAACTATCCCTTCAAAAGAAGCATGTGCCCACCAAATACCAAAACATACTAGTAAAAAAAAAAAAGACGAAAAGAAACCAGGCATGTTGCGCTCTCTAAAAATAGAGCTTTGTCAGGGGTGCTCAAAGTGAAAAAAGTGATTTGTATGTCAGTCACCACATGTTTAGAAGCAAAAACAGTGGCTCTGGCCTGAATCTCCTCTATAACTGCGCCTACTCCTTCCTGCGCAATGACGTCATCTCGCGCGCAACATCTCAACGTCACCGCATACGTGGCGTCATGACATTTATCATGTCAAATACATGCGCAGTAGAAGCCACTATAGGCTTTAAGGGAGCTGCCATCTAGTTGACAAAGAGGTGAAGGCACTTATACAAGTAATTAGTGCGATACTACATTTTCTAAAGTATTAAATGGAGTGCTAATTTGCCATAACTATAAAAAGGGGTCCAAAAGCCCCTAGTAATATTTATCCTCAGCTTATCACTACTTTTATTGGCAGCTGTTCAGCAGAAGAACCACTGCTGAATCAGAGCAGAATAGGACAAATGTCTCTTCAATGTCACTTCATTCAGATTGTGTCCACATTTTGACAGTGGACTTGGCTTACTTGTGTTGAATCTATAGGTTGCCAGATATAAATATACAGTATCTCACAAAAATAAGTACACCCCTCACATTTTTGTAAATATTTCATTTTATCTTTTCATTTGACAACACTGTAGAAATTACAGTTTGCTACAATGTAAAGTAGTGGGTGTACAGCTTGTATAACAGTGTAAATTTGCTGTCCCTTCATAATAACTCAACACACAGCCATTAATGTCTAAACCGCTGGCAACAAAAGTGAGAACACCCCTAAGTGAAAATGTCCAGATTGGGCCCAAAGTGTCAATATTTTGTATGGCTACCATTATTTTCCAGCACTGTCTTAACCCTCTTGGGCATGGAGTATACCAGAGCTTCACAGGTTGCCACTGGAGTCCTCTTCCACTCCTCCATGATGACATCACCTTCCATTTGAGGATTCCCAACAGATGCTCAATAGGGTTTAGGTCTGGAGTCATGCTTGGTCAGTTTATTGCCTTTACCCTCAGCTTCTTTAGCAAGGCAGTGCTCATCATGGAGGTTTGTTCCGGGTCGTTATCATGTCGGAATACTGCCGTGCGGCCCTGATCCGGAGGGAGGGGATCATGCTCTGCTTCAGTATGTCACAGTACATGTTGGCATTCATGGTTCCCTCAATGAACTGTAGCTTCCCAGTGCCGGCAGGACTCATGCAGCCCCACCACCATGCTTGACTGTAGGCAAGACACACTTGTCTTTGTACACCTCACCTGGTTGCCGCCACACACGCTTGATACCATCTGATCCAAATAAGTTTATCTTGGTCTCATCAGACCACAGGACACGGTTTCAGTAAACCATGACCTTAGTCTGCTTGTCCTCATAAAACAGTTTGTGGGCTTTCTTGTGCATCATCTTTAGAAGAGGCTTCCTTCTGGGACGACAGCCATGCAGACCAATTTGATTCAGTGTGTGGTCTATGGTCTAAGCACTGACAGACTGACCCCCCCCCACCCCTTCAACTTCTGCAGCAATGGATTTGAAATGAAACAAACAAGATGTGCTTTAACTGCAGACTTTCAGCTTTAATTTGAGGGTATTTACATCCGAATCAGGTGAACGGTGTAGGAATTACAACAGTTTGTATATGTGCCTCACACTTTTTAAGGGACCAAAAGTAATGGGACAATTGGCTGCTCAGCTGTTCCATTGCCAGGTGTGTGTTATTCCCTCATTATCCCATTTACAAGGAGCAGATAAAAAGGTCCAGAGTTCATTTCAAGTGTGCTATTTGCATTTGGAATCTGTTGCTGTCAACTCTCAATATGAGATCCAAAGAGCTGTCACTATTATTGAAGCAAGCCACCATTAGGCTGAAAAAACAAAACAAACCCATCAGAGAGATAGCAAAAACATTAGGTGTGGCCAAATCAACTGTTTGCAACATCCTTAAGAAGAAAGAACGCACCGGTGAGCTCAGCAACACCAAAAGACCCGGAAGACCACGGAAAACAACTGTGGTGGATGACCGAAGAATTCTTTCCCTGGTGAAGAAAACCCTTCACAACAGTTGCCCAGATCAAGAACACTCTCCAGGAGGTAGGTGTATGTGTGTCAAAGTCAACAATCAAGAGAAGACTTCACCAGAGTGAATACAGAGGGTTCACCACAAGATGTAAACCATTGGCGAGTCTCAAAAACAGGAAGGCCAGATTAGAGTTTGCCAAACAACATCTAAAAAAGCCTTCACAGTTCTGGAACAACATCCTATGGACAGATGAGACCAAGATCAACTTGTACCAGAGTGATGGGAAGAGAAGGGTATGGAGAAGGAAAGGAACTGCTCATGATCCAAAGCAAACCACCTCATCAGTGAAGCATGGTGGTGGTAGTGTCATGGCGTGGGCATGTATGGCTGCCAATGGAACTGGTTCTCTTGTATTTAATGATGATGCGACTGCTGACAAAAGCAGCAGGATGAATTCTGAAGTGTTTCAGGCAATATTATCTGCTCATATTCAGCCAAATGCTTCAGAACTCATTGGCGCTTCACAGTGCAGATGGACAATGACACGAAGCATACTGCAAAAGCAACCAAAGAGTTTTTTAAGGGAAAGAAGTGGAATGTTATGCAATGGCCAAGTCAGTCACCTGACCTGAATCCGTTTGAGCATGCATTTCACTTGCTGAAGACAAAACTGAAGGGAAAATGCCCCAAGAACAAGCAGGAACTGAAGACATTTGCAGTAGAGGCCTGGCAGAGCATCACCAGGGATGAAACCCAGCGTCTGGTGATGTCATCGCGTTCCAGACTTCAGGCTGTAATTGACTGCAAAGGATTTGCAACCAAGTATTAAAAAGTGAAAGTTTGATTTATGATTGTTAATCTGTCCCATTACTTTTGGTCCCTTAAAAAGTGGGAGGCACATATACAAACTGTTGTAATTCCTACACCGTTCACCTGATTTGGATGTAAATACCCTCAAGTTAAAGCTGAAAGTCTGCAGTTAAAGCCCATCTTGTTTGTTAGATTTCAAATCCATTGTGGTGGTGTATAGAGCCAAAAAGATTAGAATTGTGTCGATGTCCCAATATTTATGGACCTGACTGTACTAGAAAGATAAAAACACTTTAAGAGTGCAAATTTTCCAAGTGTGAACTCACTGCAAAGTATATTCCCATGGGCAATACATTTAAAAGGTAAAAATAAAACCTATGCGGCTCATGGCCAAATTTAAAAAAGCTATAAATAATACGAAAAGAGCCTTTAAAAAATATAAAAATGAATTACCGTATTTTTCGGACTATAAGACGCACTTTTTTCCCCCAGAAATATGGGGGAAAATGTCCCTGCGTCTTATGGTCCGAATACATAACAGGGGCCCCGCCCCCCGCTGTCGCTGGCACCGCCCCTGCCATCCGCTCACAGCCTCTGGAATCCCCCGACCGCCGCCACTGGCTCCGCCCCCCCGCCGCAGTGTCAGGGGCTTTGCGAATCGAATTAGAGCCGCTCTCTCTCTCTTTCTCTTTTGCTTACAGAAAGGGAGGGGGGCGGCGGGGGATATCCGCAGCTCTCCTCTCCCTGTCACAGCGCCGCTGCCGAGTTCTCTGGCAAATAGAGCAGCGGCGCTGTGACGGAGAGGAGAGCTGCGGGCTGTCTGTATATCCCCCGCCGCCCCCCTTCCCTTTCTGTAAGGAGAAGAGAAAGAGAGAGCGGCTCTAATTGGATTTGCTGGGTCGCCACCCAGCTTCCTGCCCACTGTTTCCCCCCCATGATTGGCCACAGCAGAGGGCCAATCAGAAGACACTGGGGGCATCATGGGAAATGAAGTCCCTGCAGAGTTTATGGCACCAGTTCCCCCAGCATGCAAGCACTCTGCTGGAGGGGAGGGAGGGGGTGTTAGAACTTGAAGAGGAGCAAAAGCGAATACTCTGCTGGGGGACACCACCAGAGGCACGCTGTACCCACACCGCCAGAGAGCCACGCTGTACCCACACTGCCAGAGAGCCACGCTGTACCCACACCGCCAGAGAGCCACGCTGTACCCACACCACCAGGGAGCCACGCTGTACCCGCACCGCCAGAGAGCCACGCTGTACCCACACCGCCAGAGAGCCACGCTGTACCCACACCGCCAGAGAGCCACGCTGTACCCCGCACCACCAGAGGCACGCTGTACTCACACCGCCAGAGAGCCACGCTGTACCCACACCGCCAGAGAGCCACGCTGTACCCACACCGCCGGAGAGCCACGCTGTACCCACACCGCCAGAGAGGGAGCCACACTGTTCCCGCACCACCAGAGAGGGAGCCACACTTTAACCGCTGTACCCGCACCACCAGAGAGGGAGAAAGACCGAGCCACTGCCAGGATACAGACATGCTACACTACTGACTAGAGTCACCCCAGGCAACCCAGAGTGAGCGAACGTCCAGCCAGAGGGATCACTGTTGCGATTTCGCTGGGTCTGGTAAGAGGGCCTGTTGGCCATTATTCATTACTGTTCCCAGGGACTGAGCCATTAGGAAGTGCCTAACCTGATATCCTCTAGGCCTTATTGACCGCCACAACGTCCCTCTCTGTCCTCTTCCCACGGCGTCCCCTCTGTCCTCTTCCCACTGCGTCCCCTCTGTCCTCTTCCCATGGCGTCCTTCTCCCAGGGCGTTACTCTGTCCTCTTCCCAGGGCGTTACTCTGTCCTCTTCCCAGGGTGTCCCTTTGTCCTTCACCCACGGCAACCCTCTGTCCTCTT
The DNA here is from genome assembly GCA_029206835.1 of Rana muscosa. NCBI lineage: Eukaryota > Metazoa > Chordata > Amphibia > Anura > Ranidae > Rana > Rana muscosa. Next base: position 375,232,398 of record CM055120.1, on the reverse strand, counting down.
CCCACAGCGTCCCCTCTGTCCTCTTCCCATGAAGATGACAGGGCGGGCCTTGACAGGAAGGGGTGGGTCATATTTAAATTAGGGGGTGCGCAAGTTTAGTCAGGCCTAGGGCAGCACAAAACCTAAATACACCACTGATGGCATGGTCACTCTGCGTTTACTGTGGCATTGTCACTCTGCGTTTACTGTGGCATGGTCCCTCTGCGTTTACTATGGCATGGTCCCTCTGCGTTTACTATGGCATGGTCCCTCTGCGTTTACTATGGCATGGTCCCTCTGTGTTTACTATGGCATGGTCCCTCTGCGTTTACTATGGCATGGTCCCTCTGCGTTTACTATGGCATGGTCCCTCTGTGTTTACTATGGCATGGTCCCTCTGCGTTTACTATGGCAATGGCCAGGCTGCATTTAATGGGCACTGGAAAATATTTTAGTACACAATTTGGTTCAGAATATTTTTTTTCTTGTTTTCCTCCTCTAAAACCTAGGTGCGTCTTATGGTCAGGTGCGTCTTATGGTGCGAAAAATACGGTAACACTATCTGTCACGTACCTAGTGGATGAGCCCGGATTGCAGGGGATGGCCTCTCTTGCGGCTCCGACTCGTGGCCCCTGGTAGGGTGAACAGGAAGCACAGGAGTCAGGAGTGGCACGAGTGCCTGGCAGGATCAACAGTAGGAGGTTGGTCTGAAGTCCAGGTGAAGCTGTACAGAGGAATTGCAGGTGCGACTGAGCAGAGGCAGGAACCAGGAACAAGCTGAACGGCAGGCAGATGCAGCAGACTGGAACTGGACAGCTGACTGGAAGGACCGTAGACAGGAACCTGGAACAGGCTGGATCGGCAGGCAGATGCAGCAGACTGTAACTGGATGGGTCAAACGAGCCGGGTCGGATATCAGGCGGGCAGCAGCAGGACCAGAGGAGCAGGCAGAAGGATGGTCAGGCAGGCAGGAGTCAGATGCAGGCAGATAGCTGGGTTAGTCAGAAGCAAGCCGGGTCAGATACTGGAGTGAACTGGAACAGGTTTCAGAGGTCAGGACACACGTAACGCTGTAGATCAGACAGCAAGATCCCAGTGTGTCAGTCTGGTTTAAATAGCCCGCCTGGTGCCAATGGGGTCTGCGCCTTTATAAAATTGGGCCTTTATAAAATAATCTGGAGTTGATGACTGGGGACAAAGAGAAGGCACATTTATTAAATACTTTCTTCAGCTCTGTATATACAAAGGAGCATGGGGTGCTCATGTCCATAATGGGGGTGGTATTAACACAGCCCCAAATGATCCACAATGGCTCAAAAGTGATATGGTCCAGAAATATTCAGACAGAATAAAGGTGGATAAAGCAACTGGACCAGATGGCATCCACCCACGAATCCTTAAAGAATTGAGCTCTGTCATTTCAAAGACATTGTTTCAAATTTTTAGAGATTATTTAATGACTGGAATGGTACCACTGGATTGGCGCAGAGCCAATGTGGTGCCTATATTTAAAAAGGGATCAGAGTCTTTACCAAGTAACTATAGACCTGTTAGTTTAACTTTTACAATCAGGATACTGGAGAGTTTAATAAAAGAGCACATAGACAAGTTCTTGCTGGAAACATTTTTTTTTAAGCAACAGACAGCATGGATTCATGAAAGACAGAAGTTGTCAAACAAACCTAAATTTCTTTTTATGAGGAGGTAAGTAAAACCTTGGACAGAGGGGTGGCTGTAGACGTGGTATACTCAGATTTTGCAAAAGCGTTTGACACAGTACAAGGCTATTGTGTAAGGTAAAGTCTACAGTCTTGGAAAAATCAGTTTGTGACTGGATAAAAAAACGAATTCAGAGAATAGTGGTTAATGATTCATACTCTGAATGGTCTAAGGCAAGGGTGCACAACCAGTGGCCCGGGGGCCACATGTGGCTCGCGGAGCCATCTGATATGGCCCGCGACCTCCTGCTCTGGGATGGAATAGAATAGAATAGAATACTGTTATTAAAGGTAAGTTTATTACTAAAATCACAGTGTATATATGGGCATATCTGTTCTGCAGTGGTTACTGGGCTGCTTTTAAACTGATTTCCTGCACTGAGCAATAGACTTATATTACCTGTGAGTTTGGTGTGCTTTCTGAAAGTGCACCACACCTACAGGATATAATAGAAGTCTTTGGCAAAGTGCAGCTAACCTGCAGGAAAGCCACAGGTGAACTGTGCTGCAATCGTGGTGCCGGTAAACAACCATGCATCAGTGGCCCCTTTCACACAGTCAATCGGACCCACCATTCACCTCTAAGGAGTGGCAGATGTAAATAGACTGTGTCTGTTTACAAACGCATACCTCCAATCTGATCCGCTAAAAAAAAAAAGAGTAGAGTGGGCTCTATAGAGTAGAGTGGGCTGCCATCCACTTGCTCCGCTCATTGTGGCCTGCGACCGGTTACCAAGTTGCTTAAGTGGCCCTCGCTCTTCAAAAGGTTGGGCACCCCTGGTCTAAGGGAATGTTTCTCAACTCCAGTCCTCAAGTACCCCCAACAGGTTGTGTTTTCAGGCTCTCCACAGGTGATTTGATCAGTTTCACTGCCTTAGTAATTACCACAGCCATTTCATCTGAGGGAAATCCTGAAAACATGACCTGTTGGGGGTACTTGAGGACTGGAGTTGAGAAACAGTGGTCTAAGGTTATCAGTGGTGTACCCCAAGGTTCAGTGTTGGAACACTTACTTTTTAATACCTTTATAAATGATATTAGGTCTGGGATTAAAAGAACCATTTCTGTCTTTGCAGATGACACCAAGCTATGCAGTGGAATAACGTCCTTACAGGAGGTCCCCAACTTACAAGCCAACCTCAATGCACTGTGTAATTGGGCAACTATGTGGCAAATGAGGTTTAATGTTGATAAATGTAAAGTTATGCACTTGGAGGCTAAGAATAGGCATGCATCATACATACTAGGGGAGAACAACTGGGGGAATCCATAGTGGAGAAGGTTCTAGGTGTTCTGATAGATAATAGGCTTAATAATAGAATGCAATGCCAAGCTGCGTTTTCCAAAGCGAGCAAAGTCCTTTAAGAGAGGTATGGACTCCAGAGAGAGAGAGATATCATTTTGCCCCTGTACAAATTATTAGTGAGACCTCATCTGGAATATGCAGTTCAGTTTTGGGCACCAGTTCATAAAAAGGATATGGGGGAACTGGAGGAAGTGCAGAGAAGGGCAATCAAACTGATAAGAGGCATGGAGGAGCTCAGCTATAAGGAAAGATTAGAGGAACTGAATTTATTTTCTTTTGAGAAGAGGAGATTAGGAGGAAAATGATCAACATGTACAAATACATAAGTGGTCCATATAGTGAACTTGGTGTTGAGTTATTCACTTTAAGGTCATCACTGAGGACAAGAGGGCACTCTTTACATCTGGAGGAAAGGAGATTTAATCTCTAAATACGGAAAGGCTTCTTCACAGTAAGGCTACTTTCACACGCTATACCGTATTTTTTGCCGCGATTTGCGGGCGCTAGCGGGGGGATTTTAACCCCCACTAGCGGCCGAAAATGGGTTAAAAACGCCCGCAATAACGCCTCTTTGGAGGCGCTACCCCATTTCAATGAGCAGGGGCACTATAGGAGCAGTATTTTTACTGCTCCTATCGCGCCTCAAAGATGCGGCTTGCAGGAGTTTTTTGACACTCCTGCAAGCGCAACGCTCCAGTGTGAAAGCCCTCGGGCTTTCACACTGGATACAATTGAGCAGCTTTTTTGGGGCACATTGCAGGCGCTATTTTTAGCGCAATAGCGCCTGCAAAGTGCCTCGATTTGCGGGCGCTAGCGGGGGCCTAAGAGATGTGAAAATGTGAAATAGACTTCCTCAATAGTTGGTTTTGGCCAGCTCAGTAGATTGCTTTAATAAAAGCCTTGATTCTTTCCTAAATGTACATAACATAACTGGGTACTAACATATATATATATATATATATATATATATATATATATATAGGTAAAGTTAATCCAGGAATCATCCGATTGCCTCTCGGGGGGTCAGGAAGGAATTTCCCCCCCCTGCTGGAGCAAATTGGATCATGCTTTGCTGGGTTTTTTTTTCTTCTTTTGGATCAACTGTGGGTATAGGATTGTGTATATGGAATTGGAAAAAAATAATAATTTTGTTTTCCCCTTTTTATTGGTTGAACTGGATGGACTTTGTGTCTTTTTTCAACCAGACTAACTATGTAACTTTTTTATATTATAGTATATACTGTCTGTATTAGCAAAAGTGTGCTGGTTCATTGACTAGGCTGAATGTGGAAGGGCACGTCAATGCAGTGGTGAAGAGCATAAAATGTACTCTGGTACAGTGGCGGCGAGTGCTGAGGCAGGTGTTGGTGCAGTGGTAAGTGAAGTGGGGGGAGAGGATGGGGTTCATACACAGTGGTGAGAGTGGTGGTTGGGGCACAGGTGTGATGCAGGGGAAGGAAAATGGGAGTCAGTTGCAGTAGTGGGTGAGGGGTTGGTGAATAGCATGAGAGTGGTGGAAAGACTTTAGGCATTGTGATGAGAAGGTAAGAGCACAGTGGTGACTGGGGGGGAAGTAACATTCTGGTGCAGTGGTGATGAGGGGGTGGTGGGTTGCAGGCATGGTGGTGAGCCAAGCCTCTGTGAGGAGCTGTCAGCTTTAATTCCAGATGCAAGTCAAGCTGGTATATATATATAGATACAGTATATATATATATATATATATATATATATATATCTATATATATGTAGCACACAGACCTTTTTCTCGCCTGGCTCACTTGCAAGTCAAGGCACACCGTGCTATATGCCCGTACCCTCCTGTTTGAAGAGGTTAAGCGGTGTTCACAAATTTTGGGTCCTGCAGCGAGTTACCTTCTTCCACTGGTTCTCTTCCCCAGAGCATGGGTTCAAGTCTTTATTTCTTCCCCCAAAGAAGCCAATGTCCAGAAACACTTTAACTCCAACAGAGAGTTTATTTTCTATTTGCTGCGTAGTAGATAGAGACAGATGGATGAAAGAAAGAATAAGTGATTAGATCCAGGCACAACCAGTAACTTCGTCGCCACTCGATCCTGAGTGGGTTTAGCTCACCTGGATAGTCCTTTCTCACAGTCCTAGCAGCCGGTGTGGAGCTCAAACAGGTCTGTCACTCTATCGCCTCCAGGGACTGGTGCAGGAGATCCTCTAACCTCTGTAGACTTTAAGAACAGGATAATGCCAATGGGCACTCTACAGGTTAGCTTTCCTGAATAAAGAATCCTTCCCTCTGACAGGTCACCAGGCCTCTCCCGAGACAGCAATCTTCCATTACTCATCTCCTCAGTGGGACCGATCCTCCCCTGGATTCCTCACGGTCAGAGTGGGTACCCTCACCTGGGCACCCTGGGACTCCAATGGGCGAATTGTAGACCCAGTTAAAGGTACTGGGCCTACCTGGAACGTTGCAGCCTTGGGCCAAAGGTGCCCGAGACTTCTCGGCCAGTCCTCGCTCCCCCCGAGGGGCAGACCCCTCGGGCTCCTCCACTCTCGACTCCAACTCCTCAACCCCCACTCCGACTCCTCCAAAAATATGGCGTCCGCCCCTTATGTACCCTCTCCCAGCATGCACAGCAGGCCAACCACGCCCACTGTACCGCTACAGAGAGAGGACACCCTAAGGTGCAGCAATGCCACCCCTGGCTCAACCCTGACCTGATATGGCAGCGCCACCTACAGGCCACAGGGAACCACACACCAGGCAGCATCACATAGGCAGAAGCAAATACCTAACAATCAAAGCGGTCTGAGCCTGGCTACCAGCTCAGACCAAACCCCTAAATTTAGGCACATAATACCCCTAAAAAGTAAAGGACCGCTACATATATATGTAGCAATACCCCCGCAGGGGCCGCTGGTTTAAGATTTGGGCCTGCCGTTACCATACTGTTCACCACGTCCGTCCTAGGGGTCTTCCTTGAAGAGTTGTTCACAAATGTCTGCACCAAACATTTAGGGTCCTTTCACATGGGGCGGATCCGTGCAGATCTGCCCCGTGAAGCTCCGCTTGCTCAGCGGGGATCGCTCCGTTGATCCCCGCTGAGCCGACGGATGACTGGGCGGTCCCCGCACACTGTGCAGGGACCGCCCTGTCAGAGCGCCGCTCTCCCCTATGGGGAATCGGATGACGACGGACCGTAGAGTCCGTTGTCATCCGATCCGCTCCGCCGACGGAAGGAAAAATAGGGTTTTCCTCCGTCACACTTTGGCAGAGCGGATGTCAGCGGACATGTCTCCGCTGACATCCGTGCCTCCATAGGGGTACATGGAGCATCCGTTTCAGGTCCGCCTAAAAAACTGACAGGCGGACCTGAACGGACCTCCGTGTGAAAGAGCCCTTAGTCTCTTTTTCTCAAGGGTTTTTTAAAGAATTTCCAAACAGAGGGATGGAGGGTTGGGGGAGATTCAGGTACCTTAGGTTTTGCGGATCATGGGTACTTTCCTTAATCCAGAGGACCAACAGCTTCCACACTGGATCTAGCATCCACCGGATAGGTCTCTCTCTTTGACCTAGCAGCCGGTGCAAACTCGTTCAAAAGAAAAGTCTCTGCCACAGACTTTGTAATGTTCTGAAACACAACACACAGTGCCAGAATCTTTCAGCGAGGCCGGCAATACTGTGAGGTAGATTTGATCCGGATGCGTCCTCCAATTGAGTCCTCATTTGCTCGGTCCCTTCCTGCAGGCAAGGTGACACAGGACCATCTCTGGATCAGTAGGCCCCAGCAACTCCAGGGACCACTCTCAGTAACGGAGCCTCGGGGATCTGTAGGCCCCGAGGCAGAAAAACTGCTCACATGTCCCTGAGGCCAGGAGGGCCGTCAGGTCAGGATCGGAAGACCCCGAAAAATGGCGTCTGCCCCTTAAGTGCCCTCTCCCAGAATGCACAGCGGGGTGACCAATCCCACTGAGCTGCTTCTGGGCAAGAGGTACCCAATACATCCAGCCAGCTGCAATTCCAACCTTGACCTGTGGTGACAACGACACCTAGAGGAAGGTGGAAAATGTGCAACTCAGCTGAACTGAAACAGAGACCCAAAATTTGGTACAATTATTCTGAGCTGAACTATAACTCAGGCAACTAAAATTTAAACATAGCGCCTACTTGAAAAGTAGGAGGGCGCTAGATTATATGTATATATATATATATATATATATATATATATATATAGTGTGACAGCAGGAAGGTAAAGTCACCTGGTTGCATCCAGGGGGGTAGATATATTTCTCCCAGATTCAGGCTTTATGCCGACTTATACAACTAGGGAGTTGATGAAGCCCAGCTGAGGCTAGTGGGCTCATGGATGACTCATACCTCTAGGGAGAGGGCTGGGCGTCGTGCAGGCCGGGAGTTGATGAGACCAGCTGAAGCTTGTCAGCTCATTTAAAGGCCTCTATAAAAACTCCCAGATTCATTAGGTGTATGCTCATGCCTGGAACCAGACCTGTGTGGACTGTCTAGGGAGAGTGAACCCCTGTGCGGTGAGACCAAGCCTGTGTGGCTATTTGTATGGACATTGACTAAACCAGGGACTTAGGGACTAGGACAGCACCAGGCTGATCCCAGTTGTTAGTTAGGAAACCTGCATGTTTAGTCAGAGGTCAAGCTGACCAGGATTTATTTTGTTTATGTTTCTTTTTGGCTTTGCTGTGTTTTTGTCACTATACATGTAGAAATAAACCGCACCTTTTTGATTTTGAAAACCACAACCTCCGTCTGCTGGCCCTGTTTTTGTGTGGGGAGCCCAACCAGGGGGGCACACACACCCGCTACCGAGTTAACCCTCTCACAGTTGGTGGAGAACCAGTGGCAGTTTTTTTTAAGCCAGCATGGAGGAGATACTGAAACAGCTGGCTCTAGCAAATGTCAATCAACAGCAGACAAATGCAGGTTTGCAAAGGAGCCTTGCAGCCCAGCAGCAAGCTCACCAACAGAGTCTGGAAGCTCAGCAACAAGCCCAGCAGCAATCTGAGGCCCGCTTCTTAGACCTGTTACAGAAGCAAGAGCAGAGACTACAACAAATGGAAGCAGTAGTGCAGCAACGTCCGCAGACCAGTGAGGAAAGCCGTCCCACTAATACCGCGTCCTTTGGGGTGAGTCGTTTATTGACAAAAATGACTGGAGAGGATGATCCAGAGGTATTTTTGACCACATTTAAAAGGACTGCTGAAAGAGAAAAGTGGCCTGAGGAGCAGTGGGCTGGACTGGTGACTCCTCTGTTAACTGGTGAATCGCAGAAGGCTTACTATGACCTAGAGCCTGACCAAGCAAAAGACTATGTGATGCTAAAAGCTGAAATATTGGCAAGGCTGGGTGTCACCCTGGCTGTCCGGGCCCAGCGTGTGCATAACTGGACTTTCCAGCTTGGAAAACCCCCCAGGTCTCAAATGTATGATCTCATTCACCTGAGCAGGAAGTGGCTACAGCCAGAGACTTTGTCCGCACCAGAGATTGTGGAACGTGTTGTAATGGATCGGTTTTTGAGAGCTCTTCCTACTGCCATCCAAAAGTGGGTAAGCCATGGAGACCCAGAGACGGCCGGTGGTCTTGTGGATCGTGTAGAGAAATACTTGGCTACAGAGAACCTGACGGCCTCTTCCAGAGACTCTCGGACTTTCCACCCTAAGACCAGACCATCCCCAGGGGCGGATAAGAGGATTCCAAGGGGTGAGGGTGGAGAGAGTGAGAGGGTGGGAGCTCTACCCAAAGTTTGGCGAGAACAGCCTGGGAAGTCAGGGGCTCAAGAGGCAGCCAAAAGGATTGTTTGCTACCGCTGCCGGCAAGCGGGACATATTGCAGCAAATTGCCCGGTTGTGGAGGAACCCATGCAATGTGACTTTCTGACGGACAGACGTCAGTCGCTGTGTGCGACAGTCGCATGCACTGCCATTCGGGGAACTGAGAAACATTTATGCAAAATGTGTATTAATGGTAGAAATGTTGTGGTATTGCTGGATTCAGGTAGCCTTGTGACCCTGATAAAGGCTGAATTAGTTAAAACAGAGGTCTCTGGGAATAGCAAGGTAGCTGTTATTTGTGTGCATGGGGACACCCGAGAGTATCCAGTGACTACAGTGTGTTTCGAGACCCCCAAAGGTACCCTCTCTCATCCAGTGGGGTTAGTATCTCAATTACCGCATGATGCCATTGTGGGAAGGGATTTTCCGAAGTTCTGGGAACTGTGGGATGATCCTGAGCCCCCCACTGGTGCCCCTATGTACCAGGAATGTGATAGCCAGAACTCCTCTGAGAGTGGTGAGGACTCTCCAGAATTTCCCTTGTCAGTATTGGCAGGGGAGACTCAAGAAACTGGAGAGGAGCCCACCTCCTCAGACGAAAACCTACGGTCTGTGGAGTTTTCTGATCTGGAGGTTCACAGGGAAAATTTTGCCACAGAACAGTTAAAAGACCCCGCCCTAATAAAGGCACGGGAAAACGTAGTGGAAATAGATGGCGAGTTAGTGAACCCAGATAATACCTGCACTTACCCATACTTCAGCGTAGAGAAGGACCTACTGTATCGGGTGGCAAAAAGGGCAGAAGAAACCGTTGAGCAGCTTGTGGTGCCCAAACCTTACAGGAAGTTGGTGTTGGAGTTGGCCCATGGGCACATTCTTGGAGGTCATCTGGGGACAGAGAAAACCCGAGAGAGGGTATTACAGAGATTCTATTGGCCTGGGGTGATGAAGGACATAGAAAATTATTGTTCCTCCTGCCCTGTGTGTCAGAGGTCGGCCCCGATGCCACATTTCCGTAGCCCGCTGGTCCCTCTACCCATCATTGAGGTCCCGTTTGAGAGAATCGCAATGGATTTGGTAGGTCCTATAATCAAGTCCGCTAGGGGGCACCAGTACATATTGGTTATAATGGACTATGCCACCCGTTATCCAGAAGCGATCCCTCTCAGAAATACCTCGGCCAAAACCATAGCCAAAGAGCTATCTCTTGTTTTTAGCCGGGTGGGTATTTGTAAAGAACTGCTTACGGACCAAGGTACACCCTTTATGTCCCGGGTTATGAAAGAGCTGTGTAAATTGTTCAAAGTGACGCAATTGCGTACATCTGTGTATCACCCCCAAACCGATGGGCTGGTTGAAAGATTCAACAAAATCCTAAAACAAATGTTGAAGAAAGTGGTGGATAGAGATGGAAAGGATTGGGACTGTCTACTTCCTTATTTGATGTTTGCAATTAGGGAGGTGCCCCAATCCTCTACGGGATTCTCCCCCTTTGAGTTACTGTATGGGAGACACCCAAGAGGGCTGTTGGATATTGCCAAGGAAACTTGGGAAAGTGAGAGTTCTCCCCACAGGAGTGTGATTGAGCATGTCGCCCTGATGCAAGATCGAATTGCACAGGTAATGCCCATCGTGAAGGAACATTTGGCCCAAGCGCAGTTGGCACAGCAGAGAGTGTACAACCGTGGAGCCAAGACCCGTACCTTTTCCCCGGGGGATAGGATATTGGTACTTGTCCCTACGGTTGAAAGTAAATTCCTTGCCAAATGGCAAGGCCCCTACGAGATAATGGAAAAAGTGAGCGAAGTGAATTACAAGGTCAGACAACCAGGAAGGCGAAAGCCCGAACAGATATATCACGTTAATCTGTTGAAAGCCTGGAGGGATAGAGAGTCCCTAGTCGCAGAAACTTGGTCACCAGCTCCAACTGGTTGCGTGATTCCGGAGGTTGGAATAGCAGCCACCTTGTCACAACCCCAACAACAGGAGGTTAAGGAGTTTGTGCTTCGCAACAAGGAGGTGTTCTCTGAGCTGCCGGGACAAACATCTGGGGTAGAGCATGATATTATTACCCCGCCCGGTGAAAGGGTGAAGTTAAAACCCTATCGGATCCCAGAGGCCCGACGGGAGGCAATACGGGAGGAAGTACAGAAAATGCTGAACTTAGGGGTGATAGAGGAGTCCCAAAGTGATTGGTCTAGTCCCATTGTGTTGGTGCCTAAACCGGATGGGAGCTGGCGATTTTGTAACGATTTTCGTCAGTTGAACAAAGTTACAAAATTTGACACCTACCCCATGCCACGTATCGATGAGTTGATCGACCGGCTGGGAACAGCCCGATACATGACGACTCTTGACCTCACAAAAGGGTATTGGCAAATACCCCTGGCCAAGTCGGCCAAAGAGAAAACCGCATTTGTAACCCCAGACGGGGCGTTCCAATATAAGAGAATGCCGTTCGGGTTACAGAATGCGCCGGCCACCTTCCAGCGGAAAATGGACCAGATACTGAGGCCCCATCGGAAGTTTGCTGCGGCTTACCTGGATGACGTAATTGTCCATAGCACAGATTGGGCCTCACATCTGCCAAAAGTGCAAGCAGTCCTAGACTCTATCCGGGAAGCGGGGTTTACGGCTAACCCCAAGAAGTGTACCATTGGGCAGGAGGAGGCCAAATATCTTGGGTACACCATTGGCAGGGGAGTGATAAAACCCCAACTCAACAAAGTCGAGGCCATCCAGAGTTGGCCACGTCCCAACAGCAAGAAGCAGGTACGGGCCTTTCTGGGAATCGCGGGTTATTATCGGCGCTTCATTCCCCACTTTGCTTCTAAGGCTGTGCCCCTAACCAACCTGACGAAAGGGAAAGGGTCGGTCATGATTAAATGGAACCCCGAGGCTGAGGCAGCATTCCAATTCTTGAAACAAGCCTTATGTAGCCAGCCAGTGTTGTACTCACCCGACTTCTCTAAAGACTTTGTCGTACAAAGTGATGCGTCAGATGTGGGGTTAGGAGCAGTATTGTCCCAGGTCTGGAACGGGGAAGAGCACCCAGTCATTTACCTCAGCAGGAAGTTGAAGTCCCATGAGGTAAATTACGCCACGGTTGAAAAGGAGTGTTTAGCGGTGAAGTGGGCTCTAGATTCCCTTCGGTACTATCTGCTAGGTAGGCACTTTGACATGGTTACGGATCACGCTCCGTTAAAGTGGATGGCTCAAAACAAAGAGACAAATAGAAGAGTGAATAGGTGGTTCCTGGCCCTACAGGAATTCAACTTCACAGTAAAGCATCGCCCTGGCGTTCAAATGGGGAATGTGGATGCTTTGTCTCGAGTACATGAATGCCTGATTGCTGGTGTTCCAACCCCAAGGTTAAAACAAGAGGGGGGGGTATGTGACAGCAGGAAGGTAAAGTCACCTGGTTGCATCCAGGGGGGTAGATATATTTCTCCCAGATTCAGGCTTTATGCCGACTTATACAACTAGGGAGTTGATGAAGCCCAGCTGAGGCTAGTGGGCTCATGGATGACTCATACCTCTAGGGAGAGGGCTGGGCGTCGTGCAGGCCGGGAGTTGATGAGACCAGCTGAAGCTTGTCAGCTCATTTAAAGGCCTCTATAAAAACTCCCAGATTCATTAGGTGTATGCTCATGCCTGGAACCAGACCTGTGTGGACTGTCTAGGGAGAGTGAACCCCTGTGCGGTGAGACCAAGCCTGTGTGGCTATTTGTTTGGACATTGACTAAACCAGGGACTTAGGGACTAGGACAGCACCAGGCTGATCCCAGTTGTTAGTTAGGAAACCTGCATGTTTAGTCAGAGGTCAAGCTGACCAGGATTTATTTTGTTTATGTTTCTTTTTGGCTTTGCTGTGTTTTTGTCACTATACATGTAGAAATAAACCGCACCTTTTTGATTTTGAAAACCACAACCTCCGTCTGCTGGCCCTGTTTTTGTGTTGGGAGCCCAACCAGGGGGGCACACACACCCGCTACCGAGTTAACCCTCTCACAATAGATATATACTGCATATATAGATAAAGAGAGTGAAGGAGAAAGAAAGAGGGCATCCAGCAGATCAGATGCCTGGAGTCAATCGTGTGCCGTGCCAGTAAAGTGCACTTTTTTTATCATCATCTCAACTAATTACCTTTGAGCGGTATCCTACAATTGCCTTTCTCTTCTGACCTGTTAATGCTACAGACCATCTGATCATCTCTGATTATCCCTTGGGTCCAGTGGTAGACAAATATAGAACATAATCCTATCACACACCATACAGGGTGGGATCATAGGTTTTAAGGATGTTGTAGCAACTACTGGGAATCAAGGAGTAACATGTATTTTATTTATTGCATGTATTTCTATAGTACCAACAATCTAAATACAGTATTGTACAATCACTTCAGCCCCTGTCCTCAAAGAGCTTACAATCTAACTCATATTCATATATATACTAGGACCAATCTTGACAGGAGCAAATTAAGATACTGGCATATCCATAGCTCCCAGCTGTCCCTGATTTTGAGGGACTGTCCCTGCTTTGGAACAAAGTCCCTTTGTCCCTCTTTCCTTCTCATTTGTCCCTCATTCTGGTCTGATCTGTATAGCTGTATATAAAATGCACTCTTTATATATCAAAAAGTGTTTCCCAGTGCTAAATCTTTCATCTAATTTCTAAATTGGTGCATTTATAAATTCCAAAAGCCAATACAGTGGAACCTTGGATTACGAGCATAATCCATTCCAGGAGAATGCTTGTAATCCAAAGCACTCGCATATCAAAGCGAGTTTCCCCATAGAAGTCAATGGAAACGAAGATAATTCGTTCCGCATTGACTTCTATGACATGCAATACCGCATGTGGCTAGATGTGGGGGGTGCTGGAGAGCCTCGGAAATACTTGGGGACAGCTCGGCTGATCTCGGAAACCCTCAGAAAAGTTCGGAAACTGAGTATTTCCGAGTATTTCCGAGTGATTCTGAGCATTTCCGAACGACTCGGAACTGCTAGGCATCATTCCGAGTGTCACTGGCACCCCCGCACCTCTGGCCAAATGCGGTACTGCACACCTTATTAGCTTGAATTCTGCTCGTTTTGCGCAAATCGAGTCAGAATTAAAAAAAAAAAGTTGCTCGTTATTCAAAACGCTTGTTAACCACGTTACTCGTAAACCAAGGTTCCACTGTATAAAGGAATAGTAGTGTTAAAAAAGCAATGATTTTTTTTGTACAATTCTCCTTTAAGGGGGCATGATGGGGGTGTGTCCTATGCCTACCTACTTTTGCTAATAGGTGTCCCTCAATCCTATCTCAGAATGTTGGGAGGTGTGCATATCTTTGGAGTGTACCCAGAAGAAACCCACGCAGGTACAGAGAGAACATGCAAAGTTTGAGCTTTGCAGCAAGCAAAGTGACACACAAAGATGCCAGTAGCACCTGTTTAACTACAAACGCCGCTGGTTAAGGGTGACTGGAAAAGAACTCTGTTATTCTGTGGAATATGAGGACATGCAAAGAGTAAAAGTTTTATATGCTTCTGGAACCCGGAAGATAAGTATTAGTAAATCACTGCTATGGTGTGTTGAGGTGCTTCACTGCACGCAGGCGAAAGTATTACTCCCACACTGCGGACACACCGAAAGACACAGAATCTCTTATTTAAGGACTTCTGAGGGACTCTCTTCATAACAGAGAAAAAAAATTGTCAGACTCAATAGTCCCCTGTTAGCCTGAAGAATCAGAACAGTGCCACCTTAAGGTCAGGGATATACTGCAGCCTACTACCTGCATATCTGCAGGCAGTGGCCTGGACACTGCACCTGTGCCTCCTGATGCATGAACACACCGGAATTTGACGCACATGGGTTAAAGGCCCAGTGTGCATGAGGCCCAAAGCCCAAGCAGCAAACTGGTCTGTTAGAGCATTCTGCACGTATTTGTCTGATATGAGGTCTGCATTCTTACCAGATATACAGTAATACCTCGGATTACAAGTAACGTGGTTAACGAGCGTTTTGCAATACGAGCTATTATTTTTTTTAAATCCTGACTTGGTTTGCGGGGGTTGTCTTGCAAAACGGGCAGGATTCAAACCTCTGCGGTGTGCAGTACCGCATTTGGGCAGAGGTGTGGGGGCACCGGTGATAGTCGGAGCCGCCCAGATGCACTCGGGGCCACTCAGAAACACTCCGTTCCCTCCGTGTTTCTGAGCCTTTCCGAATGCATCCGAGTGGCTCCGAGCGGTTTCCGATGCCCCCCCCCCACCTCTGGCCACATGCGGTACTGCATACCATAGAAGACGCTGTGAAATAAATTATCTGAGTTTCCATTGACTTCTATGGGGAAACTCGCTTTAATATACAAGTGCAGACCAGTCAAGTTCCTACACCCTAAACTCACTCCACCACATTATATTGCCAAAAGTATTGGACCACCCCTCCAAATAATTTGATGGAGGGGGGATTATGGTTTGGGGTTGTTTTTCAGGGGTTGGACTTGTCCCCTTAGTTCCAGTAAAGGAAACTCTTAAGGTGTTAGCATACCAAGACATTTTGGACAATTTCATGCTCCCAACAGAACAGTTTGGGGATGGCCCCTTACTGTTTCAACATGACTGCGCACCAGTACACAAAGCAAGGTCCATAAAGACATGGATGAGCGAGTTTGGGGTGGAGGAACTTGACTTGGACTGGACCTCCTGATCTCAACCAGATAGAACACCTTTGGGATGAATTAGAGCAGAGACTGTGAGCCAGACCTTCTTATCCACATCAGTGCCTGACCTCACAAATGCACTTCTGGAAGAATGGTTAAACATTCCCATAGACACAGGGTGGGCCTACACAATATTGAACCATACGGACGAAGACTGGGATACCATTAAAGCGGAGGTTCACCCAAATTCCAATACTTTGCTGTCCGTATCATTGCATAACCTAGATGACCACTGCCCTAAGAAATATTTTTTGGTGACATTTAAATACCTTACTTTTAATGACTTCCGGGTTTCCCTCCCGTGGGAGTAGGCGTCTCCCCGGTGCCGCAGTAATGTCTGGGAGCTCGCCGCATTGATTTCTGGTAGCTCGCCGCAGTATGTACTGGATGCAATATCATCACACCGGGGCGTGTACTTTCTATGACGCCGCCCGTTGTGATGGCAACCATTTAGTTTACGGCGCTACTCGCCGTAAACACTGCGCAGGCGAGAGAAGGAGCGGTGAATGATGGGACAGGAGCATTCACCGCTTCCAGGAAACGATTGCTTGTGGGCTTCACAATGCCCACAAGCAAACTGGAAACTGCCAGGAAGGGAAAGTATAAGTTCTTTAACACGCAAACGGACAGGTTTTATTAAAAGACACCGAAAACGTGAGTATACATTTGTATTGCAAAACCCCATGGAAGGCACAAAAAAAAAAAAACGATCGGCCGCAGAACCCCCGCTTTAAGGTTTATGTGTATGTGTAAAGGCAGGTGTCCCAATACTTTTGGCAATATAGTGTATTAGTAAAGTGCTGCGTAAATTGACGGCGCTATATAAGCACCTAAAATGTTTAGGAGGACACGTTTTTAAAAGCAATATGAACAAATGTATAAAAAAAAAATTGAAATTAGCCAATTTACACCATTGTGGTGCTTTCATGTGCATTTTGAAAAGGTACAGCATGCTGCACATGAATGAACCTCAAACACATGTAAATGCAGTGCAAAATAATACAAAAAAAAGGACTGCAAACATGTTGCAAATGCATTAGAAAAACAGGCATGCACAACTGCACATTGAACGCAAGGATTGTGGTATAAAAGAGCCCTCAGTCTGGTTCCTCTACTTGTTGTCCCATTTGGAAAAAAGAGAACATTTTTTAAAGCAGATCTCTGGTCTTTTTGATTTTATTTAACCAGCTTTTCCTTTAAATTAAAACATTAGGCTCTTAGAGCTCATTCACACCAGACTGCACAATGTAATGCCAGCACGCTAGGGTGACCACATGTCCCGGGTTGCCCGGGACAGTCCCGCACTTTGCAGGTCTGTCCCGGGCATATTCATTCCAGGACAATACAGTGTCCCAGAATGAAACTAACACAGCCAACCCCCAGGCAGATCTGATGGCCCCAAAAAAGGCCTCCACATCACCGCTTTACTCACTGACAGTACTTGTCCTGGCTGGGAATGCCTGGAGGAGCAGAATCCCCCCCTCCTGCTTGTGATTGGAGAAATCATAAATCCCGCCTCTTGTTTCCAATCACTGTGCTGTGATTCGTTACAGCACAAGCTGATTTTTGGGAAGGGGGGGTGTCCCTGAATGGTAGTTTGGAAATGTGGTCACCCTACAGCACGCTGGTGTACATAGTGTAGGGAAGGTGAGGGGCGTGTTATTACAATGCATCCCACTGTTGACTTTTAAACGATGCTTAACTCAATTGTTAAGCGCTGCAGCACGCTGCGATATGCTGTGCCATGGGTTGTGCTGTGTAAAAATGCAGACATGCTACAATTATCTTCATCGTGTTCCTGTGTTTAGCCAGAAAGGCACGGAGCATAAATGTAATGCATAGGTGGAGGGCCGGACATGACGGAGTTAACATGCACACTGAATAAAGAGATGGGAGTGGTTTGGGAAGTTTCAGAGTGGGAGGGGAGGGAAGCAAATAAAAGGGTTAGCCCCTCCCCATGAGTCATCGCAGTGTAAGGGAAAATTCCCGCCCACCCTCCCCTTGGTTTTTGTTTCTTGTGTTGTTGTGTCTGTATGTGTTGGTGTTGTGGTGTGTCTGTGTTGTGTTTTCTTATCACAGGTTGGACTTGGATGTGGTGGCAGTGGCGGGTGTTGATCTTTGCAGGGGATGGAAGAGATTTCAGAAGGAGGAGTTCAGCATCCATCGTTGGTATGGGTCCTGATAGTGGTATCCCAGCTAACGGAGGTTTAGCTGGGAATTGGTAATGGGGCACTGGGGTCAGGGATTGTCTCTGAGCCAGCTTGTCGGCTTGAGACCTAGGATCCACATTGGAGAGATACCGCAGTACAGTATGGTGTTCACAGAGGTTTATGGAAGAACCTGCAAAGATCAACTCTGTGTAGCCTGGGTTTAATAACTGTTTATTTTACGTTAATGTTAAATTTATATTTATATATTTGATTAAATAAAGTAGGCTGCTACGGCCTGGGTTTTTACTCCAAAAATTGGTGTGGTCTCAATTAATATAGAGGATAAGAATTTGGGGTAGAAAATGGTGGTAGCAGTGGTTACTATGTTATACAATAGTCATGCATTGGTCTATGCAAATCAATAGACTGCAATATTCTCTTTGTATCCAGCACTGTCTCCTATAAAAACTCTGCTCCACCACCAATCCTCTACCAGGATAAATGATGGCCAGCATCATTAAACTCACCTTTTGTGAGCCCAGCAGGGGCGCCTCGTCCTAGGGGTACCCGGGCGCTGCCCCCTCTCTCCAGGCCATCCCCCCTATATGCAATGGATAGATTCATGCATAGCATGAATCTATCCATGGCCGCCACAGCCACCCCCTATTCATGCGTCCGGCCCCTTTCAGGGCACCGGGTGCATGATTTACAGTGGCCAGATTTTTTTTTTAAGCACCTGATTAGAGCTAGAGGCTCTAATAGGCTTCAAAATAGGGTGGACTCGGATCACAGAGGATGCGTCCAGAGCCCACCCAGGTGTGTTGTAACAGCGAATGAATATTCGCTGTTGCAACACTGATCCTCCTCCTGGCCAATCGGAAAGCAAGTCTGATACCCGTCGTCACCCGATTGTCTGAAAGGACAGGTTATCCTATTGGACGCCTAGGAGGAGGGGAGGAGATGCACAGCGGAAGGGAGGCGGAGAAGAGCCACCGATGCCCACCGCCTAGATGGGGTAAGTGCCGGTGGACCAACCAGGAGCCAGTGGGGTTGGGGTTTTGAGTTTCCACGGGCGGGGGGTTTGGTTCTTTGCCACCCCCCCCCCAAACAAAAAAACACCAGCCACCACTAGAGCCCAGGCTGTCATGAACATACTCATGGGGGTGCACGACCACGTTGACCTGTCCTGAGCTCACAGTTTTGATTTACTAAAACTGGAGAGTGCAAAATCTTGGGCAGCTCTTCATGAAAACCAATCAGCTTTCAGTTTTTTTTTTTGTCAACGTTTTATTGAACAAGCTGAAGATAGAAGCTGATTGGCTACCATGCACAGCTGCACAAGACTTTGCACTCTCCAGTTGTAGTAAATGAACCCCACAGCAAATTACCGAAGAGAATGGCAATGACATCTCTATAGTATTTTACAGGAGTTCTGCTTTAACGGCTTGTATTTTGTGATTTCTGTAGATCTTTATAAGTCTTCTGGATGTCAGTTTTTAATTCAGTTCACACTCTTCTAGAGTCAACTCTGTAGTATTATACCAACATAAATGAACTGTTACCGCTGATGATGGCGGGCACACCTCCTCTCTATCCTCATGCCTTGTCCCAGGTTGTACACAACATAAATAACGGAAAAGACGTTCTGTCACGTCCAAAGATCCGTCCACCAGAGTTCAAAGCCAGCAAGCTTGTTTATTCACAACATTGGCATACAGATGCAGTGAACAAGAACGTCCTTAATGCTCTGTGTGCAACGTGCTTCAATCTAAGGCTTCCATACTTTCTGTGTCCTGTTATCATTGCACTTATTGGCATGGAGCAGCCAGTTCAGTTTTGTTGCACTCTCTGCACTCTATGACGGGTTCTGCCAGTCGGTGACCATCAGGAAGTTCATTTCTCCAGTGGTGGAAGCTGCAGCATTAGAGCGAAACAGCTGCTGTTTGGTTTGGACGCAGATTTTCATAGACAAACATTGAACTACAGAAAGTGCCCTTTCATTTCAGTTTTAGTTTACCCATGTTTTATATGGGTGGTGACAATCTTATGCTATGGTTGTCTCTGCTAATTTCCACTTAAACTCAAATTAAAGGAAACCTGTCTAGATAGGAATAGTGGAGCTGCCTTTGCTGACTTATTGTGGAAGGTGAAAGTCCTGTTGGTGTCCTTTTTATTTATTTTTTATTATTTATTTATATTTTAAAGAGTGACTAAAGGCAAAACTTTTTTTCATTTTTTTTGATAGAGTAAAGAAATGTATAATGCATGTCAGCTTTTTTTTTTTGCCATCTGTGTCTTATTGGGGAGATTTACTTTCACTTTCTGTCATGGATATGCATTAATGTCTGTCTGCCATCTTACCTTCCTCCTCATGTGTTCATCTAGAGACCAGACCTCCTTCACCTGGCTTCCTTTATAATCTCCTCCCAGCCTGACTCCACCCCAGGCCCTATCACTGAACACTATATTAACCTGTGCACTGCAAGCCTGCTTTGCTGATCAACGTGTTTGTTAGGCATTGTGTGTTTGGGTTCCTGCCTGCCGTGTGCTACGTCTGTCTCTCTGTTACGTTATTGGCTTGTCCCCGACCATCCCTGTCTGCTCGTGACCCTTGACCTTCGGCTCGTTCTTCGTTATCCTTGTCTGCTTGTGGCCCCTGACCTTCGGCTTGTTATTCGGTTCTCTCTATCGTGTGCTGCTGCTTCCCCTTATCCTACGGGGCGTGAGCTAGGAAACTCCAGGGGCCGCGACCTGGTCCCAGCCTGCAGCGTAACATCCTCACCACTAGAGGCCCTGGAGAAGACCAGCTGGGTCTTAGACTCTGCGCCCTGGGGAATCTTGGCTCTCGCTTCCGTTGGGATCCCGGTTGTGCTCCTCTGGTCCCGCTTTCCACAACCACCCAGTTTCCTATCCACAGAAGCCAGCCATAGGGTTCACTACCTCGCGGTGCACTCCTGTCCCCCTACGGTGTGCATCTGTCACCTGGCCACAGGTGACCCTGACAGTTTGATCAGCCATGAACCCGGCTGACATCCCGCTTCCCGCGGATGATCCATTGCAGGGCATAGTTCGCAGACTTGAGACCCAGGAATCAAATCAGACCCAGGTGATGCGATTCCTCCAGGATCTGGCTTCTCGATTCGAGCAGCTTCAGGTCTCCTTGGGAACCCCGAATCCGCAACCCCAAGTACAACCAGCGGCTGTACCTATCGCACCAGTCGCAGCCTCACACTCACTAAGATTGCCAGCTCCGTTCCGTTTCTCTGGGGACTCCAAGGCCTGCAGGGGGTTTCTCAGCCAATGCACTATTCATTTTGAGCTTCAGCCTCAAAGCTTCCTATCTGACCGGGCTAAGGTAGCCTATATCATTTCCCTCCTCTCCGGTGAAGCTTTGGCCTGGGCTGCCCCCCTGTGGGAGAGGAACGATCCGGTGGTTTCCAGTCTGTCCGAATTCTTGAAGCTCTTTCGTAATATCTTCGAAGAGCCGGCTCGGGCTTCTTCAGCGGCTAGTGCTGTCTTACGTCTTCGCCAAGAATCTAGTTCAGTGGGGCAATATGCTCTTCAGTTCCGTATCCACACAGCTGAATTGAGCTGGAATAATGAGGCCCTGGTCGCTACCTTTTTACATGGCCTCTCTGACCGAGTGAAAGACGAATTAGCGGGAAGAGCCATTCCCGTCGGTCTGGACGATGTAATTTCATTATGCAACCAGATCGACATTCGTTTTCAAGAGAGGTCCTTAGAAAAAAGACGCCAGCACTCTCTGGGTCCTAGCCAGTCTGAGCTCCCCTCCCTTCATTCCGTGGAGCATCCTCTACCTGCTGAAGAACCTATGCAGCTGGGCCGGACCAGACTAACCCCCGAAGAACGTGCTAGGCGCAGAACTCTGGGCTTGTGCCTCTATTGTGGGGGCAAGGGTCATTTTCGTGACTCCTGCTCGCTTCGTCCGGGAAACGCTCGGGTCTAATACATTTGGAAGGTGGAGTATTGGACCCAGAAACATCACCTTCTCGCCTGCTCTTGCCGGTGTCCCTTCATGTAGGCACTTCTCCTCAGTCAACCCTTGCATACCTGGATTCCGGGGCTGCCGGCAATTTCATGGATTGGAGAACTGCTTCTTCTATGAAGCTTACCCTTTCACCTCTCACTACCCCATTGGTAGTCTCGGCAATTGATGGCACTGTTCTCCCAGGGGGCCCTATTCGCTTCCAGACGCTACCCATTAGGATGTCGGTAGGGATTCTCCACCAGGAGTGGATATCCTTTCTTATTCTACCCAAGGCCTCTACCCCAGTTGTATTGGGCCTCCCTTGGCTACAGCTCCACTCTCCACATGTGGACTGGGTCTCTGGGCAGATCCTGGCCTGGGGTTCCTCATGTTTCTCGTCGTGTCTTCTCAAGGTGACCCCCAAGGAGAGTCTTCCGGTTGCTGCCACTTCTGTTTCTTCTGATCTTCCCGCCGCATACAGCGATTACCGGGATGTGTTCTGTAAAAAATCAGCTGAGGTGCTTCCTCCCCACAGGTCTTTTGACTGTGCTATTGATCTTGTCCCCGGAGCAACTCTACCCAGGGGTCGTACCTACCCTCTGTCCATCCCAGAGACCCAGGCCATGTCGGAGTATGTAGCAGAGAATCTGGAGAGAGGGTTCATCCGGAAATCCTCATCGCCTGCAGGGGCAGGGTTCTTTTTTGTTGCCAAAAAGGATGGTACCTTAAGACCCTGCATCGATTATCGGGGTTTAAATGCGGTTACTATTAAAAATCGATACCCCTTACCCTTAATATCTGAGCTATTCGATAGGTTGAAGGGTGCCTCCATTTTCACCAAGTTGGATCTCAGAGGCGCGTACAATCTCATTCGAATACGGGAGGGTGACGAATGGAAGACTGCATTTAACACTAGAGACGGGCATTACGAATATCTGGTGATGCCTTTTGGTCTGTGTAATGCTCCAGCCGTGTTTCAAAACTTTGTCAATGAAATCTTCAGAGATCTGCTGTACCAGTTTGTTGTCATCTATCTGGATGACATTCTGATCTTTTCTGAAAATCTGCTCGTCCACAGAAACCATGTCCGCACTGTACTTCAACGTCTTAGAGAGAACAATCTCTATGCCAAGCTGGAGAAATGTTCCTTTGAATGTTCTGAGGTCCTGTTTTTGGGGTGCTTTGTCTCATGTTCGGGGCTTCGTATGGACCCTGGGAAGGTCTTGGCTATCACCAACTGGCCTCTTCCTGCTAGCCTCAAGGCCACACAGCGCTTTCTTGGCTTCACTAATTATTATAGGCAGTTCATAAGGAATTACTCTTCCATTGCCGCGCCTATTATCGCTTTGACCAAGAAGGGTGTGAATGCCAGAGACTGGCCTCCCGAAGCTGTCTCTGCATTTCACAACCTGAAACAGGCCTTTGTTTCTGGCCCCCTCTTGAGGAGACCAAATCCTGGGAATGCATTTTTTATTGAAGTGGACGCTTCCTCAATGGGGGTGGGAGCTGTGCTTCTTCAAATCTTTGAGAAGAGACGCCAACCATGTGCGTTCTTCTCCAAAAAAAATTCTCAGGCAGAGAGGAATTATGCCATCGGTGATCGGGAACTTCTCGCAATTAAATTGGCGTTAGAGGAGTGGCGTCATCTCTTGGAGGGTTCCCCTCACTCCATAACGATCTTTACCGATCACAAGAATTTACAGTATCTACAGAATGCTAAACGTCTGAATCCTAGACAGGCCAGGTGGAGTCTCTTCTTTGCCCGTTTTAATTTCACGATTACCTACAAACCTGGTTCCTGCAACGGTCGGGCTGATGCGCTCTCTAGGTCATTTGACACTTTGGACGAGGAGTCCGCCCCTGAACCTGAGCCGATCATTCCCACCTCATGCATTGTTGCCCACTCTACCACCCTGAAGTCTAAAATTCCGCCTGGTAAGACCTTTGTCCCCACTGAGCTAAGAGCTAAGATCCTTCGTTGGGGACATGATTCCAAGGTGGCAGGGCATTCTGGATTCCTCCGATCCTTCCTACTCATCAGTCGTCACTACTGGTGGCCTAATCTCCGCTCAGACGTCAAAGACTACGTTAAAGCTTGTCATGTCTGTGCTCAGTCCAAATCCTCCACACAAGCTCCTGCTGGTCTCCTCATGCCCTTGCCTATTCCTAAGGAACCCTGGGCCCATATTGCCATGGATTTTATCACCGATCTCCCACTGTCTGAGAATAATACAGTCATTTGGGTGGTAATCGATCGATTCTCCAAGATGGCTCATTTTGTTCCTCTTCCTGGTCTTCCTTCTGCCCCTGCCTTGGTTCCCATTTTCATTCGAGAAATTCTCCGCCTACATGGGGTCCCTTCTCATATTGTTTCCGACAGGGGAGTCCAATTCACGTCTCGTTTTTGGAGAGCCTTTTGCAAATCCCTCAATATTGTCTTGGATTTTTCTTCTTCTTACCATCCCCAATCCAATGGACAGACTGAGAGGGTTAATCAGGAGTTAGAGGTCTTTCTTCGCACCTTTGTGTCTTCTCACCATGACGATTGGTCCTCTCTACTCCCGTGGGCAGAATTCTCCCATAACAATCATGTGAATACCAGTTCGCAGAAGACACCCTTTTTCACAGTTTATGGAAAACACCCTCAACTTCCTCTTCCTATGATCTGTTCTCCAGACATTCCAGCTTTGGCTTCGGTTCAGGAGTCTCTCAATTCCGTTTGGGGTCACGTTCATGATTCCCTCCGGGCAGCTGCTGAAAAATTCAAAGGCTTTGCCGACCGCCGCAGGCGTAAACCGCCTTCTCTTCAGCCAGGGGACAAAGTCTGGCTCTCTACCAGGAACATCAAGCTCCGAGTTCCTTCTCTGAAGTTTGCTCCACGATTCATCGGTCCATACACGGTAACTGCTAAACTGAATCCGGTTTGTTTCAAACTCCAGATTCCTAAGAGCCTTAAAATCACTAACTCCTTTCATGTTGCTCTTCTAAAGCCTTTAGTCCTCAATAAATTCTCTCGTCCTCTTCCTACCGTGGCGCCTGTCTCGGAGGATAATCAGGAGTACGAGATCAGTCAAATTCTGGACTCCCGACTCTGTAAAGGCGTTCTTCAGTACCTCGTTCATTGGAAAGGGTTTGGTCCTGAGGAGAGGTCTTGGATCACTGCATCTGAGGTCTTTGCACCTCGTCTGTTAAAGGAGTTTCATCTGAAGTTTCCCTCTAAACCTGGGCCCAGGCGGGGAAGGGGGAGGCCTCGTAAGAGGGAGGGTACTGTCATGGATATGCATTAATGTCTGTCTGCCATCTTACCTTCCTCCTCATGTGTTCATCTAGAGACCAGACCTCCTTCACCTGGCTTCCTTTATAATCTCCTCCCAGCCTGACTCCACCCCAGGCCCTATCACTGAACACTATATTAACCTGTGCACTGCAAGCCTGCTTTGCTGATCAACGTGTTTGTTAGGCATTGTGTGTTTGGGTTCCTGCCTGCCGTGTGCTACGTCTGTCTCTCTGTTACGTTATTGGCTTGTCCCCGACCATCCCTGTCTGCTCGTGACCCTTGACCTTCGGCTCGTTCTTCGTTATCCTTGTCTGCTTGTGGCCCCTGACCTTCGGCTTGTTATTCGGTTCTCTCTATCGTGTGCTGCTGCTTCCCCTTATCCTACGGGGCGTGAGCTAGGAAACTCCAGGGGCCGCGACCTGGTCCCAGCCTGCAGCGTAACATCCTCACCACTAGAGGCCCTGGAGAAGACCAGCTGGGTCTTAGACTCCGCGCCCTGGGGAATCTTGGCTCTCGCTTCCGTTGGGATCCCGGTTGTGCTCCTCTGGTCCCGCTTTCCACAACCACCCAGTTTCCTATCCACAGAAGCCAGCCATAGGGTTCACTACCTCGCGGTGCACTCCTGTCCCCCTACGGTGTGCATCTGTCACCTGGCCACAGGTGACCCTGACACTTTCTATCCCATAGCCAAAACAGGAAGTGAAAGGAAATCCCTCCTGTTCTGGTGTCAACCCCAAATTTTTTAGATTTATTTTTCACGTTCAATGATAACGGTGGACAGGAAAAATAGAGAGTGTTAATCTCCCTAACAGGGCACAGGCAGCAATAAAAACTGGTGTTCTAATCCCTCTGCATTCCATCCAAAATATATAAAAAAAAAGTTTTACCGTTTGGTTACACTTTAACCACCTCAATACAGGGCACTTAAAGTGGTTGTAAACCCTTTACAACCACTATAACCTACAGGTAAGATTAAAGGGATTGTAAAGGTTCATTTTTTATTTTCTAAATAGGTTCCTTTAAGCTAGTGCATTGTTGGTTCACTTACCTTTTCCTTCGATTTCCCTTCTAAATGTTTTTTTCTTTGTCTGAATTTCTCACTTCCTGTTTCTCCACAGTAAGCTTGTCCCCATCATCCGAGCCGTGGTTAGTCAGCCAGAACAGCTTACTGAACAGCTTACTGAGGAGGAACAGGAAGTGAGAAATTCAGACAAAGAAAACAAAGAAATTTTTTTTTTAGAAGGGAAATCAAAGGAAAAGGTAAGTGAACCAACAATTTGCTAGCTTAAAGGAACCTATTTAGAAAATAAAAAAATAACCTTTACAACCCCTTTAAGGCTTACCTGTAGGTGCTTGAAATATCTCCTAGACCTACACGGTCTAGGAGATATTTGCAATTTCCCTGAACGGTGCCTTCTACTGCGCATGCGCCGCCTTGAAAGGGCACGCTATGCCGTTTCAAGCTGGGGTCATGCCGTGACTGGCGGCCCCCGCGCGCATGTGTGGGAGTGACGTCACGCGACTCCGGCCAGTCACAGAGCTGGAGTTCGCGGCCCCGGAAGGAAGAGGGGTGAAGAATGGACGCTCGCT
Source organism: Rana muscosa (assembly GCA_029206835.1). Lineage (NCBI taxonomy): Eukaryota > Metazoa > Chordata > Amphibia > Anura > Ranidae > Rana > Rana muscosa. Next base: position 375,205,900 of record CM055120.1, on the reverse strand, counting down.
GCTAGCGAGGAAGACGGGGACATCGCAAGCTTCTCCTGCAGGTAAGTGTCACATAATGGGTTACTATGCGATGCATAGTAGCCCATTATGCTTTACCTTTGCAGGGAAACAAAGAGGAAGTAAAACCCATCTTTAAATCCCCTTCCTGCCCAAGCCATTTTTCAGCTTTCAGCGCTGTCACACTTTGAATGACAATTGCGCAGTCATGCTAAACTGTACCCAAATTTTTATAATTTTTTTCCCCACAAATAGAGATTTCTTTTGGTGGTATGATCACCTCTGCGGTTTTTATTTCTTGTGCTATAAACAAAGGAAGAGTGACAAGTTTGAAAAAAACACGTTTTTACTTTTTGCTATAATAAACATCCACATTTATTTTCTTACAACACATTTTTTCCTCAGTTTAGGCCGATACATATTCTTCTACACATTTTTGGTAAAAAAAAACACAATACGCGTATATTGATTGGTTTGCGCAAAAGTTATAGCGTCTAGAAAATAGGGGATAGATTTATGGCATTTTTTTTTTACTAGTAATGGCGGCGATCTGCGATTTTTATCGTGACTGCGATATTGCTGCGGACACAGACACTTTTGACACTATTTTGGGACCATTCACATTTATACAGCGATCAGTGCTATAAAAATGCGCTGATTACTGTATAATTGTGACTGGTAGGAAAGGGGTTAACACTAGCGGGCGATCAACTTTGAAGTGAAGGGAACTCCTAAGGTGTCAGAATACCAAGACATTTCAGACAATTTCATGCTCCCAACTTTGTGGGAACAGTTTGGGGATGGCCCCTTCCTGTTCCAAAATGACTGTTCACCAGTGCACAAAGCAAGGTCCATAAAGACATAGATGAGTGAGTTTGGGGTGGAGGAACTTGACTGAGTCCTAACCTCAACCCGATAGAACACCTTTGGGATGAATTAGAGTGGGGACTGCGAGCCTTCTTGTCCACATCAGTGCCTAACCTCACAAAATGCGCTTTTGGAAGAAAGGTCAAACATTCCCATAGACACACTCCTAAACCTTGTGGACAGCCTTCCCAGAAGAGTTGAAGCTGTTATGGCTGCAAAGGGTGGGCCAGCTCAATATTGAACCCTACAGACTAAGACTGGGATGCCATTAAAGGTTTGGTGCGTATAAAGGCTGGTGTCCCAATACCTTTGGTAAGATAGTGTATGTGTAGCGCTACCCCTATAGATGTCGCTAGATAGGTTGCCTGGATCCATTTCCCAGTAGTTTCCTCGCAGCAGACACACAGTTCCAGTCACTCTTCAGGCTCAATAACCAGTCTAGTGGTATACTTTTTCTGATGCTTTAATGAGAACGTGGATAGCTAGTGGGTAAGTGTAGGATACCCCAGTAACCCTTAGCAACGATTTGAGCACACTGAACTTTCTCTTATAGAACTTTGTGCCTTTGTACAAGTAAAGGGTGGACTGGGCTTTGTAGTAGCGACTTGAGGAGGTTAATATTCCTTTGTGGACAGTCCAAGCAAAGTCTTTTCACTAGGAATTAAATAGATGTAGCACCCTCTACCTAGTGTAGGTGCTAGAGTGAGATTTTTTTTATAGAACAGTTAAATTTAGGCAGGCCTAAGCTAGGCCTGTTTGTTTCGATCTGTGGGGCTGGGAGTGGCTTAAAATAGGCAGATGACTCACAGCCAATTTCATCATTCGGTTACCTCCCTTCTGCTTCTAGAGGCTTCTAGAAGGAAGGTGGGGAAGAAGGGTGGAGCTGTCTGGGGTGTTTTAAGGAGCTCTGACCAATCCCCAACCTGACCAATCCCCAACCTGGATTGGCAGGGGTTGGCCTTCTTAAATGAACTGGAGATGGAGTATTAGGCTGTTGGGGCCTTGGAGGAAGCTCCCCAGTCTGGGGGGGGTGACCTTGGTCCAGGGGCTCGGAGCTGTACAGAAACCCCACACAACCCAAGGGGTGTCCTGAACTAGAGCAGGAGAGGACAGCGGTGAATACTGCTGGGCAAGTCTCCAGGAGGGATCCACCAGGTGTCGGGGAGTGGCAGACACAGTCAGTAGAGCTGGGAGGCATGCCGGAGCGGACTGGGAGTGTGCAGTAGGTGATGGATGTAGAGCCAGCGGGAGAGACGGTGATGTCTTGGGCAGTGGAGACAGACCGCTGCAGCCAGGAGGGTTGGCAGGGTCTGAAGAGGACTGACTGGGAGCAGTAGTCCACCAAAGAGGACAGCTAGCACCAAAACTTTCTTTTGCTACACTATAGGGGCCCGCGGTCCCTGCCTGTAATAAGGAACTTTGCTAAGGCTTGGCTGAAACCAGAGTCAGGCCTACCCATGTGCTAGCTGTTCCTGAAGAATTGTGCTGGAGGGAGAAGGAGAGATAGTCTGCAGCAAGCGTTGTGCAGGAGGAGAGTATCTAAATGGTCCCAAACCATGCAAGAATCTTTTTTTCCTGGGCATCACATAAATTCCTTAACCCCCATCCAAGTTCTAACCCCTCAATAAAATACAAAAACAACGTTGATGGACTCGTTCAATTTCTTGGAGTGTCTGGAAGTTAATGCCGGGCTGGGCAGGGTGACAGGTGGGCCACAATCACTCAGCAGCTCCTATGGGGGTAAGGCTACATAGACTAAGCTCCTATACTATCTGAGTTTGTGGTAAGACACTGCATAGCGTTTTTCTAAAAGTTTTTTAGCATTCACTAAAAAACGCTACTAAAATACTGCATGAGTTATTTTATGAAGTCATATTTTAGTAGTGCAGGGCTACAATAATCTACCGTCGGCGTCCTTATCACAGGCTGTCACTAGCTAGTTGATAAGGAGCAGGTGGCCTCAGACATCCTTAACAACCAGTAACTGTCATGGTTGTTAAGGAGCTGGCAGCAGCCGCGTCCTCAGGGCCAGATTTGCTCTCCCTGCCGCCCCAAGGCCAGGTTCCGCAATGCACCCCCTCCCCGCCAACCGAACCCCCCCAATCAACAGAGAATGGAAACCGGATGGCAGGGGTGGCACGGTTAGTTCAAATATTTTTTATTTATTTTTTTACTTTATCACTTTTTGTTATTTTTATTTATTTGTAGCTTGTCGTTTACTTTTTTTATTTATGTATAATTTTCTTATTATTTTTTATATTTTTTTTCTTATTCTTTACTTTTTAATTACTTTTTTATTTTATTAATTAAATTATTATTTCTTATTATTTTTTTATTAATTTTTTATCAATTTTTTCCACTTAACTTTATTGCTATCACATAGGAGAAAACAATTCCCTGTGTGATAGCAATTGGAGGTGACAGGTTCTCTTTATTGACCCTGTCACCTCCAAAACAGGAGTCCTAGCCCTGTGCTAGATCTCCTGTCACAGCTGAGATGGGAAGAGCACAGCTCACCCCTCTCTCTGTGTACATCGGCGGCAGGGACAGGAGACAGACTCGGCGGCCGGGGGGAGGATGGAGTCCCGAAGACAAAGCCAGCAGAGAGAGGTATGGGGGGGGAGGGGCGAGGGGAGGACGGACGGCAGCACACATTTCACAAGTGATTTTGGCGACATTGCCACAATCACTTGTTAACAAGAGAGCGGTTTCCCCCACACTACAGTCCTGTTAGAAAACAACTTACCCCCTTAACTGTATGTTCCGGCCATCAGGGGACTCCATGCCGCTGCCGCCCCTCGGTTGCCCTGTGGGAAATCCGGGCCTGCGCGTCCTTAACAACTGATGAGTCATCAGCTGTCAGCGGTGTTCCCCGCTAACAGCTGAAAGTGAATAAAAAAAATTCCGGCAATTCAAAAAAATCGGGAAAAAAAACGGCCCTTCAGGTCTGGTATGGATTTTTTCAGGTGGGGGGTCTATTGGAATCTGGAAGGTCCCGCCCCCCCTATGTGAATGAGTATGGGGTACATAGTTTCCCTACTCATTCACCCAAAAAAAATGTGTAGTGTAAAAAAAAGACATTGGACAGTTTTTGACAAGTCCTTTATTAAAAAAAAAAAAAAAATCCTCTGTGTAGATCCATCGTCAATTATGCCACCGACACTGCCACTGCTAACCCTAAAAAAGAACAAAAAGAAAAAAGTCCGCTCGCGCTGAAGGCTCCCACCATCTGTCAGCTCTGCCGTCTCATCGTTCTTAAAGCGGTTGTATACCGCAAAACTTTTTTTCTTGTTCATACATCACGGGACACAGAGCAGCATAGTCATTACTATGTGGGTTATATAGAATTACCTTCAGGTGCTGGCACTGGCAACTTCCAAAACAGGAAGTACCCTCCCCTATATAAGCCCCTCCCATCCGGGAGTACCTCAGTTTTTTGCCAGTGTCTAAGGTGTTGGCCAAGGTTAACATGTATTCATCTGGGCTTGTGTACAGGTTCTCTGGGCCTTAGCAAGCTATTCCGGATCCGACCAAAAAAGCTTCATAGCTAAACGGTCGGTACCCGGGCCTTGCAGAGAAGAGCAGGGTTTTGCCTGTAATGCCTCTCTTAGGAGGGCTGGACCCTGGGATCCAGAGCTCTGGTCATACCCAAAACCAAGAGGCTATCTGTGCAGGGTGCTATACAGGTCCAGGGGAGTGGAATCCTTGGGAACCCGGTCCCTGAAGGTCTAGTACAATGCCTGCCGTGAGAGGTGAAGTTTGGGCTTCTGTGGACCAAACAAAGTCCTGCGGCGGGGAAAAGGTAAGTGGGGGCCCCTCAGGAACTTGGTTCTATTGAGGGGACCCCCAAGCCTAATATGTCTTTCTGCCTGTTACCTAAAGGGTATTCCCGCTAATAGCTGTATATGCCTAAGAAATCCTAGAAATGTTTTTTCATAAGGGAAGTTTTAAAAAAAACTGTAAACCTGGAAATGTTTTTTCATAAAGGAGGTTTTAAAAAAAAAAAAAATAAAGACAAAGGTGCGGTACCTGTGTTTGTCCACTAGAGGCCGCTGTGGAACGTCTTTTTTCTTGGGACTATTCCTTCCATGGTGAAAGTCCAGGCAGATGAGTGAGCTCTCTATCAGGGAAGCTGCATTCCTCTGTCATGCTGCCAAGTAGTTTCCTTCCATCCCCGAGTCCTGGTGAAACAGGGACCCTGGCTCCTCTCCCTACATGGCGCCAAGAGCGCACACGTGCACGCGCGCGCACACATGCTTTCCTTTTATAAGGTTTAGCTTCAAAAAAGGGGGCGGAGCCTGGCGGATGACGCGCTCTGTGCGCCCAGCGCTTCTGCGCATGTGCGGGCGTCCCAGCAAGATAAAAGGACTCAGTCCACACTGCTTGCTATGGACACAGAGCATGAAAAGGAGCTGGTAGCATGGTATAGGGGCTTACAGCGGGCGGTTGATACAGGCATCCCCAGAAAGACGCATTAGTAGACACCCACTGATGTACATAGCAGCAAATTGCATTAGACTATTTCAGTAAGGGGTGTATTGCGGCTGGAATACCTCAGCTTTGAACTAAGGAATATGCCGCCTAAAAAACTCCGAGATATACCTCTCAGGAAGTGTAGGGGGTCTCCATCGGGCTCTGAGGATCTGGAGCAGTCATCTGCACCCTCCTCCCCTGAGAAATCAGAGGTTAATACCCATAAGGAACCCCCGGGAGTGCCAGGTACTGCGGCTGTCCTCAGTCCACCTGCTCCTGCATATATAACAGAGGAGGTTTTTTCCTCAACTCTGGAGGGATTGGAGCAGAGATTGGCAGCATTGATCGCTTCTTCTCTACAGGAAAGAAAGCGCGCCAGATCTCCATCACCTCCATTAGAGTGCCTGTTGGCAGAGCAACAGTCCCAGGAAGGGACCGACCTACCTGAAGGGGATCAGGAGGAGGTTAGCTCTGTTTTTGAGGAATCGACAGCAGATGAACCATTTTCAGCATCGCAGACTGAAAGATTGTGGGTCCAGACCCTAACTGACATGGTTCGATCTGCATTTAAAATGCCTCTTGTTGAACCATCAACTACTGCTGTCTCCTCATTGGGGTCGCTAAAAGCTCCCCAGGTTAATTGCTCCTTTCCAATACATCCATTATTGGAAGGACTTATATACCAGGACTGGGAACATCCTGATAAACTATTTGTTCCGCCTAAAAGGTTTCCGGTGATCTATCCCATGGAGGAAAAGTTCACCCAGAGATGGAATGTTCCTACGGTGGATGCAGCCATCTCTTCTGTGAACAAATCACTGACATGTCCAGTAGATAATGTTCAAATGTTCAAAGATCCAGTGGATAAAAAATTGGAATCTTTATTAAAATCTGCTTTTTCCACAGCAGGGGCTGTTACACAGCCAGCAGTGGCAGCTATTGGGGTCTGCCAAGCTTTAAAGGATCAAATGAAAATGGTCCTGAGGGATTTGCCAGACCAGCAGGCCCAGGCTCTGGCTGATCTGCCTAGAGCATTATGCTTTGCGGTTGACGCCATCAAGGATTCTATCCATCAGGCCTCCCGCCTCACGCTGTCTTTGGTACATATGCGTAGGCTTCTGTGGCTCAAAAACTGGTCTGCTGAAGCTCCCTGTAAGAAGCTCTTAGTTAGCTTCCCATTTCATGGGGAACGCCTTTTTGGCGAAGACCTGGATAAGTATATCCAGAAGATTTCCAGTGGTAAAAGTACTCTCTTACCGAGTAAAAAGAGGTCTAGGGGTCCATCTTTTAAGAGGACTACCTCTCCTATCCCTGCGACGTCTGCTACTAAGCAGTTCCGACGGCCTCCTCGGTCAAACTCAGGAGGTAAAAATCAGGGACAGCCACAGGGTAATAAAAAGCCCTGGATCCGAAGAGGTACTAAACCAGCCTCCAAGTCAAGCCTATGAAGGGCTGCCCCCACTCAAACGGGTGGGGGGAAGACTTCAGTTGTTCGCAGAGACCTGGCGGGAGACGATCAAAGACAGATGGGTGCTCTCCGCAGTAATTCTGGGATACAAGTCGGAGTTAAAAGAGTCTCCTCCGTCCCATTTTATGTGGTCAGGCATGCCAAGAGACCCTCTGAAAAGAGGGTCTCTCCTATTGGCGTTAGAACAACTATTGCTCCAAGGAGTAATTATGGAGGTTCCTATGGAAGAGTGGGGGTTGGGTTTCTACTCAAACCTTTTCACAGTCCCGAAGCCAAACGGGGACATAAGACCCATATTGGACCTAAAGAGTCTAAACAAATTTCTAAACGTCCGGTCTTTCCGGATGGAGTCGATCCGATCGGTCACCGCTGCCCTACAAGGGGAGGAATGGTTAGCCTCGATCGACATCAAAGATGCTTACTTGCATGTTCCCATCTTTCCAGGTCATCAAAAATTCCTACGCTTTGCAGTAGAAGGGCGCCATTTTCAGTTCAGAGCCTTACCATTCGGTCTGGCCACAGCACCACGAGTGTTCACAAAAATTCTGGCCCCACTGTTGGCCGATCTAAGAACACGGGGTGTAACGATAATGGCATACCTAGACGACCTGTTGTTGATGGACCACTCAGTTGCCAAGCTAGAAGTGGTAATTGTCGATACAATCAAGTATCTAGAGTCTCACGGTTGGGTCATCAACCTGGACAAGTCAGCCCTACAGCCAGTGAAAAACCTGGTATATCTAGGGCTACGGCTGGATTCAGACCAGAGGAAGATTTTCTTACCTCTAGACAAGGTATCCTCTTTGAGGGCCTTGGTCCGTCTGCTTTGTGCAAAAAGACAGCCGTCCATACGCCTGTGCATGAGGCTGCTAGGAAAGATGGTAGCATCATTCGAAGCTGTACCATACGCCCAATTCCACTCAAGGAATTTACAAAGGGCCATATTGTCAGCCTGGAACGGAAAAGTTCAGGCTCTAGACTTCCCGATGGCTTTGTCCCCTTCCGTTCGGAAGAGTCTCTGCTGGTGGTTGATCCCCCAGAATCTCCAGAAGGGAAAACCCTTCAGCCCGATATCTTGGAAGGTGGTCACTACAAATGCCAGCCTTATAGGCTGGGGGGCAGTACTGGAGCAATGGTCTCTCCAGGGCAGATGGTCAAATGTAGTAAAAACCCTGCCCATCAATCTCTTAGAGATACGAGCAGCCCGGTACGCCCTAGTAGCCTGGACATCCAGACTCCAAGGGTCCCCTGTCAGAATTCAATCAGACAATGCCACAGCAGTGGCATATATCAATCATCAGGGAGGCACCAGGAGTCGTGCAGCCCAGAGGGAAGTAAGTCACATCCTGGAATGGGCAGAAAAGCATGTCCCATGTATATCAGCTGTCTTCATTCCAGGGGTGGAGAATTGGAAGGCGGACTTTCTGAGTCGCCAACAGTTATGCCCAGGGGAATGGTCCCTTCATCCCGAGGTCTTCCGAGCAATATGTCAGCGGTGGGGAACACCGGATGTAGATCTGCTAGCATCCAGATTCAACGCAAAGGTGGACAGATTTGTCTCCCGGACAAGGGATCCCCTCGCTTGCGGCTCGGATGCTCTGGTGTTCCCTTGGGATCAGTTCAGACTGATATATGCATTCCCTCCGCTACAATTGTTGCCTCAACTCCTTCGCAGAGTCAGGTTGGAGAAGAAGCCGGTGATCCTGGTGGCTCCAGCGTGGCCCCGAAGGGCCTGGTACGCGGAGATCATCAAAATGTCTGTGGGGAGTCCTTGGACCCTTCCACGTCGTCCGGACCTGCTTTCGCAAGGACCGATATACCACCCTTCCTTACTAACTCTAAGTTTAACGGCCTGGCTATTGAATCCCACATCCTAAAGAAGAGAGGTCTCTCTAACTCTGTGGTATCAACTATAATCAATGCCAGGAAGCCTGTATCCAGGCAGATCTACTATAGAGTTTGGAAGGCGTACATCACTTGGTGCGAGGCCAGAAAATGGCATCCACGTAAGTACGTTATAGGCAGAATTCTGGACTTCCTGCAGTGGGCTGTAGACAGGAAGTTTGCCTTAAGTACTATCAAGGGCCAGGTTTCGGCCTTGTCAATACTATTTCAAAGGCCCCTGGCTATGCATTCACTTGTCAAATCCTTTATGCAAGGTGTGACTCGTATTATTCCACCGATTAAGGCTCCCATATGCCCATGGGATCTAAATTTGGTTCTGTCGGTTCTGCAGAAGCAGCCATTTGAACCTTTGCGGCACATTTCCTTGGTTCTACTCACCAGGAAATTGATATTTTTAGTAGCCATATGCTCGGCTAGAAGAGTGTCGGAATTAGCCGCCATGTCCTGTAAAGAGCCATATCTGGTTATCCATAAGGACAGAGTAGTATTACGTCCTCACCCAGCCTTTCTTCCTAAGGTGGTATCGAGGTTTCACTTGAACCAGGATGTGGTTCTTCCTTCTTTTTTCCCCAAACCAAGCTCGGTAGAGGAAAAGTTATTGCATTCTTTGGATGTAGTAAGAGCAGTTAAAGCTTATCTAAAAGCCACTGCTCAGATTCGTAGAACGGATTCTTTGTTTGTTCTGCCGGAAGGCCCCAGAAAGGGTCAGGCAGCATCAAAATCTACTTTAGCCAAGTGGATTCGACAGGTCATAATACAAGCCTATGGCTTGAGAAGTAGACCGCCTCCGTTCAAAGTTAGGGCGCACTCCACGAGAGCAGTTGGAACTTCATGGGCAGTGCATCACCAGGCCTCCCTGGCGCAAATTTGTAAGGCCGCAACATGGTCTTCAGTACACACGTTTACTAGGTTCTACCAGGTGGACGTTAGAAGTCAGGAGGATGTCGCCTTTAGGCGCAGTGTGTTGCAGGCCGCAAAAGATCCTCATGCCTGATGGCGCCCAGCTTATGTATGGTGTATCCCCCCCTCATGTGGCATTGCTTTGGGACGTCCCACATAGTAATGACTATGCTGCTCTGTGTCCCGTGATGTATGAACAAGAAAGTAGGATTTTTAAAACAGCTTACCTGTAAAATCCTTTTCTTGGAGTACATCACGGGACACAGAGCTCCCACCCCTCTTTTGGGGACACGTATTGCTTTGCTACAAAACTGAGGTACTCCCGGATGGGAGGGGCTTATATAGGGGAGGGTACTTCCTGTTTTGGAAGTTGCCAGTGCCAGCACCTGAAGGTAATTCTATATAACCCACATAGTAATGACTATGCTGCTCTGTGTCCCGTGATGTACTCCAAGAAAAGGATTTTACAGGTAAGCTGTTTTAAAAATCCTACTTTTTTTAAACCTGCAAGGCAAAGGCATAATGAGCTAGTATGACTAGCATACTAGCTCATTATCAATTACTTACCTTAGATCGAAGCCCCCTCAGCGGTCCTCGGACACGTCCTCCGTCGCCGCCATGATACCCGGAGTGACTTCCGGGTATCGCCTCTCCGGCGCTGTGACTGGCCGGAGCGGCGATGACGTCACTCCCGCGAATGCGCGAGGAATGGCACTCCCATTCAAGAGCCGCCACGCTCAGTGCGCCTGCACCGTTATCTACGGCGCGCATGTACCGATATCGGTACAGTCTTTTTTACAAATATCTCTGAGACCGTGTAGGTCTCGGAGATATTGCAAGCACCTACAGGTAAGCCTTAATGTAGGCTTACCTGTAGGTGCATGTAGTATTTTAGGGTATACAACCGCTTTAAGTAACTAATGGAAAGGGCCACTGAGTGATGTTACCATGTGACTCCCTCCCCCTTGTGGTGTCATCAACCCAGCATGCCCATTAGTTATTTAAGGGCTGTCAGACGGCAGATCGAAATGAGGATCGTGGGGGAGCTGCACCCAGGAGGTTGAGCCAAAAACCTTGAGCCTTTGGAACCACTTTAAACACTGTGATTGTTGAGTGTCAACAAGTTTGGATAAATGATTCCTAAATACAAAAAACTATTTAATCAGTTTTTTTTATTTTTTTATCTCCACCCACTCCATGCAGAATAAATAAGCACATTTCCCTATATTGTGCTTATCTAAATTCACGACTTTGTGATATTACCCAATTGGAATAAGCACGCAGCCAGTGAAGGATCAGGTCACCTGACATGTACATTCTTGTCCTGGGTCAGTGACAATCTAAGAAGTGGAGGAAAGGGAAGTATGATAGAGCATATATCTTTAATCACTTTAAATGTGATGGTCTTGTAACTACATTGACATATCTCCCAACTTTTTGAGATGGGAATGAGGGACACCTATAAGCAAAAGTATGCAGTGTGACAGCAGGAAGGTAAAGTCACCTGGTTGCATCCAGGGGGGTAGATATATTTCTCCCAGATTCAGGCTTTATGCCGACTTATACAACTAGGGAGTTGATGAAGCCCAGCTGAGGCTAGTGGGCTCATGGATGATTCATACCTCTAGGGAGAGGGCTGGGCGTCGTGCAGGCAGGGAGTTGATGAGACCAGCTGAAGCCTGTCAGTTCGTTTAAGGCCTCTATAAAAACTCCCAGCTTCATTAGATGTTAGCTCATGCCTGGACCCAGACCTGTGTGGACTGTCTAGGGAGAGTGAACCCCTGTGCGGTGAGGCAAAGCCTGTGTGGCTATTTGTTTGGACTTTTACTAAACCAGGGACTTGGGGACTAGGACAGCACCAGGCTGATCCCAGTTGTTAGTTAGGAAACCTGCATGTTTAGTCAGAGGTCAAACTGACCAGGGTTTATTTTGTTTGTTTCTTTTTGGCTTTGCTGTGTTTTTGTCACTGTACATAGAGAAATAAACCGCACCTTTTGATTTTGAAAACCACAACCTCCGTCTGCTGGCCCTGTTTTTGTGTGGGGAGCCCAACCAGGGGGTCACACACACCCGCTACCGAGTTAACCCCCTCACAGCAGGCATAGGACACACACCTTAAAGGAAAATTATACAAAATAATTATTAGTTAAACCCACAAGTGCTTTTTTACCTCTACTATTCCTTTTTACTGGGTTTTTACATTTACAAATGCAGCATATTTAAAAATTGGATGAAAGGTTTAGCACTGGGGAACACTTTTTGAAAGATAAAAAGTGCATTTTATATACAACTATATAGATCAGACCAAAATGAGGGACAAATGAGAAGGAAAGAGGGACAGAGGGACTTTGTTCCAAATCAGGGGCAGTCCCTCATACTCAGGGACAGTTGGGAGCTAAGGATTAAATCTATAATGTATATCATTATGAGAGGGATTGACACTTATTTGAAAGGGCTACAGGTGAAGCAGTGCCAAAAATAAGCCATTTAAACCCTACTCTGGGTATTTACAGAATCATTCAAATGCCACCCCCCATCTGATAAAGTATTTTATACTCTTATTTTCTAGGGGAGAAAAAAGGCTATAACTTTCTTTATACTGGAAGAAAAGCCTAACTATAGCTATTCTTAAAAAGGTTTTCTCCCGTTCTCCTACTTATCCTACCTAACCTGTATACCTAACATGTATTACCTTTTCAGTCTAGGCTAGTCGCATATACCTGCAGCTTTGTGTAAGGGAGCACTCAACAATCACTGTGAATTCAAGGAGCTATGACGTCACCCATAGGCTCCCATGACCCAGCCATTGTTGGCGTTCCCTCCTCTCCCCTGCAGCAGCCGCTCACTGATACAGGGGAGCCAGAGCTCTGGGATCTTGTGACTAGACCGGATTAAAAATAAGCAAATTGGCATATCTTTTTTTTTATAAAGGTTAGACGAGAGTAGGTAGGAGGACGAATGGAGGGAGGGGGTATTGAGGGGGTAATATCTTTAAATATACTTATAGTTACTTATAGTTACTTTTTTCTTCCACTCTAATCTAGCATTCCGCAGCCTTCCACAGCCGCACTTCTTGGTGGTCTCCAACGTTATTATGTACTATGCAAGTCCAGCAACTGCCACTAGTCCTACGTTGTACATGATGATGTTGGAGTGCCCACATACATTCCAGTGCTGGAAAGAATAGGAGAAAAGTGCCGGTGTCTTGCCGAGAAAGGTCCCCCTGCGGATTATGCCCCCCCTGTACTGCGCAGGCGCGGCGCTTGCCTCTGAAAATAGCCAAACATGTAGAGCTGAGAGTCAGCTCTAGATGGCCCCTGCGCACACCAAATTGTGCTACGCTTCTGACATCCAGGCTCTTTCCTTACCATCCCCGTGGACATGGAGGATGTTAAAAGAAGAGCCAGGAGGCCGAGCGAGCGAAGCGAGCCGTTCCGACTGGCCACTTACAGCGAGGTCCACGCAGGCGCCGTCTAGAGCTGACTCTCAGCTCTACATATGTTCGGCTTTATTCCGAGGCTCATTCAGGTTCGTACTGCGCAAGCACCGCGCCTGCGCAGTACAGGGGGGGGCATAATCCGCCGCGGGGACCTTTCTCGGCAGAACCCCAGCTATCGTGGGACCCTAGATTAAGGTAAATGATCTTCTGTTATCTTATCTCCTAGACAAAATGAACCCTTGACTAGTTGGGAGGGAATTTTAGTAATTTTGTGGGAAAGCCTGGAGTTCAGCTTTAGGCTAATTCATTAAAAATTGAAAGATGGCTTTCCCCTTTAATTTTCTATTAGAAGATTAACAGTTGGAATGTAATTATGTGAATCAATTCCACTTTCCTTTTTAGAAATTATTATTTTCTGTAAAACCAGTGTATCATAACATAAAATAAAAAATACATTCGGCAGCTATAAAAAGAATCGATTAAACTTCAAGTAGCATCTTATTGTCAGTAAGGGAACTTAGCGCCATCTAGTGGACAAATAAGGGAAATAAAGATTTGCGTATTAACATAGCTGCCAAGTGTCCCAAATCTAGAGGGCCATTCCTGTGATGCTGAACTCTGCCCTGCAGTGTCTGTCTCTCACAGGCTTTCCTATAGGACTCAGGGCATCCTGTAGAAGGGCAGTGGGTGCTAGAGCATTTCAGGGCCTGCACTTGGACTAAGTGGCATTCTCAGGCCAAGTGATTCCATGCCCAATGGTGCCTGCATTTGGCAATGGGGCAGCAGGACAATGAGCATCTCCTTAGAACACTGACAATGGGGTATTTTTTCTGCCACTGATCCAATGATGGGGTAGAATTTTTATTTCTCTGATATCAAAGAGGCATATTTATTCTTCAACTGGCACCAACATTTTTCATCCCATTGACACAACTATGGGACATTTCTCATTCCATCAACAACAATAATTCGATTTTATTTTCCTTCCTCTGGTACAGTGCTAGGGCATTTTTCCTACCATGGATATTACCACCAGGGCACTTTTAAGTAGTAGTGTCCATGGTAGAAAATAAAGTTTTACACCCATTGACCAATGACACTGGGGCATTTTTCCTCCAACTTACCAACCAGAGCCAAGATCTATACTTTCAGCTCCTCAAGGCAAACTGCCTTGTGCCTCTCTTACCACAGTTGAATAGCTAGTCTTATGCCGCGTACACACACTCGGAATTTCCGACAACAAATGTTCGATGGGAGCTTGTTGTCAGAAATTCCGACCGTGTGTACGCTCCATCGGACATTTGCTGTCGGAATTTCTGACAACAAAAATTTGAGAGCTGGATCTCAAATTTTCTGACAACAAAATCCATTCTCGTGTGTAGACAATTCCGACTCACAAAATTTCATGCGTGCTCTGAATCAAGTATGAGACGGAAGCGCTCGGTCTGGTAAAACTAGCGTTCGTAATGGAGATAGCAAATTCGTCACGCTGCAAACACGTAACGTACTGAAAAGCATGAATCGTCTCTCACCAAACTTCTACTAACTAGGGATGAGCTTCGTGTTCGAGTCGAACATACGTTCGACTCGAACATCGGCTGTTCGATCGTTCGACGAAGATCGAACGATTTGGGCCGTTCGCGCCAAATTCGAGTGACGCGAACGGCCCACAATGCACTACGCCATCGCAGTGTCATCCAGGCGCTGTGATTGGCCAAGCATGCACTGTGACCCCGCATGCTTGGCCAATCACAGCGCCGGCAGCGAGGAGAGCAATGATTGGCCACAGGCAGGATGCCTGTGGCCAATTATTGCTGAGGGTGTTTAGTACACGCCCCACACTATAAAAGGCCGCCAGCACGGCGGCCTAGTGTAGTGTGTTCCGGAGCAGGGATAGAGCAGCATAGGCAGGGACAGTGACTGTTATTTCTTTCTTGCTTAACCTGGATTCCTTTAGTTTAGGGAAAGAGAAGGATAGGTAGGGAGAGTGTCAGTGTGTTTTGTGCTTGTGCTATAGTGTGCTTAAAAAAAACATTTATTCTAGGGACAGAAAACTGTAGGTAGGGACAGTGTCAGTTTCTTTCACTCTGCAAGTCCTTGTTTCCAGGGACCTGGAAGGACAGTGAGTGAATTGTCCTTGTGCTATATTGTGCTTAAAAAAAACATTTATTCTAGGGACAGAAAACTGTAGGTAGGGAGAGTGTTTATTTTCTTTCACTCTGCAAGTCCTTGTTTCCAGGGACCTGTAAGGACAGTGAGTGAATTGTCCTTGTGCTATATTGTGATTAAAAAAAAAAATTTTTTCTAGGGACAGAAAACTGTAGGTAGGGAGAGTGTTTTTTTTCTTTCACTCTGCAAGTCCTTGTTTCCAGGGACCTGTAAGGACAGTGAGTGAATTGTCCTTGTGCTATATTGTGCTTAAAAAAAACATTTATTCTAGGGACAGAAAACTGTAGGTAGGGAGAGTGTCAGTTTATTTCACTCTGCAAGTCCTTGTTTCCAGGGACCTGTAAGGACAGTGAGTGAATTGTCCTTGTGCTATATTGTGATTAAAAAAAAAATTTTTTTCTAGGGACAGAAAACTGTAGGTAGGGAGAGTGTCAGTTTATTTCACTCTGCAAGTCCTTGTTTCCAGGGACCTGTAAGGACAGTGAGTGAATTGTCCTTGTGCTATATTGTGATTAAAAAAAACATTTTTTCTAGGGACAGAAAACTGTAGGTAGGGAGAGTGTTTTTTTTCTTTCACTCTGCAAGTCCTTGTTTCCAGGGACCTGTAAGGACAGTGAGTGAATTGTCCTTGTGCTATATTGTGCTTAAAAAAAACATTTATTCTAGGGACAGAAAACTGTAGGTAGGGAGAGTGTCAGTTTATTTCACTCTGCAAGTCCTTGTTTCCAGGGACCTGTAAGGACAGTGAGTGAATTGTCCTTGTGCTATATTGTGCTTAAAAAAAACATTTATTCTAGGGACAGAAAACTGTAGGTAGGGAGAGTGTTTATTTTCTTTCACTCTGCAAGTCCTTGTTTCCAGGGACCTGTAAGGACAGTGAGTGAATTGTCCTTGTGCTATATTGTGCTTAAAAAAAACATTTATTCTAGGGACAGAAAACTGTAGGTAGGGAGAGTGTTTTTTTTCTTTCACTCTGCAAGTCCTTGTTTCCAGGGACCTGTAAGGACAGTGAGTGAATTGTCCTTGTGCTATATTGTGCTTAAAAAAAACATTTATTCTAGGGACAGAAAACTGTAGGTAGGGAGAGTGTCAGTTTATTTCACTCTGCAAGTCCTTGTTTCCAGGGACCTGTAAGGACAGTGAGTGAATTGTCCTTGTGCTATATTGTGATTAAAAAAAAATTTTTTTTCTAGGGACAGAAAACTGTAGGTAGGGAGAGTGTTTTTTTTCTTTCACTCTGCAAGTCCTTGTTTCCAGGGACCTGTAAGGACAGTGAGTGAATTGTCCTTGTGCTATATTGTGCTTAAAAAAAACATTTATTCTAGGGACAGAAAACTGTAGGTAGGGAGAGTGTCAGTTTATTTCACTCTGCAAGTCCTTGTTTCCAGGGACCTGTAAGGACAGTGAGTGAATTGTCCTTGTGCTATATTGTGATTAAAAAAAAAAAATTTTTCTAGGGACAGAAAACTGTAGGTAGGGAGAGTGTCAGTTTATTTCACTCTGCAAGTCCTTGTTTCCAGGGACCTGTAAGGACAGTGAGTGAATTGTCCTTGTGCTATATTGTGATTAAAAAAAACATTTTTTCTAGGGACAGAAAACTGTAGGTAGGGAGAGTGTTTTTTTTCTTTCACTCTGCAAGTCCTTGTTTCCAGGGACCTGTAAGGACAGTGAGTGAATTGTCCTTGTGCTATATTGTGCTTAAAAAAAACATTTATTCTAGGGACAGAAAACTGTAGGTAGGGAGAGTGTCAGTTTCTTTCACTGTGAAAGTCCTTGTTTCCAGGGACCTGTAAGGACAGTGAGTGAATTGTCCTTGTGACAGAGAAGGACACCTGAAGGTAGCCCTTATTGCTTTTTTCCCATCTCCCTGCAGGCCATCTATTAGAATGTCTGGAAGGCAAACAAGGAGAGGCAGACAGTCAGGAGGCAATAAAAGAGGGCAAGCAGGCTCTGTGTCTGGGGGCAACAGTGCTGGTCGTGGACGCGGTGCATTGTCATCAGCACATGGCCATGGGACACGCTTGTCCTTCTTTTCGGCAGCTGGACATGTTGAGCCACATCATGCCGAAGACTTGGTAGAGTGGATGACCAAGCCCTCCTCCTCCTCCTCATCCTCTCTCACCCAGGCTCAGGCTCAGGGTACTGGAAAAGCAGCTGCCAAAGCGTCGTCTTCCCTGGTATCAATGTCAGACAAATCATCAGTCACTCCTTCCCTAGACCCACCATGTCCTCCTCCTGAGGAGTCCCCCGAACTGTTTCAGCACAGTGTTGGGTACATGCTCCAGGAGGATGCCCAGCGTTTCGAAGGGTCTGATGATGAAACCCAGCTAGAGGAAGGCAGTAGCGTGAGAGCAGACAGAGGGGATGCTCAAGAAGGACACCAATCTGGCAGTCATGTTCCAGCAGCTGCAGCATACTGCCAGATTGGCTCCAGTGATGAGGAGGGAGGGGATGATGAGGTCACTGACTCCACGTGGGTGCCTAATAGGAGAGAGGAGGAGGAGGAGGATGAGGAGGAGGCACATCTCCAACGAGGCAGGATGCCCTTTGGTGGCCAGCGTAAGGGCAGTACACCGACGGAATCACACCGCAGAGCTCCGCCTGTGCAGGGCGCTGCCTCTGCCCGTCATTCAAAAAGTTCTTTGGTGTGGGCCTTTTTTGAGGCTAGTGCATCAGATCGCACAGCTGCTGTTTGCAACATATGTCTCAAGCGTATATCGCGTGGCCAAAACATCCGCCGCTTGGGTACCACATGCCTGACCAGACATATGTTGACCTGCCATGCAGCTCGTTGGCAAGCCTACCTCAAAGACCCACACCAAAGAACAAAGCGGACCTCTCCTTGCACCGCATCAGCTGGGATCTCCAACCCCACTATAACTTCAGTCCTCTCTGAAACATGCACTGAGAGGAATGAAGGTGTAGAATTAGGTGTGTCACAGCCAAGTACTTGCGCCCACTCTGCTAGCAGTACACCGACGTCCGATTCTAGCAGGCAAATTTCCCTGCCCCAGCTGCTGGACCGTCGAAAGAAGTTCACTCCCAGCCATCCACATGCCCAGCGGTTGAATGCTAGCTTGGCTAAATTGCTAGCGCTTCAACTGCTGCCTTTTCAGTTGGTAGACTCGGCCCCCTTTCGTGAGTTTGTGCAATGTGCGGTTCCTCAGTGGCAGGTTCCCAAACGCCACTTTTTCTCACGGAAGGCTATTCCGGCTCTCTACCGGCATGTGGAAGGCAATGTCTTGGCCTCGCTGGACAGGGCGGTCAGCGGTAAGGTGCATATTACCGCTGACTCATGGTCCAGCAGGCATGGACAGGGACGTTACCTTTCTTTCACGGCCCATTGGGTCACTCTTTTGGCAGCTGGGAAGGATTCAGGACAAGGTGCAGTAGTGTTGGAGGTTGTCCCACCGCCACGCCTCCAAAATGCTACTACTGGTTGTGACACACCTCTCTCCTCCACCCCCTCCTCTTCTTCTTCCTCCATGGCCTCTTCCTGTGGTTTGTCCTATGAACCAGCGGTGCTCCGTAGCCGTTCACGGGGCTACGCAAGTACGCAGGCAAAAAGATGCCATGCCGTGCTTGCGCTGGTGTGTTTGGGGGACAGAAGCCACACTGGGGCAGAGGTCCTGTCTGCTCTGCAGGGCCAGGCCGAGAGGTGGTTGACGCCACGCCAGCTTAAGCCAGGAATGGTGGTTTGCGACAATGGCACCAACCTCCTCTCCGCCCTCCGACAGGGACAACTGACCCATGTGCCCTGTGTGGCTCACGTCCTTAACCTGGTGGTGCAGCGGTTCTTGGGCAGGTACCCGGGCTTACAGGATGTCCTGAGGCAGGCCAGGAAAGTCTGTGTGCATTTCCGCAGATCTTATAATGCCAGTGCTCGCCTGGCTGAGCTGCAAAAGGAGTTGAACCTGCCCAAGAACCGCCTTATATGTGACATGCCCACCAGGTGGAACTCAACGTTGGCCATGCTGCAGCGGCTGCACACGCAGCAGAGGGCCATCAATGAGTACCTGTGCGACTACGGCACCAGGACAGGGTCAGGGGAGCTTGGTTTTTTTTCTCCACGCCAGTGGGGCATGATCAGGGATGCATGCACTGTCCTGGCACCATTTGAGGAGGCCACGAGGATGGTGAGCAGTGACAGTGCATGCATCAGTGACACTGTACCTCTTGTCCACCTGTTGGAGCACACGCTGCGTGGAATAATGGACAGGGCACTTGAGGCAGAACAGAGGCAGGAAGAGGAGGACTTCCTTGCCTCTCAAGGCCCCCTTTACCCAGACAGTGTTCCTTCTGTCCCACCCATCGCACAGGAAGAGGAGGAGGAGGAGGAGGATTGTGTCAGCATGGAGGTGGAGGCTGGCACTCAGCATCATCAGCAGCAGTCTTTTAGGGATGATTTACAGTCCCAAGAAACCAGTGGACTTGTACGTGGCTGGGAGGAGGTGGCTGCGGATCATGTCGTCCTTAGTGACCCAGAGGACTCCGGAGCGAATGCCTCAGCAAACCTACGCTGCATGGCCTCCCTGATCCTGCAAAGTCTGCGGAAGGATCCTCGTATTCTTCGGATCAAGGAGAGGGACCATTACTGGCTGGCCACTCTCCTTGATCCACGGTACAAGGGTAAGGTTGCGGACCTTATGTTACCGTCGCAGAGGGAGCAGAGGATGAGACAACTCCGGGAGGCCTTGCAGAAAGGTCTGTGCAACGCGTTCCCAGAGACTGGGAGGTTGCAAACTCCTGGTCCTGGACAACGAGTTGCTGAGGCTTCAGCCAGTCAAAGAAGGAGCGGTGGGGAAGGTGGCCGTCTGACCGATGCGTTCAGACAATTCTTTAGTCCGCAGCCCCAAAGTATGATCGGTTCCAGCAACCATCGCCAGCGTCTGATAAACATGGTGCAGGAATATCTAGGGGCAAGGTCAGACTTGGACACCTTCCCCACCGAAAATCCTCTGGCTTACTGGGTCTTGAGGATGGATCACTGGCCAGAGCTTGCACAGTATGCAATTGAGCTACTGGCCTGTCCTGCATCCAGCGTTCTTTCGGAACGCACATTCAGTGCTGCTGGAGGATTTGTCACGGATCACAGGGTGCGCCTGTCCACCGACTCGGTTGATCGACTGACTTTCATCAAGATGAACCAGTCTTGGATCACCACCAGCTACCACACACCTGATGCTGATATAACAGACTAATTGATTTTAACATGTCACATCCCTTCAAGACTGATGCTGATGCTGAGTGCCTGTGCTGTTATGTTGACTGGCTATCCTCCTCCTCCGAGTCCTCAATGATACGATTGATGATGATAGCTTGGAAGATCATTTTTGTTTATGGGTGCCGCCACCAGTGCCTAACGCCCAATTTTTCAGCCCCTGTTTAACAGGGGCGTGTAATTACAATTTTTGAAGCAATACTTTGCAACAGGGCTCATTGCTGTGCTCCAAGTACAGTATCTGTGAGGGGTTGCAGTGTTGTGCCACCAGTGCCTAAGGCCCAATTTTTCAGCCCCTGTTCAACAGGGGCATGTAATTACAATTCTTGATCTAATAATTCACAGCAGGGCCCATTGCTGCACCCACCAAGAGTAACTGTCAGGGCTTACAGTGTTGTGGCACCAGCACCACCATCAAAGGCCCAATTTTTACTACCACTGTTCAACAATTATATGTAATTAAAATTCCTGATATAATAGTTGACAGCAGGGCGTTCCAGCACCAACCAAGAGTAACTGTGAGTGCTTACAGTGTTGTGCCAACACCAACAACTAAGGGGCCTATTTCTGCAGAGTATATACGGCAGGTCCCTACTTTCAAACATCCAACTTACAAACGACTCCTACTTGCAAACGCAAGAAGACAACAGGAAGTGAGAGGAAATCTACCACTAGGAAGGAAAATTCTCTCCTGTAAGAATAAATATGGGAGAAAGGTGTCTCCTCTGTACTGATGCTTTATCAGCAATCCTTGTTTCAAGAAAAACACCACATTTCAAAAACAGTTGTCATTGGGACGGAAAGTGAGGTGAAATGTTCTGAACAGGGGCACAGACAGCAAAACAAATGTTACAGGGGTGATAACCCTTACCTATGTTTTCCAAAAAGTTTAAAAATAGATTTTTGGTCTGGAGCTACACTTCAACAATGTACCTGTTCAAAATTACAAACAGATTCTACATAAGAACAAACCTACAGTCCCTGTCTTGTATGCACCGCCTGTATAGGGCTGTTCAGAGTATATAGGGCCTTTTTTATTTTATGTGCGGGGTTCCCCTTAATATCCATACAAGACCCAAAGGGGCTGGTAATGGGCTGGGGTAGGGGGGGGGGGTCATGGGGTAGCTATGCCATTTTTCTTAAAGAATTTCATCCATATTACCGGGACCAGACATTACATTAAAGCCGCAAGCAGTTTTAAATGGCTTTTTTTTCCTTTAGAAGTGTCATTTTGTGCAGGGACAGTTCTAAACACGGGAAACACGTGGCACTTCACAGGCATACTTTAGACACCCCCCAGGTACGATATTTAAAGGAATATTTGACTTTTTTTTTTTCACTTTATGCATCATTAAAATGACTGCTCCCGAAAAACGACCGTTTTTAAAACTTCTTTTTGCATTGATACATGTCCCCTGGTGCAGAACCCGGGTTCCCAAACCCTTTTTAGGACAATAACATGCATAATAGTTGTTATAATTAGCACTTTAGAATTCGAACGTTCGCATCCATTGTATTTAATAGGGTTCTAATGTTCGTTCGAACTTTCGGTCCGTTCGCGGGTTCTGGTGCGAACCGAACCCGGGGGTGTTCGGCTCATCACTACTACTAAAACAAGATTAGCAGAAGGAGACCAAAGGGTGGCGCACTTGGTATTGAACTTCCCTTTTATAGTGCCGTCGTACGTGTTGTACATGACGGCGTTCTTGGCGATCGGAATTTCCAACAACATTTGTGCGACCGTGTGTATGCAAAACAAGTTTGAGCCAACATCCGTTGGAAAAAAATCCACAGTTTTGTTGTCGGAATGTCCGATCATTTGTACGCGGCATTAGTATCACACTACCAAAATCAGACGACATAGCTACACCATACTCTGGCGAGCAAAAGGAGAAGTGCCAGTTTGGATATCTGGAAGGAAAAATAAGATAAAATTGTCACTTTAGTCTACTAGAAGTTTGACTCTAGTTTGTCAGACTAAGATTGTGTAAACCTGTGTACTCCAACACCAAAAAAGCATAAACCATGCAGTCAAATCAGCAATGAAGATCTTACCAGATGGTATTGGCAGGGTGACAATCTGGAACCTTTTATTGCATACGGGAATTCTTTACTGAAAGTAACATAATGTGTGGTTGGCGGTGTTTACTGCCAACCACACATTATGCCACAGTACCAAATAATTGATAAATGATGATTCCAGGCACAGGAATAAGTGTGCTTGACTGTCCAATTATTTTACAAACGTAAGTAGGAACATAGGAAAAGACTGTTTGTCTCAGAAAAGACCACTCCAGCTTTACTGATGTTTATTCAGACATTAATGTGATGGCAACATTGGCTTTCAAATTGTTCAAATGAACGTTTGGTTTGAAATTGACCATTTCTTCAGACCACTATCTAACGTCTATGGGTAGCCCTAGACCTCATGCACACTGCAGCTCAAAGAAGCTGCTCCTACAGGTGTTTGAGGTGTTTTTAGCTTTTACTTTTCTCTGCCTGTTAACTCCCCTCCATATTAGCCTATAGGTCCATGCACAGTACAGGCTTTTCAGGAGTTTAGTGGCAGGGGAACCCAAACCCTTATACTCAATTGGACAGCTGACCCCCTGGTGACTGCAGGAAGTCATAGAGGAACCAAGTTCTTCACAACCTCCTTCCCCTTTTGCATTGCTGCTTCAGTCAAGCACCATCTGCAGTGGGGAGTACAGACTTTACTTACCTACAACCCTACCTAGAAACTCGCCTGAAAGGTTCCAGGTTCTGTGCAGGTATGTTAGTCACCAGTGTGTCCCTTTAGTGAAATTTTGGTTTAGTTCTCACTTTTCACCACTAGATGCCCCATCTGTCTTTAGTTTCTTAAAGCGGAGTTCCACCCAAAAATTTAACTTCCGCTATTAGGGAAGGTGACCCCCTGACATGCCACATTTGGCATGTCATTTTTTGGGGGGGGGAGCGGAAACCCTCTTTTTAGAGGGTTCCAGCTCCCACTTTATCCCTCTACTTAAGAGGCCAGCCACTCTCACCTGGTTGCTTTAGTAATCTCTCCTCAAAGCATGGCTCCACGCCAGTCCCTATCAGGGAACTCTATATTAACCTATGCACTACAAGCCAGCTCTGTGATCAATATTGTGTGTTTGGCTTTCTTGTGCGATTTGCTGTGTCTTCTGTGTTTAATTCCAGTTACTGATCTTGGCTTGTTCTTGACTATCCTTACCTGCTTGTTGCCCCGACCTTTGGCTATCTCCCGACTATCATTTGTTGTCGCAGTCTGCTGCTTCCACTCTACTTCCCTGTAGTCTACCGTGCGCATGAGCTGGGAGGCCCTAGGGATCGCGACCTGGAGCCAGACTGCAGCTAAATCCATCCCCACCACTAGGGGCCTCTAGTGAACACCCGCTGGCTCTTAGATTCCACGCCCTGGGAAATCTCATGCTCTAGCTCCCAGGGTCAACCGTGTTGGTACTACATAGTACCAGCTCTCCTGTATAACCTAGAGCTCCATCCGCAGAAGTCAGCCGTAGGGTCCACTACCTTGCGGTGCACTCCAGACCCCAACGGGGTTCATCTGTCACCTGGACTCAGGTGACCTGACAAGTGGATTTGCACAGAGCAGCCCCGATCTTCCTCTTCTCGGGTCCCTCTTTAGTGCTCCTGGCCCCTCCCTCCTGTTGAGTGCCCCCACAGCAAGAAGCTTGCTATTGGGGCACCCAAGCCGAGCTGCAGCTCCCTGTGTCTATTCAGACACAGAGCTGCAGTTTGGCCTTGCTGCCTCTCTCTCCTGATTGGCTAACTGACCTTGATTGACAGCAGGGGGAGCCAGTGGCACAGCTGCTGTGTCTCAGCTAATCAGGAGGGAGAGACCCTCGTGGCTGAGACACTCGTGGACATCGCTGGACAGAGATGAGGCTCAGGTAAGTATTAGGGGTGCTGAGGGGGGCTGCTGCACACAGAAGGCTTTTTATCTTAATGCATAGAATGCATTAAGATTAAAAACCTTCTGCCTTTACAACTCCTTTAACCTCTTTGCGCCAAGCACACGCTAAGTCTAAGAACCAAGGGGCCGCATATTTGCGTGCAATAGCACTGATAATGCTTTCCCAAGAGCGGACACTCCCGGCACAGTTACCAGTGGCTTACTAAAGCCCTGTACACACGATCGGATTTCCTATGGATTTTAAACCAATGGATTTTTCCATCGGAAATCCAATGAAGCTGACTTCCATCAGTCTTGCCTACACACCATCAGTCAAAAAATCGATCCTCCCAAACGCCGTGACGTAAAACACTCCGATGAGCCAAGAAAAATGAAGTTCAATGCTTCTGAGCATGCGTCGACTTGATTCTGAGCATGCGTGGGTTTTTTATCCGATGGAGTTCCCCACAGACGATAGTAATTTGCTATCGTTTTTTTTCCATCAGATAAATTTAAAACATGTTCTATTTTTAACACCGATGGAAAAAAGACCGATGGGGCCCATACACGATCGGTTTGTTCGATGAAAAAAGTCCATCGGACTGTTTTCATCGGTAAAACCGATCGTGTGTACAGGGCTTTAAAGCTCCCATTCGCTACTTGAGATCGGGAGCTTTCGGATCATGTGACCGCCATGAGAGCCAAGCACGCTGGTCACATGACCATAAGCCCTGCCCAACCTCCTGGCATTCTAAAGCCCTTAAAGGGCCGGCAGGCGCCAGCTCTGAGGGGTTAAGGCGCAACTCCATCTCTTGACATACTTTACATAGTTGCCACTAACATGTGAGGTCGCTGAATGTGCGGCATTAAACTGTTTGTAGCTGTGGCTACATACAGCATTTAGCACTGTGTTCCGGGTTCAAGCTGAGACTTCCAGTCTCATACCCAGGACACAGTATAGTCTATCACAGCAGTGCTCAGGCATTCTTCCGTCATCTCTTTGACTCTCGGAGGCAGTGGCACAGCATTATGACAATTGTAAATACTGCCATGTACTTGGCTGGAAAGCTTAAATCGTGCTGTTTTTTTTTTTTTATCTCAGGCTTTCCAGCCCGGAGGAGAGATGTGGGGAATTATTGACCCCAGATCTTTCCATAAAGAGGACCTGTCGTGCACTATTCTTATTAAAAGAGATGTTTACATTCCTTGTAAAAGGAATAAAAGTGATCATAAATTTAAAATAAACAATAATAAAAAATTAAAATAATTAAAGCGTCCTGGCGAGCTCGCACGCAGAAGCGAATGCATACGTACATCCACATATGTAAACGGCGTTCAATTCACAAATGTGAAATATCGCCACGAATATCAGAGCGAGAGCAACAATTCTATCCCAAGACTTCCTCTGTAACTCTAAACAGGTAACCTGTAAAAAAAAAAATTAAATGTTGTCTATGGAGATTTTTAAGTATCAAAGTTCCATTCCAAGAGTGTGCGCAATTTTCAAGCATGACATGTTAAGTATTTATTTACTTGCCGTAACATCATCTTTCATATTATACAAAAAAATTGGGCTAACTGTAGTGTTTATTTTTTTTTTTAATTCATGAAACATTTTTTTTTTCCAAACAAACGAGTTTGAAAAATTGTTGCGCAAATATCATGTGACATAAAAAGTTGCAACAACTGCCATTTTATTCCCTAGGGTCTCTTCTAAAAAATATATATAATGTTTGGGGGCTCTGAGTAATTTTCTATCAAAAAAATTATAATTTTTACATGTAGGAGCGAAGTGCCAGAATTGGCCTGGATGGGAAGTGGTTAACCCTGTTTGTACTGTGCAGGCAGATCTCCATGATCAATTGTAACTGGATTTGAATGCTGTCTGTCCTAACAAAGGGTTAAAGGTGTAGAGGCTGGGCTTCTTGCATTGTTTGTTAGTGAGGACAGACTTGGGACAGGCTCACTCTGAAGCCGCGTACACACGACCGGTTTTCTCGGCAAGAAATGACCAGAAAACTGTTGGGAGAGCTTTCTTGCCGAGAAAACCGTTCGTGTGTATGCTTTCTCGTCGAGAAAACTGGCCAAAATCTCGATGATAAAAAAGAAGACCTGCGGTCTTCCGAGTCTTCAAAAACCGCGCATGGTCAGACTCAAGTATGAGACGGGAGCGCACCTTCTTGTAAAACTAGTGTTCGTAATGGAGATAGCACATTCGTCACGCTGTAACGAACTGAAAGCATGAAGACTGAAAAGCGCAAATCGTCTCTCACTAAACTTTTACTAACACGTGGCAACACGAGATTAGCAAAAGCAGCCCAAGAGGTGGGGCCATGAGAATTGAACTTCCCCTTTATATTGCCGTCGTATGTGTTGTACGTCACCGCGCTTTTAGACCGACGAGATTTTGGAGTCACAGTGTGTATGCAAGGAAAGCTTGACAAGAATCTCATCAAGCTTGACAAGAAACCCGGCGAGAAAAACAACGTTTTTTTGCGATGAGATTCTCGGCCGTGTGTACGAGGCTTAACATTGTTAAAAACCTTGCAGTTCACCATGATATCTCACCTAAACATCTAAAAAGTAAGAAATATTTTATGACCGCAAAAATTTTAATATTTTGGATCCACTTCAGTATTGTCATATAATTATATTAATATGTCTCCTATACATCTGGGTTTACTGCACACAATATAAACCTGCCAGAGGCTTTAACACTTTCCTGCTCTACCAAAAACAAAATAAAATGAGCTGGCTGGAGTTAAGCCGAAGAAACAAAAAAAAAAAAAAACCCTACAGCTTTAGTCACATCACTTAACTGTGATGAAGTATTTCCCATGTTGTGGAGGCAACTGGATCCTGTAGCCTGTCCTCTTCTTGTCTCTGAACTTCCGGCACTATATGTGAGGACATGTCTTAAAGCGATTGTATTGCCCGCTTGGTCATTTTTACCTACAGGTAAGCCTATAATAAGGCTTACCTGTAATTAAAATGAATATCTCCTAAACCAGCACGGTTTAAGAGATATTCACTTTTCATGCAGCCGGTGATGTCAGCGGTGCATGCGCGTTGAAGGTCCGGCAGCTCGTGCCGGAATGCAGGACTCCCGCGTGCATGTGCCGGAGCCCGCAAACCCAGAAGAAACTCAGAGGGAACATGTCAGCTCCCTCGGCGGTGACCGGGCGAGCTGCGGGAACGTCGTTCTAAGGTAAGTATTTCACAATGTGCTAGTATCTGATGCATACTAGCACAGTATGCTATTGTCTTGCAGGGTTTTTTTTTTTTTTCGGCGGTTTACTTCCGCTTTAAAGGGCAACTTGTACTAGAGATACAGTTGTCCTTTGAAGTGACAATGTGCTTTACCCATCCATGCAGGATCACTTTAACCACTCCAATATTGGGCACTTTCGCCCCGTTCCTTCCCAGACCAATTTTCAGTTTTCAGCGCTCTTGCACTTTCAATTGCGCGGTCATGCAACGCTGTAGCCAAATGAAATTTTTATCATTTTGTTCACACAAATAGAGCTTTCTTTTGGTGGTATTTATTCACTACTCCGTTTTTTTATTTTTTGCGATATAAGTGAAAAAAGAGTGGAAATTTGGAAAAAATATATTTTCTTATTTCTATTTTAAAAGAAATCCATTAAAATCAAATTATGTCATAAATTTAAGCCAAACTGTATTCTGCTACATGTCTTTGGTAAAAAAATCCTGTCCACTCAGAAGGAGGAAGCGCCCACCCGGCCGTACATGTGCAGTGGCCGGGTGGGAAGTTAAAGCCTAGTAGTATACAGTACTATTTTTTTTTCAGTTCAACCCAACAGCTCAATTTGGAGCCGCTGTACTAAAAATTTGATGTTAGTACAGCGATCTCCCCTAGTGAGTATTGTGTTCTGACAGGGGGACGTCCTGCTCCCCCCCCGCCAGAACACTCTGGTCAGTGCTCAGAGCGCTGATCGGGAGTCGGTCGGCTGCTGGTTTTCCAGCATGCTCGTTCAACAATAGTCGGCTTCTGACGAACCAGCTGCCCCCCTAATCCATACGGGGCACAGGGGCGCTGCCCCCTAATCCATGCGCCCGGCCCCTAATTTACATACAGGGCGCCGTACGCATGGATTCCAATGGGGTTTTTTTTTTTTAGAAACACATGATTAAAGCCTGAGGCCTTTAAAAAAGGGTGTGCTCGGGGTGCAAAGCACTGCACCCCGAGCCCACTCAGGTGTGTGGCAATAGCAAATTAATATTCGCTATTGTCTTCCTGATTCTCCTCCTGGCCAATCCCGGCTCAGGAAGCGGGCCCTGAGACCCGATTGGCCGAGAGGAGAAGTGATCCTATTGGCCGCCTCGGAGGAGGAGGGAGGAGACACAGGGGAAGCCGCGCCACAGTGAAGCCGAGGAAGGAGGAGACGCAGGGTAAAACCAATGAAGGAGGAGACGCAGGGTGAAGCCGCTGCCCGCTGCTCCGGAGGAAGCCCGTGACCTAGATGGGGTAGGTGCGAGAACTGACTGACCAACCGCCGAGGGGGGGGTGTGGCATTGGACGGATTGACGCCCCCCTCAAAAAATATACCACCAGCCTCCACTGATGGTGTATGTGTTATGTGGGTGGCAAGAGGTTAATGAAGAAATTTTGCACACAGTTTTTTAGCATTGAGAAAAGATATTTAATTTTTGCCTGGACCTGGCAAGTAACAATATGATAAAGATTTTACCATCTTTTCCATGTAACAATAAAGTAAAAAAAATAATTGATTCTTTCTGGCCTTCAATGTTTTCAGATCCAAATTTTTCTTTAACATCTTGAGCCGAACTAGCTTAACCTTCCCTTTGATACAAGAAGGGAGGGTGACGTTCATCGTTGTGATAACTCTCCCCATACGAGTCAGATGAGTTTATTTATACTAAATGAGCTTGTGAGAAAGCTGGCAAGGAACCAAGCACATTACTAAAATAATATTGTCAGTCAATGCCGGTGTTCTGCTCTGATTAGACCGCAAGTAACTAAATCTTGATTGCAAGCTATGATAGGTTAACTGCTAGTGAAACGGGGCACGCTCAGATCGCTGGAGACTAATCACTTTGGACTGTGAAATTACACAACTAAATTAAGTTATTCAACCTGCTAAGACCGATGATCATTTTTCGTAGAGATCTTAAGAAAATTGAATTGAACGGAGTCCAGAATACATACCGCATCTCGCTCTATCTGGAAATGTCAAGGATGTTACAATTAACCGTTCACTTATCCTAATTGCAAAGACTTCAGCTCTACAGAGCATCTTGTCAAAAAAAGATAGACATTTTCCTTGTACAGATTAATCTGGGATTAGTTTTGATGTGCTGATAGATGGGACAAAGGAACTATTTCAAACTATTTCAAAATATATAAACAAGTGAACAGGGAATGTTGTGCGGTCTGTTATAGACCACGCACGTTGATAAGTACAAAGATGGTCTTAGTTTAAAGGTGAACTGTATTCTTAAAGAAAGCTTAATTATCTTTAAAAAATAAATGTACAATCACTCCTATCACCACCCCTTTTGATGTCCTAGGTCATGTCTTTTAAAACTTGCTTGTGTCGTCAAAACAAGAAGACTGGAACAAGACGTCAAACTTTGGTCAAGGATGTTCGATGATCAAATAAAGTTTTTTGCGCTATGTGACTATAACAATTCAGTTGCCTTTTCAACCAATTCACTGCAAATCCATGTTAATCCAATGTTAATTTATAGATGTAGGAATTAACAATTATAGAGTGATTAAACTACTTACTTTTCCTGGAGAAAATGCTCTTTTGTGCGCCCTTTGATGCTGGTCCTTTGGTTGTATGATCCCAACTAAGGGAAACATCAACCAGGCTGAACTTTGATCCCTCTCCTCAACAGAGAACAGATGACCATATGCCTAGGCTTGTTGGCCTGTGGTCAGAACTGTAGGGAGCATGGAAAAGCATTGTCTCCTGCAATGATGATTATATTGTTTTCTTTTAATCCTAATATAGCCATCCAAAAATAATGTAATTGCTCAAGACCTAATTATTTTTGTAATGCAAAAAAGAAAATGGAAATTGAAGTGCCACCCAACTGCTAAGAGGTCCAGATACAACTTCATTCCAATAAAAGTCAAGGGGACTATTAAACAAGTATCCAACTCATTTCAGGGGTCCAAAAACACCCCTTGGACTGGATTGAAAACATTGTGAATAGACTGCAAGTGAACTGCACCATTAATGTTATTTCTTCCAGTATGATTACAAGCAAATGCCTTGTCAGCAGCTGGTTTTTGGCAGTGTAATTTAGTGTTACATTACACTACAAGCCAAGGAGACCATGGAGATCCTCTGGGTTGTAAAAGCCACCTGCTTGAGAAGGGAACAAGATTTTTTACATCAATACCAATACCGATAGGATAACCTTTGGGTCCAGCGTTATTTTTCCACTTTTCTTAAAGCGGAGCTCCACCCAAAAGGCTTTACTGCCACGTTTGCCACTTTTTTGGGGGGGGACGGGTACCAGTTTTCGACAGGTACTCACTCCAACTTCTGGGTAAGATCGCTACAGTGATCTACGAGTATGTCTGGCCCCTCCTCCTTCCCCCTGCTGCCCTCTGGAACACACACAGGTCCCAGAAGATGGCAGGACCATTCACAAAGCACAGTGTGCCTCGAAGGTGAAGGCTGCACTGCCAGTTTCCCTTAGTGAAGATGCCATTGCTTGCATTTAAAGCTGATTGAAGAATCAGCTGTGGGTGCCAACATCACTGGATCCCTGGACAGGTAAGTGTCCTTATATTAAAAGTAAGCAGCTACAGTATTTGTAGCTGCTGACTTTTATTTTTTGGGGGGGAGACTGGAGCTCCTCTTTAAGTATGACATGCATACCAAGTGAGAGCTGTAAGGCACTATGTAAACGACACTATGTACATAGTGTATAATGTATAATCACAGCATCCGGCATCCCAAACTCTAAAGAGAGAAGGTTGCTGTCAAAATTCAGAGCCTGACATCAACAGTTGACCCCAGCCGGGAGTAACTGGTGATATGCAGCCAGACCTAGGTAATCATGCCACTTATGCAGATATCCTGTTAAGGAGAGGATTAGAGGAGGAATAATGAAGCCAAATGTACCACAATTTGGTGTGTATGTCCCAAGCATCTCCCTCCTTCGCCTGCAGCTCCTCCATAAGCATGGTGTCATTAATGATGTCTATCCATTTATGAAGAGGGGGAGTAGCCTCTGATTTCCAGAACTGTGTGATGACATGACAAGCAGCTGACAAAAAGAATCTAAATAGGCTCTTTTTATGTGATTTAGTTGGACCAGGTAGGATGGATAGGAGAGCCACCTTAGGGGAGGGAATAAGAGAATCATTATACATGTCATTGTAGATTTAAAAAATCTGGTTCCAAAAAGGGTGAACTCGACCACATTCCTACCACACATGGAGGTAGGTACTTTTCCTCTGAGACAGTGCCAGCAGATGTCAGTAGTGTTGGGGAACATTCTGTGAACTGCAACTGGATCCCTATACCACCGAGATAGGAGTTTATAATTCTTCTCCTGTGTGAACCCGGAGATAGATGATTTGTGAGTGAGTGTAAATGAGGTGTGCCATTGTCCCGCGGATATTTCAATCCCCAAATCCCTGGACCACTTTTGCGTGAAGTTAGATAGTACATTATGGGTATGGGACAGAATTTCTATGTATATCAGAGATAGGGTATGTCTGGGGATCTGAGAGAGACTACACATGTCCTCAAAAGCTGTAAGTGGTCTGTGGATCTGTCCGGAAAGGTGTAGGGTTTTGCTAACTTGTGACAGAGACAGCATGGATAACCAGTCAGCTGTGGTGCGGGACTGGTGACCCTGTTGTGGTTGAAAGTGGCCTGTAGTGGTGTGGACGAACTGCCGTGCCGTGGGTCATTGAGTCCTTTCATAAGAACCACAGTGCCCCAAGGCATTATAAGCAAGGAGTACCGGGTTATCAAATAAGGGGGTCAGTGGGCAAGGGTCTGTGGACAATGCATAGGTGAGTCGTTTACTGTACCATAGGGATAATGCCGCCAGTGTCAAGGGGGAAAGCTCTGTCAGGGTGTGGAATTTAGCATGATATCCCCGGAGTAGAGCTCGAAGGTCCACTAGAGCCATGTCTTATTCTACGTTCGTAGAGGGTTTGGTCAAGGGGGAACCATTCAAGTAGTCTAGAGAGTATGGCGGAGGCGTGATAAATCTGAAAGTCCGGGAGACCAATTCCCCGCCAGAGCCTGGGAGAGCACAGTATTTTATGTTTGACATTTATATGTGAATTAAGTTACACTCGCGTCTTGGTAGTGTGGTGTGACTGATTCGGGCAGCTGCTGTATATACTGTCCCCTTGCAAAGGGGAACAAATGTGATGATTAATTGAAATAAACAGCGCTTGCCTCACCCCACCTCTATCTAATGGGAATTATAAACTCGATCAATAAGTATGTGGTTACACTGGTAAATGTCAAGATAACAATCGTAACCGAGTGGGAAATTTAAAATAATGACTATAATATTACATAAAAAAATATAGTGACTTGAATTTACAATATAAAGTGACTCATGATTATATGTGTAAAAACAGCTGAAAAAAGTGCTTGGTGCTCCATGCTCCAAAGGTGACTATATTTCCACCACTGTGTGGTTCCACATTCACCAGATGGGTGGGACTCCTCTGCCTTATGGCAAAAAGAGGCAGCTGTGCTTTACGTCTCTTTGGGGGGGACCTATCTTTCAACGGTTTTCACCGGGCACTCCCACTGTGATGTCTGGCCTCCTGTAGTGGCACTCAAAGTCCAGGGTGTGCAGGCATGAAATACACAAACAGAGGTCTCCTCATAGTGTAAGATCCTTCAAAAACCTTTATTCAGCATAGGCATCTTATAGTAAAAATTCCTTTAAAAAGTTGTTGTTAACAGCTGTAATAAAAACGTCCCCGTGCAGCTGTAGGTTTCTGTTGAATAACGCTATCTGCAGACCATCGTGTGTTCCAACGTCCGTGCCGGAAATGACGTATCTGGACTTCAACCAAGAGACCTAAAGCACAGTTGACTCTTTCTGCCATAAGGCAGAGAAGTCCAACCCATCTGGTGAGTTCGGAACCACACAGTGGTGGAATTATAGTCACCTTTGGAGCACGGAGCACCAAGCACTTTTTTTCAGCTGTATTTGCACATATAATCACGAGTCACTTTATATTGTAAATTCAAGTCACTATATTTTTTTTATGTAATATTATAGTCATTATTATATATTTGTCACTCAGTCACAATTGTTATCTTGACATTTACCAGTGTAACCACATACTTATTGATCAAGTTCATAGTTCCCATTAGATAAAGGTGAGGTGAGGCAAGCGCTGTTTAGTTTAATCAATCAAGCCTCATTTATAGGCTTACCTATAGGTAAAAATAACAAAGGAAGGTTTACAACCGCTTTAACAGGCAGTGCTTGCCCATCTCTGTTTAAAGAGTACCTGCGGCCAGAAAGTGTTTAGAGTTCCACTTACATTGGCACGTCTAAGTACCTTCATGACATTCATGATCTCTTGCAGGGGGGCACTATAAAATGCAAAAAGCAACAAGTTTCCACAATGGTTGGTTATGATCCACTGCTTCTTGCCTTAAAGGCTGCCTTGAAAGAGTATCTAAACTCAACAGGAAATATTAAATATATTGCAGCTTATCAATCCTATAAATGTGGTGACTGCATTAGTTTGACTTTAAAGGCCTTTTTCCTATTTACACCTGGTATTCAATCAAGTAAGTTTGTTATTTTTCAACTTCAAACAAAAAAAAGAGGGAAAAAGTAAAGGACTTTAAAAATTGCCATACATAACCCCAAATGAAGGAAACTAGAATTGTATACAATTAGGCCTCATGCCCACGGACGTTTTTACAGCCGCGTTTTTGAGCGTTTTTTACAGC
Organism: Rana muscosa; assembly: GCA_029206835.1. NCBI lineage: Eukaryota > Metazoa > Chordata > Amphibia > Anura > Ranidae > Rana > Rana muscosa. The sequence continues at coordinate 375,171,592 of CM055120.1, read as the reverse complement.
TTAAAAACGCCTGTCCATGTTAGTCTATAGCTTCATGCTCACCTAGACGTTTTTGAGCTGCAAATAGCATAGACGTTTTTAAGCTGTAAAAAAAACCCAGGACCAGTGCGTTCCTCAGCGTCAGAGTTAGGCAGAAAAAAACGCAAGCGTCAAAAAACACGCAAAAACGCGCACTAACGCGCGGTTGTGTTTTTTAGCTCTGAGGTTTTTTTTTTTCTCAAAAAAAAGAAAAAATACATTTACAATAACATGGACAGGCGTTTTTAAGCTGTAAAAAATGCAGCTGTAAAAACGTCCGTGGGCATGAAGCCTTATACAAAAGTTTATCTCATATCATCATAAGAAAAAAAACATAAAAACATGTACAAATTGGATAAGGCTATGCTTCCTACATTTCCTAACTGGCTGCGTATAGCACTCTGTGTTCCAACTTCCTTTAACAGACCAAGCTGTCCAGACAAAACAGCAGTTAGAGGGCTTAGACAAACCATTTAAAGCAGGACTGAAGGCAAAAAGTAAAATTTACCAACAGGCAGCCTTTTTGTTGCAGAAGAGACATGCAGTGTCTCATCTGCAATAAAATACACGTTCCTGCCTATTCGCAATTCCCTTAAGAATGTACACTAAGCTACGCACGATGGGATTGCGAGCGTGCTGGGATGACTGTACTCCTGCATGGGAGGGATGACTGTACTCATGCGTGGGAGTGATGTCATTCCATTCTGGCTAATCAAAATGACTGAAGACTGGTACTAGGAAGAAACCTGCGAGAAGATGCTGGCGTCAGCGAGGGACCTTGCGGACGTCAAATTATTATAGTGTAGCGGGTGTTTGATTTTTCGGAAGGCATCTGGGTGGTAGTGTAACCCAGATGCATTGATTGTTAGGGAATCTGGGATCCTTTTATGGTTCTTGGAGGACTCTGGTGGTGTGAGGTTCCCTGTCGCCCTGGCTGGAGTTGAACACTCACTGCAAGACTGCTTCCCTTTTTGTCCTTTCCTGGCGCTGGTACAGCGGGGCGGGGAACTCGCTTGTGACGCAAAGGGAGAGGGGATAAAAGGGGCGGACGCCCTGACCTTGGGGTTCAGAGTCGGAGGACACAGCCGCACCCAGGCACCTTCAGCCCGGGTGCTGGCGTTCCGGAGTTCCGGGCCCAGGTGCCCTTGACCTGGCCGGAGCGGGAGATGGAGTCCATCTCAGGCACCTTTAGCCTGGGGTGAGGTATTATGGCGGAAGCCTGGAGCTCAGTACCTTCGACTGAGTTCCGCGAGGGTGGAGGAATCAGAGGGGGGCCCTAACTCCTTGGGTGCCCGTGTCTGAAACGAGGAGGTCGGTGAGCGGAACTTCTCTGGAGAGTCCAGCGCAGCATTGCTGGTGACGGAGAGGCCTCCGGTAACTGTCTTGGATGGATGTCCTTCCCCTGATAGGGGCTACGATAGCGAAGGTAATTCATGTTCTGTTCAATATAGTCAGTGGCAATGACTATTCGCCACTGGTGATACTACAGTGGTTAGCTCTATCTAGAAGAATTGTGCCTTGGCCTACTCCCCACAAATCCTGAAGTGGTATATGGGTCTCAACCTGTCTGTGCTGTATGACTATTTATTGAGAAGAATAAATACGAGTTGGACCCTTTCAGTGTGTGGAACTCTGGTTACTAGGAGCAAAGGGGGGTCAATCCGAGGAGAGGCTTTGACTCTGGAACACATACACAAAACCCGATAGTTCTGGCCTTCACCTCTACACATTGGAGGACATGGGCCGTGGTGTATCTCATCCCTCCCCCCAGTATTAACCCCTAGACGAGACAGACAAGCCGTGAATGAGAAGGGGTGAGAGGGGTGAGGTCGCTACAATAGCATATATGAGTATTTGTGCCTTTAGTATGGCTTCAACACTGACAGGGGTGCTTACAATGATCAGCTTTTATTCATGTATGTAAAACCTTTATTCTGACTCTAATGCCCCATACACACGATCGTTTTTCATGCCGTTAAAAATGCCATTTTTAAAAATGGGCATTAAAACCGATCGTGTGTATGCTCCAGAGCATTTTTAACGACGTGAAAAATGGCCATTAAAAATTTCGAACATGCTCTATTTTTTCACGTCGTTTTTCATGTCGTTTTTTTAACGACGTGAAAAACGATAGCGTGTATGCTTTTACGAGATGAAAAAAAAACGCGCATGCTCAGAATCAAGTATGACACAGGAGCGCTCGTTCTGGTAAAACTAGCGTTCGTAATGGAGATAGCACATTCGTCACGCTGTAACGGACTGAAAAGCACGAGGCTGAAAAGCGCGAATCGTCGCTCAACAAACTTTACTAACATGAAGGGTGGCGCCATCCGAATGGAACTTCCCCTTTATAGTGCCGTCATACGTGTTGCACGTCACTGCGCTTTGCTTGAACATTTTTTTAAATGATCGTGTGTACGCAAGACAGGCTTGAGAGGAAACATGAAAAAAAAACAACGAGAAAAACGTTGGTTTAAAAAATGGCATGAAAAACGATCGTGTGTACGCCGCATAAGTGTTGTAATAGTGACTTTCCCTTCCTGAGACCTCAATGCCTAGCCTAAATATATAAGAGATAATCAATGCAGACAATCTTTGTCAGATAGCTGAACTCACCAAACACCTGAAATCAACAAAAGTCTTTACTGTATGCAGAACAATTTGGCAATACAAATAGATGCGGTGGACTTGATATAGAAGTGTATAAGGCAGTCAAAAATGAGTATTGGCATTCCTAGCCCCAATGTGTGTCTTGAGAGGAGGAAGGATTAAAGAAGCCCAAACAAAGAATAGGAAATTACCTTTCAAGAAAGGCACAGGTTACAGTTAATAACATGCAATACAAAAAATGGTCACAAGCTGGCAGTCTAATAAAAACAACTAACCACAGAACAACATAAGCTACAAATATAGATGCAACTGCATTTCCCACATACTGAAGGGGCAGCATGACCTTCATCCTAAAAGGAAAAAAACAGTAGCTGCTTTATTATAGTATACACGTTTAAACTTGCTAACAGTCTTTACTAAGGATCTTCCTTCAGCCTGTTTGGAAAAAAATAAAAAAAGTCAGCAGGTACAAATACTGTAGCTGCTGACCTTTAATACAAGGAGACCTAAAGGGATCCAGTGCCATCCTCGCCTAGGCCAGTTCTTCCCTGGTCTTCAGTTCCCTGGCACCAGCATGTTTAGTGTGGGAAGCCGGCTGTGACTCCTTGCAGTTTCACAGCCGGCTTCCTGCTGGGCATGCGCGAGCTGCGCTGTTCTGTGTGAATGGTCCCGCAGCCCCTTGGGACCTGTGACATATCCCAAGAGGTTGCAGGCAAGGGCAAACTTTCTATGGAATAGCCTAGGCGATCCAACCGGAAATGGGAGCAGGTACCTACAAAAACTAGATCCAAAAGAGGAGAGGGGGAGGAGGACATAAAATGGAACTTCACTTTTAGAGTAAAGTTCTACTTTAAGCTGGCCATACACAGGGACCTGCATCCATTAATCAATGTATTCTGACAGCATCTGTCAGAATGCAATAGGGGAGATTTACTAAAACTGCAGCACTCAGAAACTGATGCAGCTGTGTATGGTAGCCAATCAGCTTCTAACTTCAACTTGTTGAATCAAGCTTTGGCTATAAAACCTGGAAGCTGATTGGTTTCTATGCAGAGCTGCACAAGATTTTGCATGCTCTAGTTTTAGTAAATAACCCCCAATGTCTCATCGGGAGAATTCCTCCATCTACCTCATTTTTGTGCATGGAGGAATCCTTTAACAATAAAAAACTAACAGTGTATGGCCAGCTTTAGAGAGACACAAAAAAAATAACATTTCTATTTTAGGCATGCCATAACATAGCTAGTGTATGTTTAAATGCTAAATGTTAAACGTGTATATTTTATTGCAATCCCCCTTTGTTAGTAAATTTCACATATATTTGCTCTGAGAATAGAGTTTGTTTATAGAATCGATGCACAATTGTAGTTATTTATTTCAGGTACTTGTATAGCGCCGTCAGTTTACGCACCGCTTTACATATAGTATACATTCCCATCAGTCCCTGCCCTCAAGGAGCTTACAATCTAAGGTCCCAAACTCACATTCATACATACGCATACTAGTGCAATTTAGACAGGAGCCAATTAACCTACCAGCATGTCTTTGGAGTGTGGGAGGAAACCGGGGTACCTGGAGGAAATCCACACAGGCACAGGGAGAACATACATACTCTGTATAGGTAGTGCCTTAGTTGGGATTCAAAACAACAACTCTAGTGCTGCTAGGTGTAAGTGCTAACCACTTAGCCACTGTGCTGCCCACAGGGATGGATCTGTGAGCTGTAAAAAGGGGGACTGCCTGATCCTGGAACCCTTGGACTGAACACTGGACTACTTGTGTGAGGAGGTACCTATGGAATGTCTGTGTTCCAAGATCCAGTGAGTAGAGCCTCTTTTCTGTGAAACAATACTTCAAGGTCCCCAGCCGTGAACCATGGATTGGTCCAGTCTGCCTTATCTGTACTCATACTACTTCATGGTCCCCAGCCGTGAACCAGTCAGGAACCATAAATCAGACTAAGACAGAAGTGCAGTAAAAATCTCACTTTTTGGTAAAATGGTACAAACAGAGCAAACGTAGTCAAAACATAGCCAGGGTTTGGTAACCAGAGCGGGTAGTCGGAGCAAGTCAGTGAAACAGGAATCCAGAGATCAGCATAGTAGAGGCAGTAAACAGGATCAGGAACCAGAAGGAAAGTCAGCCAGGCAAAAGTCTTTAACAGGAAACACAGCAGAGAGTATCTGGATATGTTGACCAGGCGAAGGCACAGGAGATCTGATCCAGGCAGTTTAAATAGCCAGCAGGGCTAGCTGACAAGCAGGAAATTAAGACCAGGTGAGTCACCGTGGAAAGAAGAGTACTGTCAATTAACCAACAGCTGAGCACAAAGCTCTGAGAAGGAAGGTCTAAGCCCAGCCCTGACAGAACAGTAGTTTTGTTCAATCTGCCTTATTTTTACTCATACTACTTCATGGTCCCCAACTGTAAATCCAAAGACTGTTCCAGTCTTGCTGCATCTTATTTACCAGATATCTCACGGTCCCCAGCTGTGAGTGAAACAAAACTGTGCCGCTGCTGTTTGGAGAGTTGTCTTCTGACAATTGTGTCCCAGTATTTTGGAGTATAGCGCACCACCCCAGGTTCCCTCCCCAGTTCCTTTAAGCCAGGGGCAGGCAACCTCAGCACTCCAGCTGTGGCGAAACTACAAATCCCATCATGCCTTTCCCTCTAGGAGTCATGCCTGTGATTGTCAGGGTCTTGCAATGTATCATAGGACTTGTAGTTTTACCACAGCTGGAGGGCTGATGTTAAGATCTTCCATGCAAAGGGATGGGACAAGAGGAAAAATGTTGCCTCAATCCGCCGCCTTAGAGAGGGATCGCCCATGGATTCTGGGGAAACCACACCTCGGGTGGAAGTCCCCGCTATAACAGAGAAGGCTATCGTTGTGACAAATGAGAGACTTTCGCCGGAGCCTACTACGGTTTTGGTCCGGAAGTCCCCGGATTCTTATGTGATGCCTGGAGCGGGAGACCCTGCGACCCTGCCTAAACTTGCTCGCCTGCAGCGGATCCTCATGAAAAGAGTGGCTGATGAGTATGGCTTGGAGTACCCCTACGTACCCAAAGAACTATTATTTGAAATTGAGGCCTGTCGTGAACGGTGGTATGAGGAAGCTATCTGGAACTACCTCAAAGTGCCCAAGCCATACAGATACTTTGCCTGCTCAGCTGCCATGACTCATAGGTTCAAATGTTGCCACAAGGACTGGAACTATGGTCAACACAACACGCTGACCGAGTTATGATTTGCTGCCCAGGGAGAGATGATGTGACTTACTTCATAACAACCCTGGACAAGCAATGGAAGTCAGTTATCCTCCCAGATCCAAGGTTTTACCTTTAAAGTTTTTAAAGACAGGAGTCTGTTTCTTTGATTTTATATCCTGTCTCTGCGCGGATAAACCGTACCCTGGATCAAGGTGACTCTGCCCTCTGCTAAAGAGGATGTCCGCTCTAAAGGAGGAAAAGACAGACAGTGTGTTTGTTTTTTCTTCTCCCTGGAAAAAGGACAGTTTTTCCTCTGAGCGAACCTTGGGGTAGTTAGTTAGAGTGTTGTGGTAAGAAGACGCCGCACTCAACAGTGGGATGTTCAGTGTGTTGTGTTACAAACCCCTGCACAAGAAAATAAATTTGGTGAGACTCTGCTAGCACTAGGTGGCAGTGGTTTGCAGGAATGAAGAGACTTTAACGATGATATGGCACTTAGGGAAATTTTATGCTAGGCTTAGCATTAAAAACTTTATAGAAGGAAACTGTCTCCTCTCGGGGAAACAGTCTGCTTCTTTTGTAAGTTAGGATGTTTTTTTATTATGCCTGTTGTTTGTGATTTCTTGCAGGTACCGGAAGCTACTATCAAGACCACCGGAGAATGGGGTAGGATAGATAGTCAGTGATGGGTGGATTGTATATTTGAACGTGATATTTAAATGTCTTCTTTGGAAAATATAATGTTATTCTGTGTGTTCTCTTTTCTTTTCTTCCCCCCCCCCCCCTCAAAATTTTTTGGTTCAGGTACCAAGTTCAAATATATATTTTTTAATTATTAGTAAATCAACAGCCTTCAGGATTGAAGGATTTTGATTTCCCCAGCCACTGGGGACAGTGTATTTTCTAGAAGGGGGTGTGTGTAGCGCCCCCCCAATATTTGGGGGCGCAATGTGTAAATTTAAGGGTAATCTGAGCCAGTAATTGGGCTCAGATCAATTGTTTGTTCTGGATTTGATTCTGCTCTGGGTGTGATACTGCCTGGCAGTAGTGTTACCTGTTTGCCTGTAGGTGGCACTGTCATCACCGGCATAGGTTGAACCATGAGGGGTATCACAACACCTTGGGTGCCCTTTCTGGGCAGCCATACAGTGGGCGTGGTCTACCCGCTGTGCATGCTGGGAGAGGGTACATAAGGGGCAGACGCCATTGGTTCGTGGTTCTTGTGCGCCTCAAGGCCCTCCAGGCCAGGGTTGCGCATGTGTGGAATAGCCCCGGGCACCTTCAGCCCGAGGCTACATCGCTACCTGGTAGGCTCAGCACCTTCAGCTAGGGCCTACAACTGAAGAAGGATTCCAGGCTGCCCACTGTAGGGAAGCCATGCTTAGGGAAGGAGACCAGGGGAGGATCAGTCCCGGAGGAGACTAGCGACGGTACTGCTGTCTCGGGAAGAGGCCTGGAGGTTACCTTAGGAGGGTTCCATCGTTACAAGCCCTGCAATACGCCAATCTGGCTTAAAGGTTCTTCATTATTGCTTGGCTGGGAGGTTTGGGACTAACAATCCTGTGGCAGAGGATTCCTGTTCGCATCCCCCAAAAAGTTCACAATTTATCCGCGCTCCATCCCGGCTGCTAGGATCGCTCTCAAAGGGACTATCCGGGTGAGCAATACCCACTCAGGCTTGAGTGGCGACGAAAGAGTTGCATTGTGTTTTAAGTGCTGCGTACCTGACCCTTCCCCCTACTTCTCTTGTTTCCTACTTTCTCCTCAAGTTTCTGCAAAGATAAAGAATAAAACCTTACTGCTTAGGTTTTACTCCTGTGTAGACATTGGCCTTATTCTGACACACTTCTACCTAGACAACGGAGCAAGGGATCCAGTTGAGAGAGGTAATTGCTGCAAGACCCAAACAATAACACCGCTCGCCCCTCTACACAAGGGAGAATACCGGGCAAGTAGCAGGTGTGCCCAACTGCAACGGAGGACGGCAGAAAAATGGTCTGGGTGCTACACGTATCATTACTGAAACATTATCGAAATCTGGAGAAAATATCTCATAATTATAATGTACCCGGAATTTAAGGATTATAAGGGTAGCTGAGATAATATTTTAAAGCACTCTATCACAGTTTTAGAAGTCTTCACTGAAGCTAATCTTTTCTTTGACCTCATGCTCATGACCAGTTTATCTACTACAACCTAAAAAATGGGCGTTTTTTTGGGTGTCCAGGAGGCAAAAGTGCACCTTACAGGCTGCTGCCAGTAAAATCAAAATCAATGACAGGCTGGACGTGGTTGGATGCTGTTGGGAACAGTACTCACATGTGGGATCATATGCATACACAGACTTATGCTCTGGACTTTCTGTGTTCAAAGCATTTACCCCTGTATGCACACAGTCTTGTATGTGAACCCCCCCAATACAGTATATCAGCCTGTCATTGATTTTGACAGGCTGCTGGCAGCTGATTTCACATTGCACTTGTACCTCTCATGTTCTCAAAAACCACCTGTTTTTTTACATTGTATGGGCCAAACTGCCTGTATGCATGAGACCTAAAAACTCATCACATCAAAAAGTTAGCTGTGTATATTGGCTATAAACACAGAGTAAATTATCCAGTAAAATTAAAGTCACTTTTCATTAGCAGATTATGTGAAACAATAAACTTTGAGTCACTGCCACTTTCCTATCAAATTTTAATACATGCTAATTACTCTTTTTCATGCCGGTACATCTAATGAATAAATTATAATCACAACCTCTTTTCTAACATAAATGCTAGTTCAGGATAACGACACTAATGACTGTTTTGTTTTCTTTATTATGAACATAATGACCAGAAATGTGCAATATATTTCACACGGAATAACCCACAAGCAACTGTATTATTTCAAAGCTGTGCGCTTGCAAATAATAATGAACATTAATAAAATGCACCAGGGAACATATTACCAGTATTAAGGAACCACCTGTGGTACAAATGTAATGGAATTCGTAAACTAAAAATACTTGTTTTAGATGTTAGATTGGGTTTAGCTTTGTTTAATTACATAGTTAAAAAGGAGATTCAGTCTCCCCACAAAAAACAAATACTGTAGCTGCTGACCTTTACTATAAGGACGCTTACCTGTCCAGGGATCCAGCATTGTCCCTTAGCCGAGCCAATCCTTCAATCGACTTTGGGTGCAGGCCCTGGCATCTTAACCACTTGACCACTGGGCACTTAAACCCCCTTAATAACCAGACCAATTTTCAGCTTTCGGTGCTCTCACATTTTGAATGACAATTACTCAGTCATACAACACTGTACCCATATGAAATTTTTGTCCTTTTTTTCACACAAATAGAGCTTTCTTTTGGTGGTATTTAATCACTGTTGGGTTTTTTATTTTTTGCGCTATAAGAGAAAAAAGACTGAAAATTTTGTAAAAAAATGATTTTTTTTTTGTTTCTGTTATAAAATTTTGCAAATTACTATTTTTTCTTCATAAATTTTGGCCAAAATTTATACTGCTACATATCTTTGGTAAAAATAAGTACAAATTGGTGTATATTATTTGGTCTTTGTGAAAGTTATAGAGTCCACAAGCTATGGTGCCAATATCTGAAAATTGATCACACCTGAAGTACTGACGGCCTATCTCAATTCTTGAGACCCTAACATGCCAGAAAAGTACAAATACCCCCCAAATGACCCCTTTTTGGAAAGAAGACATTCCAAGGTATTCAGAAAGAGGCATTGTAAATTTTTTGAAGTTGTCATTTTTTCCCACAATTCTTTGCAAAATCAAGATTTTTTTTTTCTCTTTTTTTTTTTCACAAAATTGTCATATTAGCAGGTTATTTCTCACACACAGCATATGCATTCCACAAATTACACCCCAAAACACATTCTGCTATTACTCCCGAGTATGGCGATACCACATGTGTGAGACTTTTACACAGCGTGGCCACATACAGAGGCCCAACATGTAGGGAGCACCTTCAGGCGTTCTGGAGCACCAAGGCCAATTCTGACATTTCTCTCCTACATGTAAAAATCATCATTTATTTGCTAGAAAATTACATAGAACCCCAAAACATTATATATGTTTTTTTAGCAAAGACCTTAGAGAATATAATGGTGGTTGTTGCAACTTTTTATCTCGCACGATATTTGCGCAGCAATTTTTTTAACGCGTTTTTTACGTAAAAAAAATGTTTTGTGCTTAAAAAAAAAAAAAAAAAAACAGTAAAGTTAGCCCAATGTTTTTGCATAATGTGAAAGATGAAGTTACGCCGAGTAAATAGATACCTAACATGTCGCCCTTAAAAATTGCACACACTCGTGGAATGGCGCCAAACTTCGCTACTTAAAAAATCCCCATAGGCGACGCTTTAAATATTTTTACTGGTTACATGTTTTGAGTTACAGAGGAGGTCTAGGGCCAAAATGATTGCTCTCGCTCTAACGTTCGCAGAGATACCTCACATGTGTGGTTTGAAAACCGTTTTCATATGTGGGCGGGACTTACGTATGCGTTCGCTTCTGTATGCGAGCTCACGGGGACAGGGGCGCTTTAAAAAAAAAAAAAAAATTATTCTTAATTTTACTTTATTTATTTTAGTTTGACATGTTTTTCCGCCCTAAACATTTTTTTGATCACTTTTATACCTATTACAAGGAACGTAAACATCCCTTGTAATAGGAATATGGCATGACAGGTCCTCTTTACAGTGAGATATGGGGGGGGGGTGTCAATAAGACCCCACATCTCACCTCTAGGCTGGGAAGCCTGAAAAAAATACAAAAAAAAAAACAACAATCCTGGCTTTGATCGTAGCGGTGAGTCGGTAGAAGCACCGGAGGGCGGGGGGGGGGGGGGGGACATCCCCTCTCGCCTCCCGTAAGAATGATCAAGCGGCGGAACAGCCGCTATGATTGTTCTTATGGTGTAGGGAATCGCCGGCTGAAAAAGCTAATATCTGAATGATGCCTGTAGCTGCTCCCATCATTCAGATATCCCCGCACAAAGTCAAGGACGTCATATGACGGCCGGAGGGCGGGAAGTGGTTATTGCAGAGTATTGCCGGGCATTGCGGAGTATTGCTGGGCATTGCGGAGTATTGCCGGGCATTGCGGAGTATTGCCGGGCATTGCGGAGTATTGCCGGGCATTGCGGAGTATTGCAGGGCATTGCGGAGTATGGCAGGGTATTGCGGTGTATGGCAGGGTATTGCGGTGTATGGCAGGGTATTGTGGAGGGTATTGCACAGGGTATTGTGGAGGGTATTGCAGAGTATTGTGGAGGGTATTGCAGAGTATTGTGGAGGGTATTGCAGAGTATTGTGGCGGGTATTGCAGAGTATTGTGGCGGGTATTGCAGAGTATTGTGGCGGGTATTGCAGAGTATTGTGGCGGGTATTGCAGAGTATTGTGGCGGGTATTGCAGAGTATTGTGGCGGGTATTGCAGAGTATTGTGCAGGGTATTGCAGAGTATTTTGCAGAGTATTGCGCAGGGTATTGCAGAGTATTTTGCAGGGTATTGCAGAGTATTTTGCAGGGTATTGCAGAGTATTGTGCAGGGTATTGCAGAGTATTGTGCAGGGTATTGCAGAGTATTGTGCAGGGTATTGCAGAGTATTGCACCAGGGTATTGCAGAGTATTGCACCAGGGTATTGCAGAGTATTGCACCAGGGTATTGCAGAGTATTGCACCAGGGTATTGCAGAGTATTGCACCAGGGTATTGCAGAGTATTGCAGCAGGGTATTGCAGAGTATTGCAGCAGGGTATTGCAGAGTATTGCAGCAGGGTATTGCAGAGTATTGCAGCAGGGTATTGCAGAGTATTGCACCAGGGTATTGCAGAGTATTGCACCAGGGTATTTTGCAGAGTATTGGCAGGGTGTATTGCAGAGTATTGGCAGGGTATAGCACAGGGATGGCTGAGCAGGGATGGATGGATGGATCTGTGACTGCAATTGTCACAGATCCAGCCCACAGTGCTGCTGCTGCCATCCGCTCCCTCCCCCTCCCCTCTCACACTGTACCGATCGGTACAGAGAGGGGAGGGAGGAACCGGCGTCATCAAATGACGCCGGTCTGTTTACAAGTGATTGCTCCGTCATTTGACGGAGCGATCACGTGGTAAACGGCCGCTATCAGCGGCGATTTACCGCGATTCGTGATCCGCCGGGTCCTCTGGACCCGGCGGTCACGGAGTTTCCCGTGTGCGCGCCCCAGGGGGCGCGCGGGAGCGCGATTCTGGGAGGACGTTATATAACGTCCTCCCAGAGTTAAGCAACCACCTTGTCGACGTTATTTGTCGGCAGGTGGTTGTTAAGTGGTTAAAGTGGTTGTAAACCTCTCTGTGTCTCTTTTACCTATAGGAAAGCCTATAATAAGGCCTACCTATAGGTACTGTAAATATCTCCTAAACGTGTGCCAATTAGGAGATATTTACCTTGTAGTGCGCCAATGATGTCATTGGCACATGCGCTGTGAAGAAACAGCACTCCGTGTCATTTCTTCACTAGCAAGTTCCGTGACTGATGGCTCCCGCCCGCATGCGGGCAATGTACAGAGGTCAATATATTGTAGGTAGTGTATAGAGGTCAGTAGTTTGTAGAGTAGTGTACAGGGGTCATTAGTTTGTAGGGCGATATACAGAGGTCAGTAGGATGTAGGGCAGTGTACAGAGGACATTAGTATGTAGAGCAGTATACAGAGGTCAGTAGTATGTAGAGCAGTGTACAGAGGTCAGTAGTATGTAGGACAGTGTACAGAGGTCATTAATATGAAGAGTAGTGTACAGGGGTAATTAGGATGTAGGGCAGTGTACAGAGGTCAGTAGTATGAAGAGTAGTGTACAGGGGTAATTAGTATGTAGGGCAGTGTACAGAGGTCAGTAGTAGGGAGGAGCTCGGTGTTCGAGTCGAACATACGTTCGACTCGAACATCGGCTGTTCGATCGTTCGACGAAGATCGAACGATTTGGGCCGTTCGCGCCTAATTCGAGTGACGCGAACGGCCCACAATGCACTACGCCATCGCAGTGTCATCCAGGCGCTGTGATTGGCCAAGCATGCACTGTGACCCCGCATGCTTGGCCAATCACAGCGCCGGCAGCGAGGAGAGCAATGATTGGCCACAGGCAGGATGCCTGTGGCCAATTATTGCTGAGGGTGTTTAGTACACGCCCCACACTATAAAAGGCCGCCAGCACGGCGGCCTAGTGTAGTGTGTTCCGGAGCAGGGAAAGAGAAGCATAGGCAGGGACAGTGACATTTATTTTTTCTTGCTTAACCTGGATTCCTTTAGTTTAGGGAAAGAGAAGGATAGGTAGGGAGAGTGTCAGTGTGTTTTACTGTGCGAATCCTTGTTTCTAGGGACAGGGAAGGACAGTGAGGCAAATTCTACTTGTGCTATAGTGTGCTAAAGCATTGATCATCAATCAGCTTTAAAAAAACATTTTTTCTAGGGACAGAAAACTATAGGTAGGAAGAGTGTCAGTTTCTTTCACTGTGATAATCCTTGTTTCTAGGGACAGGGAAGGACAGTGAGGCAAATTCTCCTTGTGCTATAGTGTGCTAAAGCATTGATCATCAATCAGCTTTAAAAAAACATTTTTTCTAGGGACAGAAAACTATAGGTAGGAAGAGTGTCAGTTTCTTTCACTGTGATAATCCTTGTTTCTAGGGACAGGGAAGGACAGTGAGGCAAATTCTCCTTGTGCTAAAGCATTGATCATCAATCAGCTTTAAAAAAACATTTTTTCTAGGGACAGAAAACTATAGGTAGGAAGAGTGTCAGTTTCTTTCACTGTGATAATCCTTGTTTCTAGGGACAGGGAAGGACAGTGAGGCAAATTCTACTTGTGCTATAGTGTGCTAAAGCATTGATCATCAATCAGCTTTAAAAAAACATTTTTTCTAGGGACAGAAAACTATAGGTAGGAAGAGTGTCAGTTTCTTTCACTGTGATAATCCTTGTTTCTAGGGACAGGGAAGGACAGTGAGGCAAATTCTACTTGTGCTATAGTGTGCTAAAGCATTGATCATCAATCAGCTTTAAAAAAACATTTTTTCTAGGGACAGAAAACTATAGGTAGGAAGAGTGTCAGTTTCTTTCACTGTGATAATCCTTGTTTCTAGGGACAGGGAAGGACAGTGAGGCAAATTCTACTTGTGCTATAGTGTGCTAAAGCATTCCTCATCAACCATCTTTGAAATCTTTGTTTTTTGGACAGTCAGGGAAATTGTCGTTGTGCTATTCTGTGCAAAAGCAATCATCCTCAACCATATTTAGAAATCCTTAAGTAAAGGGACAGAGAAGGACACCTGAAGGTAGCCCTTATTGCTTTTTTCCCATCTCCCTGCAGGCCATCTATTAGAATGTCTGGAAGGCAAACAAGGAGAGGCAGACAGTCAGGAGGCAATAAAAGAGGGCAAGCAGGCTCTGTGTCTGGGGGCAACAGTGCTGGTCGTGGATGCGGTGCATTGTCATCAGCACATGGCCATGGGACACGCTTGTCCTTCTTTTCGGCAACTGGACATGTTGAGCCACATCATGCCGAAGACTTGGTAGAGTGGAAGACCAAGCCCTCCTCCTCCTCCTCATCCTCTCACACCCAGGCTCAGGGTACTGGCAAAGCAGCTGCCAAAGCGTCCTCTTCCCTGGTATCAATGTCAGACTCATCATCAGTCACTCCTTCCCTAGACCCACCATGTCCTCCTCCTGAGGAGTCCCCCGAACTGTTTGAGCACAGTGTTGGGTACATGCTCCAGGAGGATGCCCAGCGTTTCGAAGGGTCTGATGATGAAACCCAGCTACAGGAAGGCAGTAGCGTGAGAGCAGACAGAAGGGATGCTCAAGAAGGACACCAATCTGGCAGTAATGTTCCAGCAGCTGCAGCATACTGCCAGATTGGCTCCAGTGATGAGGAGGGAGGGGATGATGAGGTCACTGACTCCACGTGGGTGCCTAATAGGAGAGAGGAGGAGGAGGAGGATGAGGAGGAGGCACATCTCCAACGAGGCAGGATGCCCTTTGGTGGCCAGCGTAAGGGCAGTACACCGACGGAATCACACCGCAGAGCTCTGCCTGTGCAGGGCGCTGCCTCTGCCCGTCATTCAAAAAGTTCTTTGGTGTGGGCCTTTTTTGAGGCTAGTGCATCAGATCGCACAGCTGCTGTTTGCAACATATGTCTCAAGCGTATATCGCGTGGCCAAAACATCAGCCGCTTGGGTACCACATGCCTGACCAGACATATGTTGACCTGCCATGCAGCTCGTTGGCAAGCCTACCTCAAAGACCCACATCAAAGAACAAAGCGGACCTCTCCTTGCACCGCATCAGCTGGGATCTCCAACCCCACTATAACTTCAGTCCTCTCTGAAACATGCACTGAGAGGAATGAAGGTGTAGAATTAGGTGTGTCACAGCCAAGTAGTTGCGGCCACTCTGCTAGCAGTACACCGATGTCCGATTCTAGCAGGCAAATTTCCCTGCCCCAGCTGCTGGACCGTCGAAAGAAGTTCACTCCCAGCCATCCACATGCCCAGCGGTTGAATGCTAGCTTGGCTAAATTGCTAGCGCTTCAACTGCTGCCTTTTCAGTTGGTAGACTCGGCCCCCTTCCGTGAGTTTGTGCAATGTGCGGTTCCTCAGTGGCAGGTTCCCAAACGCCACTTTTTCTCACGGAAGGCTATTCCGGCTCTCTACCGGCATGTGGAAGGCAATGTCTTGGCCTCGCTGGACAGGGCGGTCAGCGGTAAGGTGCATATTACCGCTGACTCATGGTCCAGCAGGCATGGACAGGGACGTTACCTTTCTTTCACGGCCCATTGGGTCACTCTTTTGGCAGCTGGGAAGGATGCAGGACAAGGTGCAGTAGTGTTGGAGGTTGTTCCACCGCCACGCCTCCAAAATGCTACTACTGGTTGTGACACACCTCTCTCCTCCACCCCCTCCTCTTCTTCTTCCTCCATGGCCTCTTCCTGTGGTTTGTCCTCTGAACCAGCGGTGCTCCGTAGCCGTTCAAGGGGCTACGCAAGTACGCAGGCAAAAAGATGCCATGCCGTGCTTGCGCTGGTGTGTTTGGGGGACAGAAGCCACACTGGGGCAGAGGTCCTGTCTGCTCTGCAGGGCCAGGCCGAGAGGTGGTTGACGCCATGCCAGCTTAAGCCAGGAATGGTGGTTTGCGACAATGGCACCAACCTCCTCTCCGCCCTCCGACAGGGACAACTGACCCATGTGCCCTGTGTGGCTCACGTCCTTAACCTGGTGGTGCAGCGGTTCTTGGGCAGGTACCCGGGCTTACAGGATGTCCTGAGGCAGGCCAGGAAAGTCTGTGTGCATTTCCGCAGATCTTATAATGCCAGTGCTCGCCTGGCTGAGCTGCAAAAGGAGTTGAACCTGCCCAAGAACCGCCTTATATGTGACTTGCCCACCAGGTGGAACTCAACGTTGGCCATGCTGCAGCGGCTGCACACGCAGCAGAGGGCCATCAATGAGTACCTGTGCGACTACGGCACCAGGACAGGGTCAGGGGAGCTTGGTTTTTTTTCTCCACGCCAGTGGGGCATGATCAGGGATGCATGCACTGTCCTGGCACCATTTGAGGAGGCCACGAGGATGGTGAGCAGTGACAGTGCATGCATCAGTGACACTGTACCTCTTGTCCACCTGTTGGAGCACACGCTGCGTGGAATAATGGACAGGGCACTTGAGGCAGAACAGAGGCAGGAAGAGGAGGACTTCCTTGCCTCTCAAGGCCCCCTTTACCCAGACAGTGTTCCTTCTGTCCCACCCATCGCACAGGAAGAGGAGGAGGAGGAGGAGGAGGAGGAGGAGGAGGAGGAGGATTGTGTCAGCATGGAGGTGGAGGCTGGCACTCAGCATCATCAGCAGCAGTCTTTTAGGGATGATTTACAGTCCCAAGAAACCAGTGGACTTGTACGTGGCTGGGAGGAGGTGGCTGCGGATCATGTCGTCCTTAGTGACCCAGAGGACTCCGGAGCGAATGCCTCAGCAAACCTACGCTGCATGGCCTCCCTGATCCTGCAAAGTCTGCGGAAGGATCCTCGTATTCTTCGGATCAAGGAGAGGGACCATTACTGGCTGGCCACTCTCCTTGATCCACGGTACAAGGGTAAGGTTGCGGACCTTATGTTACCGTCGCAGAGGGAGCAGAGGATGAGACAACTCCGGGAGGCCTTGCAGAAAGGTCTGTGCAACGCGTTCCCAGAGACTGGGAGGTTACAAACTCCTGGTCCTGGACAACGAGTTGCTGAGGCTTCGGCCAGTCAAAGAAGGAGCGGTGGGGAAGGTGGCCGTCTGACCGATGCGTTCAGACAATTCTTTAGTCCGCAGCCCCAAAGTATGATCGGTTCCAGCAACCATCGCCAGCGTCTGATAAACATGGTGCAGGAATATCTAGGGGCAAGGTCAGACTTGGACACCTTCCCCACCGAAAATCCTCTGGCTTACTGGGTCTTGAGGATGGATCACTGGCCAGAGCTTGCACAGTATGCAATTGAGCTACTGGCCTGTCCTGCATCCAGCGTTCTTTCGGAACGCACATTCAGTGCTGCTGGAGGATTTGTCACGGATCACAGGGTGCGCCTGTCCACCGACTCGGTTGATCGACTGACTTTCATCAAGATGAACCAGTCTTGGATCACCACCAGCTACCACACACCTGATGCTGATATAACAGACTAATTGATTTTAACATGTCACATCCCCTCAAGACTGATGCTGATGCTGAGTGCCTGTGCTGTTATGTTGACTGGCTATCCTCCTCCTCCGAGTCCTCAATGATACGATTGATGATGATAGCTTGGAAGATCATTTTTGTTTATGGGTGCCGCCACCAGTGGCTAAGGCCCAATTTTTCAGCCCCTGTTTTACAGGGGCGTGTAATTACAATTTTTTTAGCAATAATTTGCCATAGGGCTCATTGCTGTGCTCCAAGTACAGTATCTGTGAGGGGTTGGAGTGTTGTGGCACCAGTGCCTAAGGCCCAATTTTTCAGCCCCTGTTTAACAGGGGCGTGTCATTACAATTTTTGAAGCAATACTTTGCAACAGGGCTCATTGCTGTGCTCCAAGTACAGTATCTGTGAGGGGTTGTAGTGTTGTGCCACCAGTGCCTAAGGCCCAATTTTTCAGCCCCTGTTCAACAGGGGCATGTAATTACAATTCTTGATCTAATAATTCACAGCAGGGCCCATTGCTGCACCCACCAAGAGTAACTCTGAGGGCTTACAGTGTTGTGGCAACGCCACCACCACCACCACCACGAAAGGCCCAATTTTTCAGCCCCTGTTCAAAAGGGGCATGTAATTACAATTCTTGATCTAATAATTCACAGCAGGGCCCATTCCTGCACCCACCAAGAGTAACTCTGAGGGCTTACAGTGTTGTGGCAACACCACCACCACCACCACCACGAAAGGCCCAATTTTTCAGCCCCTGTTCAAAAGGGGCATGTAATTACAATTCTTGATCTAATAATTCACAGCAGGGCCCATTCCTGCACCCACCAAGAGTAACTCTGAGGGCTTACAGTGTTGTGGCAACGCCACCACCACCACCACCACGAAAGGCCCAATTTTTCAGCCCCTGTTCAAAAGGGGCATGTAATTACAATTCTTGATCTAATAATTCACAGCAGGGCCCATTCCTGCACCCACCAAGAGTAACTCTGAGGGCTTACAGTGTTGTGGCAACACCACCACCACGAAAGGCCCAATTTTTCAGCCCCTGTTCAACAGGGGCATGCAATTACAATTCTTGATCTAATAATTCACAGCAGGGCCCATTGCTGCACCCACCAAGAGTAACTGTCAGGGCTTACAGTGTTGTGGCACCAGCACCACCATCAAAGGCCCAATTTTTACTACCACTGATCAACAATTATATGTAATTAAAATTCCTGATATAATAGTTGACAGCAGGGCGTTCCAGCACCAACCAAGAGTAACTGTGAGTGCTTACAGTGTTGTGCCAACACCAACAACTAAGGGGCCTATTTCTGCAGAGTATATACGGCAGGTCCCTACTTTCAAACATCCAACTTACAAACGACTCCTACTTGCAAACGCAAGAAGACAACAGGAAGTGAGAGGAAATCTACCCCTTGGAAGGAAAATTCTCTCCTGTAAGAATAAATATGGGAGAAAGGTGTCTCCTCTGTACTGATGCTTTATCAGCAATCCTTGTTTCAAGAAAAACACCACATTTCAAAAACAGTTGTCATTGGGACGGAAAGTGAGGTGAAATGTTCTGAACAGGGGCACAGACAGCAAAACAAATGTTACAGGGGTGATAACCCTTACCTATGTTTTCCAAAAAGTTTAAAAATAGATTTTTGGGCTGGAGCTACACTTAAACAATGTACCGTATTTTTCGCACCATAAGACGCACTTTTACCCCCCCAAAAAATAGGGAAAAGTGTCCCTGCGTCTTATGGAGCGAATACTGAGCAGGCTCCGCCCCCCCCATCGCCACCGCCGTCTCAGAATACAGACACTCGGCTTCTCTGTGGAGGAGAGATGACAGGATGTGAGGCATACCCTTGCTGGGGCATACCAAGGGGGAGCGGGGGGAGACGGTCTGCTCCAGGTGCCAAAACATAGGGGTTGTCAGTGTTGTTGCTATAATGGTGCACTCCGCACCCAGGTAAGTTGACACCCACCAGATGTGACCCCATCCTGCAAACGACAAGAGCCCTCGATGGCTTTTTTTTTTTCAGCTGGAACACCCCCGGCGCCATGGTCTGGTCCAGTCTCACTTCCTGCCTCTCCCCACTTGCCGCTGCTGCTGCTGCAAATTATGTCCTCAGTCCTCCTTCCTAGCTGCTGCCCGGGTGTATCTGATGCTGAGAGCCAGCCAGAGGGGGTTGTGGATTGTAATGGCAGTGTCCTCCACTGCCTGAGGTGAGTGATAAGGGGGTGGGAGGTGTGGGATGGTATCCAATGTTCATCACCTGAGCTGTTGTTATATGAGAGGCTGAAGGGGTGTTTGTGTCTGCCCTGCCACCCTGAGCTGATCTGGGAAGGGGGGGGGGGGGGGGGAGGTTGCTGTGTGACCACCACCACCCAGGTATAGTGTAGCTGAGCTGATTTGATAGGGGGGCTGGTATTGCTGTGTGTCCACCACCCACCTATAGTAGTAATATAATATTAAATATTTTAGTACATCATTTGGTTCAGAATATTTTTTTTCTTGTTTTTCTCCTCTTAAACCTGGGTGCGTCTTATGGTCAGGTGCGTCTTATGGAGCGAAAAATACGGTACCTGTTCAAAATTACAAACAGATTCTACATAAGAACAAACCTACAACCCCTGTCTTGTATGCACCGCCTGTATACGGCTGTTCAGAGTATATAGGGCCTTTTTTATTTTATGTGCGGGGTTCCCCTTAATATCCATACAAGACCCAAAGGGGCTGGTAATGGGCTGGGGTAGGGGGGGGGGGTCATGGGGTAGCTATGCCATTTTTCTTAAAGATTTTCATCCATATTACCGGGACCAGACATTACATTAAAGCCGCAAGCAGTTTTAAATGGCTTTTTTTTCCTTTAGAAGTGTCATTTTGTGCAGGGACAGTTCTAAACACGGGAAACACGTGGCACTTCACAGGCATACTTTAGACACCCCCCAGGTACGATATTTAAAGGAATATTTGACTTTTTTTTTTTCACTTTATGCATCATTAAAATGACTGCTCCCGAAAAACGACCGTTTTTAAAACTTCTTTTTGCATTGATACATGTCCCCTGGTGCAGAACCCGGGTTCCCAAACCCTTTTTAGGACAATAACATGCATAATAGTTTTTATAATTAGCACTTTAGAATTCGAACGTTCGCATCCATTGTATTTAATAGGGTTCTAATGTTCGTACGAACTTTCGGTCCGTTCGCGGGTTCTGGTGCGAACCGAACCCGGGGGTGTTCGGCTCATCACTAGTCAGTAGTATGTAGGGCAGTGTACAGAGGTCAGTAGTATGTAGGGCAGTGTACAGAGGTCATTAGTATGAAGAGTAGTGTACAGGGGTAATTAGGATGTAGGCAGTGTACAGAGGTCAGTTGTATCTAGGGCAGTATACAGAGGTCAGTAGGATGTTGGGCAGTGTACAGAGGTCAGTTCTATGTAGGGCAGTGTACAGAGGTCAGTAGGGTGTTGGGCAGTATACAAAGGTCAGTAGGATGTAGAATAGCAAATCCAAAGAGTGTACAAGTACACACGATGCTCCTAGGAGAAGTGCAAAGTCCCTTGGTCCATTGGAACTTTCATCTGTATCTGTAGACCATCAACAGGGTAGAGGAATGGATGAGGCAACTGGATGGATGAATGGCTGAACAGGAGGGACCGAGACTGGAACCTCTGCAGCTTTTGTAGAAAATCTGGGTAAGATCACCTCAATGTAGAAGAAAACGAATAGCAGGGTGCTGAGGTCAGTATAAAATTAAAAACACTTTATTAAAAAAAGCAGCACACTTACATTGAAGTTAGCGTGAAACAGCATGGATAGGGAACACCTGAGACCAAGAAGCTGTAATAAGTGTGAAGCTGTAGGCGTCACTGAGTAAACTGAGACCGAGGATGACCAGAGAGCCAGCCAGCTCAAAGTATGGTTATTAGCGGCGGCATTCTAGGCTGCACACAAGGATGACAGCTTTCAAAATGCCTGGTGGATGTCGGGAGAGGGGGTATGCATGATGTGTTTTCAGGGACTTTGCCCTCTTCTTCGAATGCATAATTTTCATACTTTGAGCTGGCTGGCTCCCTGTCATCCTCGGTCTCTGTTTACTCAGTGATGCCCATAGCCTCACACTGATTAGAGCTGCTTGGTGTCAGTTGTTCCCTATCTATGTCGCTTCATGCTAACTTCAATCTAAGTGTGCTGCTTATTTTAATAAAGTGTTTTTTATTTGATACTGACCTCAGTGCCCTACTATTTGTTTTCTTCTACAGTAGTATGTAGAGCAGTGTAAATAGGTCATTAGTATGTAGAGCAGTATACAGAGGTCAGTAGTATGTAGAGCAGTATACAGGGGTCAATAGTTTATAGGGCAATGTACATGGGTCAGTAGTGTGTAGGGCAGTGTACATGGGTCAGTAGTGTGTAGGGCAGTGTACATGGGTCAGTAGTGTGTAGGGTAGTGTACATGGGTCAGTAGTTTGTAGGGCAGTGTACAGGGGTCAGTAGTTTGTAGGGCAGGGTACAGGTCCTATGGGGCATTGCAGGACTCTGATAGTCACAAGCATGACTCCCGAAGGCAGAGGCTTAAAGGAGAAGTATGGGTTTCTTTTTTATTTTATATTCATACTAACCTCTGTGGATGGAGCATCAGACTGAGCCACCGAACATCGCCGCTGGCTCGGTTCTCACAGATCCCCGAGAGGAAAGAGGCTGACTGCCAGTCAGCCTCTTTCCTCTCTGCTTCTCCATGCTCATTAGAAAGCTGAGCAGTGGAGGGGCGGGGAGAGGCTGTCTCAGCGTCTCAGCGGCTCGCTGAGACGCTGAGACCACAATCTATCAGGGCAGCTAGCGGATCCCGACTTGGGAAGTCGTGATGACACGCTGCTCCGACTGATGGCAGTGACGTCAGCGGAAAGTGGACTTCAGACCGCTCTCCGCTGAAAACGGGTCACAGGAGTGCCCTATCTATGCCGTTTCATGCTAACTTCAATCTAATTGTGCTGCTTATTTTAATAAAGTGTTTTTTATTTGATACTGACCTCAGTGCCCTGCTATTCGTTTTCTTCTACAGTAGTATGTAGAGAAGTGTAAAGAGGTCATTAGTATGTAGAGCAGTATACAGAGGTCAGTAGTATGTAGAGCAGTATACAGGGGTCAATAGTTTATAGGGCAATGTACATGGGTCAGTAGTGTGTAGGGTAGTGTACATGGGTCAGTAGTGTGTAGGGTAGTGTACATGGGTCAGTAGTTTGTAGGGCAGTGTACAGGGGTCAGTAGTTTGTAGGGCAGGGTACAGGTCCTATGGGGCATTGCAGGACTCTGATAGTCACAAGCATGACTCCCGAAGGCAGAGGCTTAAAGGAGAAGTATGGGTTTCTTTTTTATTTTATATTCATACTAACCTCTGTGGATGGAGCATCAGACTGAGCCACCGAACATCGCCGCTGGCTCGGTTCTCACAGATCCCCGAGAGGAAAGAGGCTGACTGCCAGTCAGCCTCTTTCCTCTCTGCTTCTCCATGCTCATTAGAAAGCTGAGCAGTGGAGGGGCGGGGAGAGGCTGTCTCAGCGTCTCAGCGGCTCGCTGAGACGCTGAGACCACAATCTATCAGGGCAGCTAGCGGATCCCGACTTGGGAAGTCGTGATGACACGCTGCTCCGACTGATGGCAGTGACGTCAGCGGAAAGTGGACTTCAGACCGCTCTCCGCTGAAAACGGGTCACAGGAGTGCCCTATCTATGCCGTTTCATGCTAACTTCAATCTAATTGTGCTGCTTATTTTAATAAAGTGTTTTTTATTTGATACTGACCTCAGTGCCCTGCTATTCGTTTTCTTCTACAGTAGTATGTAGAGAAGTGTAAAGAGGTCATTAGTATGTAGAGCAGTATACAGAGGTCAGTAGTATGTAGAGCAGTATACAGAGGTCAGTAGTATGTAGAGCAGTATACAGAGGTCATTAGTATGCAGGGCAGTGTACAGAGGTCATTAGTATGCAGGGCAGTGTACAGAGGTCATTAGTATGTAGGGCAGTGTACAGAGGTCTGTATTTTGTAGGGCAGTGAACTGGGGTTAAGAGTTTGTAGGTAGTGTATATGGGTCAGTAGTTTATAGGGCGGTGTACAGGGGTCACTAGACTAGAGAGCAGTGTGCAGGGGTCAGTAGTTTATAGGGCAGTGTACTGGGGTTAGTAGTTTATAGGGCAGTGTACATGGGTCAGTAGTCTGTAGGGTAGTGTACAGGGGTTAGTAGTTTATAGGGCAGTGTACAGGGGTCACTAAACTATAGGGCAGTGTTCAGGGGTTAGTAGTCTGTAGGGCAGTGTACATGGGTCAGGAGTTTGTAGGGCAGTGTACATGGGTCAGTAGTCTGTAGGGTAGTGTACAGGGGTCAGTAGTTTATAGGGCAGTGTACATGGGTCAGTAGTCTGTAGGGCAGTGTACATGGGTCAGTAGTGTGTAGGGCAGTGTACATGGGTCAGTAGTGTGTAGGGACGTGTACATGTCACAGTAGTGTGTAGGGCAGTGTACATGGGTCAGTAGTTTGTAGGGCAGTGTAAATGGGTCAGTAGTTTGTAGGGCAGTGTACAGGGGTCAGTAGTTTGTAGGGCAGGATACAGGTCCTATGGGGCATTAATACAAAAAATACTGTCACTGCCCCCACCTATGACAGGTCTTCACAGCAAGGAGCACTGGATGGGCGGACGCATGTAGACAAAAAACACAAAATATCCAAGCTCAACTTACCAACCAATCAGCAACCAAACGAATTCACCTGTCTAACAGTGCGTTAAAAAACAGGGGTTTAGTTGCACGCATTTGCAAATACATGCGTAAGCTGCAGGCCCCGTCAAGGCTCCCTGTGTACTGCAGTCCTAACTCTAAAATTTAAGGTCTCCTCAGTGGAAGCACATGTATGCTGATGGATAGATGAAGGGCAGATGACTGGAGGGAGCCCCACCCTCCTTAAAGGGGCAGGAGCACATTAGACACCCAGCACATAGAAGCAAAGGTGCTAGTGCGTTGCCTGACCACAATGACATCAATACAAAAAATACTGTCACTGCCCCCACCTATGACAGGTCTTCACAGCAAGGAGCACTGGATGGGCAGACGCATGTAGACAAAAAACACAAAATATCCAAGCTCAACTTACCAACCAATCAGCAACCAAACGAATTCACCTGTCTAACAGTGCGTTTAAAAACAGGGGTTTAGTTGCACGCATTTGCAAATACATGTGTAAGCTGCAGGCCCCGTCAAGGCTCCCTGTGTACTGCAGTCCTAACTCTAAAATGCGTGCAACTAAACCCCTGTTTTTAAACGCACTGTTAGACAGGTGAATTCGTTTGGTTGCTGATTGGTTGGTAAGTTGAGCTTGGATATTTTGTGTTTTTTGTCTACATGCGTCTGCCCATCCAGTGCTCCTTGCTGTGAAGACCTGTCATAGGTGGGGGCAGTGACAGTATTTTTTGTATTGATGTCATTGTGGTCAGGCAACGCACTAGCACCTTTGCTTCTATGTGCTGGCCTGGGTGTCTAGTGTGCTCCTGCCCCTTTAAGGAGGGTGGGGCTCCCTCCAGTCATCTGCCCTTCATCTATCCATCAGCATACATGTGCTTCCACTGAGGAGACCTTAAATTTTAGAGTTAGGACTGCAGTACACAGGGAGCCTTGACGGGGCCTGCAGCTTACACATGTATTTGCAAATGCGTGCAACTAAGGCCCCATGCACACGAGATGCCGGTGCAAACTCTACTGAACACACGTTTTTAAAGGCTAAAACCGGCGTTTAAAAATGCCCGTTTTGCCGCGATTTTAGCGGCGTTTTACCGCGTTTTACCGCGTTTGCGTCTATAGGCGTTTAGTTAAGAAACATCATAAGACCCTCCCTAAGCTCAAAAAACATTATTATTTAACCATTTCAGCCATTTTGGGAGACCAGCAGCTGAGAGAGCAGCAGTGTACTTGTATTTAGCGTATCACTTGCCACATCATCTGCCACAAGCTGTGGATTGTCCACTTGCCACGTCACCTGATACGTCACCTGGCCACGTCACCTGCCACAAGTTGTGAATTGTCCACTTGCCACGTCACCTGGCCACGTCACCTGCCACGTCACCTGCCACAAGTTGTGAATTGTCCACTTGCCACGTCACCTGCCACGTCACCTGGCCATGTCACCTGCCACAAGTTGTGGATTGTCCACTTGCCACATCACCTGGCCACGTCACCTGGCCATGTCACCTGCCACGTCACCTGCCACAAGTTGTGGAATGTTCACTTGCCACGTCACCTGCCACGTCACCTGGCCACGTCACCTGGCCACGTCACCTGCCACAAGTTGTGCATTGTCCACTTGCCACGTCACCTGGCCACATCACCTGCCACGTCACCTGGCCACGTCACCTGCCACAATTTGTGGATTTCCACCTGCCACGTCACCTGGCCACAAGTTGTGGATTGTCCACTTGCCACGTCACCTGCCACATTACCTGCCATGTCACCTGGCCACGTCACATGCCACGTCACATGCCACGTCACCTGGCCACGTCACCTGCCACAAGTTGTGGATTGTCCACTTGCCACGTCACC
The DNA here is from genome assembly GCA_029206835.1 of Rana muscosa. Classification (NCBI taxonomy): domain Eukaryota; kingdom Metazoa; phylum Chordata; class Amphibia; order Anura; family Ranidae; genus Rana; species Rana muscosa. Next base: position 375,145,466 of record CM055120.1, on the reverse strand, counting down.
TGCCACGTCACCTGCCATGTCACCTGGCCACGTCACATGCCACGTCACCTGCCACAATTTGTGGCTTTCCACCTGCCACGTCACCTGGCCACGTCACCTGGCACAAGTTGTGGATTGTCCACTTGCCACGTCACCTGCCACATCACCTGCCATGTCACATGCCACGTCACCTGACCACGTCACCTGACCACGTCACCTGCCACAAGTTTTGGATTGTCCACTTGCCACGTCACCTGCCACGTCTCCTGCCACAATTTGTGGATTGTCCACCTGCCACGTCACCTGCCACGTCACCTGGCCACGTCACCTGGCCACGTTACCTGCCACAAGTTGTGGATTGTCCACTTGCCACGTCACCTGCCACAATTTGTGGATTTCCACCTGCCACGTCACCTGGCAACATCACCTGCCACAAGTTGTGGATTGTCCACTTGCCACGTCACCTGCCACAAGTTGTGGATTGTCTACAGTGCAATGCAAGCAATTACAGTTTTTTTTTCATATTTTTTTGATGGTTTTTCCTCACTTGCCATCATTTTTGAGATTTCTAATGTAAAAAAATAGGTCACCTTTAAAAACGCTAATAAACGAAATCGCGGCAAAACGCCGGTACCGCGTTTTGCCGCATTTAGCGGCGTTTAGCCGCGTTTTGCGTCTGAAACGTGGAAAACTTTTGCGTCTGAACCCATTTTTTTGCTTCTGGAAAAATGAGGTTAAACGCAACTGCCTAAAAACGGCAATAAACGAGACTGTGTGCATGGACACATAGGATAACATTGAATGGGTTCAGGAGCAGTTGAAAAAAGTGTCCAACTGCCTCTGAACGCGCGTTCAACAGCAAATAACAGCGTCTCGTGTGCATGGGGCCTAAACCCCTGTTTTTAAACGCACTGTTAGACAGGTGAATTCGTTTGGTTGCTGATTGTTTGGTAAGTTGAGCTTGGATATTTTGTGTTTTTTGTCCTATGGGGCATTGCAGGACTCTGATAGTCACAAGCATGACTCCCGAAGGCTTAAAGGAGAAGTATGGGTTTCTTTTTTATTTTATATTCATACTTACCTCGGTGCATGGAGCATCAGACTGATGCTCCATCTGTCCCCCGCCGTCTGTGCACTGAGAACCGAGCCAACGAATATCGCCGCTGGCTCGGTTCTCACAGATCCCCGAGAGGAAAGAGGCTGACTGCCAGTCAGCCTCTTTCCTCTCTGCTTCTCCATGCTCATTGGAAAGCTGAGCAGTGGAGGGGCGGGGAGAGACTGTCTCAGCGTCTCGCTGAGACCGCCATCAATCAGGGCAGCTGGCGGATCCCGACCTGCTCTGACTGATGGCAGTGACGTCAGCGGAGAGCGGACTTTAGATCGCTCTCCGTTGAAAACGGGTCACAGGAGTGCAAAACTAATTGCACTCCTGTGACCCAGAGGAGAAGCCCAGCCGAAAAAGCTCAGGCTGGACTTCTCCTTTAATAGTATATGTAGTTTCACCACAGCTGGGGTCCTATGATATCCTATCCTTGATTTATAGAAGTGGTTACAACTAGCTCATGAAGCTCCACAGAAGACTATGTTTGGCAATGAGAAGCTGCATGGATATACAGTGCCTTGAAAAAATATTCTTACCCCTTGACATTTTCCACATTTTGTCATGTTACAACCAAAAACGTAAATGTATTTTATTGGGATTTTATGTGATAGACCAACACAAAGCGGCACATTATTGTGAAGTGGAAGTAAAATTATAGATGATTTTCCACATTTTTTACAAATAAATATGTGAAAAGTGTGGCGTGCATTTGTATTCAGCCCCCTTTAATCTGGTACCCCTAACTAAAATCTAGTGGAACCAATTGCCTTCAAAAGTCACCAGTGTGTAATTTACCCTCAGTATAAATACAGCTGTTCTGTAAAGCCCTCAAAGGTTTTTTAGAGAACCATAGTAAACAAACAGCATCAGGAAAGCCAAAAACACACCAGACAGGTCAGGGATAAAGTTGTGGAGAAGTTTAAAGCAGGGTTAGGTTATAAAAAAAACATCCCAAGCTTCGACCATCTCACAAAGCACTTTTCAATCCATCATCTGAAAATGGAAAGAGTATGGCACAACTGCAAACCTACCAAGACATGGCCGTCCACCTTAACTGACATGCAGGGCAAGGAGAGCATTAATCAGAGAAGCAGCCAAGAGGCCCATGGTAACTCTGGAGAAGCTGCAGAGATTCAGAGCTCAGGATAACTGTTAGTTGTGCACTCCACAAATCTGGCCTTTATGAAAGAGTGGCAAGAAGAAAGCCAATGTTAAAAGAAAACCATAAGGCCCCTTTCACACTGGGGCGGGCAGGTGCGGTGGCGGTATAGCAGCGCGATTTTCAGCGCTGCTATACCGTCGTTATTACCGCGGTATGCGGTCGCTAGGGGGGTTAATTTAACCCCCGCTAGCGGGCGAAAAAGGGTTAATAGCGCCCGCAAACCGCGGCTATTGCCGCAGTTTGCGGGCGGTATTACCGCGCTGTCCCATTGATTTCAATGGGAGACCGCGGTAAAGGAGCGGTGAACACACCGCTTCTTTTACCGCTGTAAAGAAGCGGCTAGCAGGACTTTTGGAGCGGTCCTGCTAGCGCACCGCTTCAGTGTGAAAGCCTTCGGGCTTTCACATTGAAGGCACAGGGCAGGATTTTTTCATGCGGTATAACAGCGCTATTATTAGCGCTAAACCGCATGAAAAACGCCCCAGTGTGAAAGGGGCCTAAGAAGTCCCGTTTGCAGTTTGCAAGAAGCCATGTGGGGGACACAGCAAACATGTCGAACACGGTGCTTTGGTCAGATGAGACCAAAATGTATCTTTTTGGCCTGAAATCAAAACGCTATGTGTGGCAGAAAACTAACACTGCACATCACCCTGAACACACCATCCCCACAGTGAAACATAGTGGTGGCAGCATCATATTGTGGGGATATTTTCTTCAGCAGGTACATCGAAGCTGGTCAGAGATGATGGGAAAATGGATGGAACCAAATACAGGGCAATCTTAGAAGAAACTTGCTAGAGTCTGCAAAATACTTGAGACTGGGATATAGATTCACCTTCCAGCAGGACAACGACCCTAAACATACAGTCAGAGCTACAATGGAGAAATTTATATTAAAGCATATTCATGTGTCAGAATGGCCCAGTCAAAGTCCAGACCTAAATCCAAATGAGAATCTGTGGCAAGACTTGAAAATTGCTGTTCACAGATGCTCTCCATTAGGGATGAGCCGAACACCCCCCGGTTCAGTTTGCATCCAGAACATGCGAACAGACCAAAAGTTCAGGCGAACATTCGAATACCGTTAAAGTCTATGAGACTCGAACGTGAGAAATCAAAAGTGCGAATTTTAAAGGCTAATATTCACGTCATTCGCCCAGGAGCCTTCTATGGAGGAGGCTGTGTTGTTCATAGCGGCGAGTAGCAGCGGGTAGCGGCGGGTCCGGGTCGTGGAAGGATGTACATCTCTGGAATTTTTTATTTTATTTTTTATTAAAGGACTTGTCCCAAGCTGTCTGTGTGTTTTTTTTTTTACCTTTTTTTGACACTTTTTTTTGTGAAATGGTAGGGGTACAATGTACCCCGTTACCAATTCACATAGGGGGGGCCGGAATCTGGGGGTTAAAGGGGGCTTCCAGATTGCGATAAGCCCCCCGTCCGCAGACCCCCACAACCACCCCAAAGCATCCTCCCAATGTTGAGGGCATGTGGCCTGGTACAGCTCTCTCGTCCCCCCTCTTTTCCTGCGGCCTGCCAGGTTGCATGCTCGGATAAGGGTTTGGTATGGATTTTTTGGGGGAACCCCACGCTATTTTTTTAAATTTTGGGGTGGGGTTCCCCTTAAAATCCATTTAAAAAAAATAAATTAAGCGGGTTCCCCTTAATATCCATACCAGACCTGAAGGGCCTGGTAATGGAATTTTGGGGGGACCCCATACATTTTTTTTTTCATTTTGGTTCCCTGCGCAAAATGTCATTTTTGAAGGAAAAAAAGTAATTTAAAACTACTCGTGGCTATTAATGAATTGTCAGGTCCCGGCAATACAGATAAAAGTCATTGAAAAAAAACCAAAGGGCCTGGTAATGGACTGGGGGGGGGGGGACCCCTGCCTTTTTTTTCAATGACTTTTCTATGTATTGCTGGGACCCGAAAATTCATTACAGCCGCGAGTAATTTTAAATTACTTTTTTTCCTTCAGAAATGACATTTTGTGCAGGGACAGTTCTAAACACAGGAAACATGCGCTACTTTACAGGCATACTTTAGACACCCCCCAGGTACGAAATTTAAAGGAATATTACACTTTTATTGTTTCACTTTAAGCATTATTAAAATCACTGCTCCTGAAAAAACGTCCGTTTTTAATTTTTTTTTTTGCATTGATACATGTCCCCTGGGGCAGAACCCGGGTCCCCAAACACTTTTTATGACAATAACTTGCATATTAGCCTTTAAAATTCACACTTTTGATTTCTCACGCTCGAGTCTCATAGACTTTAACAGTGTTCGAATGTTCGCGTGAACTTTTGGTCTGTTTGCATGTTCTGGATGCGAACTGAACCGGGGGGTGTTCGGCTCATCCATAACTTGCATATTAAAGTGGATGTAAACCCACTCTCATCCTTTCTAAACTACTGCCATAGTGCTGATCTATAAGGATATACATGCCTCCTGCATGTATCCTTACCTGTCAAATGTCTCCCCTCTGTCTGTTATGAGACCTGAAAAACTGCAGATTCTGTGGGTGGATCTGTTGTCTGGAGCTCGGTGGGTGGAGTTGTGATGTCAGTAGATTCCCCGCCCACCTCTACACTCCCCTTGTCAACATGCATTTTCTCATGTGTATTCCTTACACTGAACTTCTGCTATGATCACTAACATCCAGTCAAAATCCAGAAAAGTAACCACATGACTTTAGAAAAGGAGTGGGGGTGGGAATTAAAAAATAATGGCTTAGCGCATGAGATATGTAAATAACCTGTCATTCACAGTAAGGGGGTGGAACAGACAAAAGTTCTCCTGTTTGTCCGTTTATCTTACTGAAAAAATAAAAAAGGATTGCTCAGAGCTGGATTAACTCTTTGTGGCAAAACCTGGCATAGATGATAGGAAATCTTATACACTACATTGTGACAGAAAAAAAAAAAAAGAAAAAGAATTCGGGTTTACATCCACTTTAACCTTTAAAATTAACACTTTTGATTTTTCCCATAGACTCTTAAAGGGTGTTCTGTGGCTTTTTGAATTTGCCGCGAACACCCCAAATTGTTCGCCGAACGGGCGAACAGCCAATGTTCGAGTCGAACTCATGTTCAACTCGAACATAAAGCTCATCCCTACTCTCCATCCAATCTGACAGAGCTTGAGCTATTTTGCAAAGAAGAATGGGCAAAAGTGTCACTCTCTAGATGTGTAAAGCTGGTGGAGACATCCCCAAAAAGACTTGCAGCTGTAATTGCAGCGAAAGGTGGTTCTACAAAGTATTGACTCAGGGGGGCTGAATACAAACGCACACCACATTTTTCACATATTTATTTGTAAAAAATTTGGAAAACCATTTATCATTTTCCTTCCGCTTCACAATTATGTGTCACTTTGTGTCGGTCTATCACATAAAATCCCAATAAAGTACATTTACGTTTTTGGTTGTAACATAACAAAATGTGGAAAATGTCAAGGGGTATAAATACTTTTTTAAAGGCACTGTATAAGGCCTCTCAAAACCAGAGTGTGGGAGTAGGGAACAGAGCTCCAGAGTCTGGCCTCGGATATGCTAAAAAGTTCTGGGTGTGTTTGATCTGATGCAGTTTTAGGTAACTTACTGAGCACTCCCTCCATTTACAGTTGTTCTGTGCATGGAAGAGGTGTAGATGAATGTTACAATCTCCTTCATCCAGTCACAAAATACCTTGCATTCTGTTAAATGAATACAAAGCCTTTTGTGAATGGAGGAGGTGCCAAGCAAGCAACCTCCTGTGATATCCGTACTACAGCCAACACTACAAGTCTTCTAGGGCAACGCATAAGGCGCCTCTGTGAATGGAAAAAAGAAAAAAGAAACTGCGCTAGGATAATAGAGGAACCAATGTATGACCAAAGGTGCCTACAAATGTGAAAGCAGCAACTAACCTGAAAACAAAAAATCAGTGAAAGGAATAGAAAAATAAATAGTTGCGCTAAACCTGAATGGTGAAATACCAGGGACTAATTAATAAACCAATAAGTGATTTAGATACCAATTAAGGTCCCAGTAACAATAATGTTGTCAAACTGTGTCTAGTGAAAAATAAAAAATATGTAAACTAAAAACATTAAACACCAATACAGTGATAAAATAAATAGTCCACTTGATTAAAATTCATAACAAAGTCCAAAAAAATGTTCTGTGTTCAAAGAAACACCCGTGCACATATCCAAGGGCTCTCAGATTCTTCACTTGAAGGCTGATAACCAAAGTGAAATCCACCACAACAAGTAAGTAGTCCTGCTTACCAGAGCGTGTTGGTCCCCTACAGTGTTGTAACTAACGCCATTTAAACAAACGGCGTTAGGTAACGTAGCCATTTTTTGGGATAACGAGTAATCTAACTGATTACTCTTACCCTCGTGGCACCGCCGTTCCCATTACTTGGGCGCCGTTACCCTAATAACATCTACTCGCCGCAGCCGCCGCGAGTAGATGTAATTTAACATTTAACTAATTGCAAGCCGCCGTCTGCCTACCTGATCAGCGTGTCATGCAGACAGATGGCGGTCATTGCAGTGTTCAAAAGCCGCGCCTCCCGAGTCCTCGTCGCCTGTGATAAGCGGAACACTCAATTTCACAGCAGGCAGTGTTCCGCCTATCATGGACATCCTCTCATCCTCGTCTGTGTTATGAGGATGCGCGGATGTCTGTGATAGGCAGGACACTGAATGCTGGGAAATTGAGTGTTCCGCCTATCACAGACGAGAAGGACTGGAGGAGGCGCGGCTTTTGAATAATGGAATGGCCGCCGGGAGTCGGGACGCCGCCGATCTGAGGTACTGTACACGGGCACAGTGACTGTGAGACTTGGGCACATTGAGGCATTGGGCACAGTGAGGCATGGGGCACAGTGAGGCACAGTGAGGCATGGGGCACAGTGAGGCATGGGGCACAGTAAGGCATGTGGCACAGTGGGGCACAGTGTGGCATGGGGCACAGTGTGGCATGGGGCACAGTGTGGCATGGGGCACAGTGTGGCATGGGGCACAGTGAGGCATGGGGCACAGTGAGGCATGTGGCACAGTGGGGCACAGTGAGGCATGGGGCACAGTGAGGCATGGGGCACAGTGAGGCATGGGGCAAAGTGAGGCATGGGGCACAGTGAGGCATGGGGCACAGTGAGGCATGGGGCACAGTGAGGCACAGTGAAGCATGGGCACAGTGAAGCATGGGCACAGTGAGGCATGGGGCACAGTGAGGCATGGGGCACAGTGAGGCATGGGGCACAGTGAGGCATGGGGCACAGTAAGGCATGTGGCACAGTGGGGCACAGTGAGGCATTGGGCACAGTGAAGCATAGGGCACAGTGAGGCATGGGGCACAGGGCACAGTGAGGCATGGGGCACAGTGAGGCATGGGCACAGTGAGGCATGGGCACAGTGAGGCATGGGCACAGTGAGGCATGGGGCACAGTGAGGCACAGTGAAGCATGGGCACAGTGAGGCATGGGGCACAGTGAGGCACAGTGAGGCATTGGGCACAGTACCAATATTATTTATTGTTATCCCTCCTATTATTTTTATACACTGAAAAAATTACGTATATATCATCCTTCTACCGCCCCGTGTATATATAATATAACCAATATAGTTACTTTGCTGAGTAACTAATTACTTTTTCAATGTAGTAACTGAGTGAGTAACTCCATTACTTTTTGGAAGAAGTAATTTGTAACTGTAACTAATTACTTTTTTAACGTAAGATGAACAACACTGGTCCCCTATGACGGAAGACCTCAAATCACATGGAATAAATCCTAGCTGGATTGACCAGACACACTTAGACCATAGATTGGATGTCAACACTTCCACACCAGTTGAAGCACATAGAAGGGAAGAAGATAGCTCGATATTGTAAAATCATCGGGGTTTTATTGAGTGGATAAAGCATATAAAAAACATACTCACATATTGCAAGTTAAAAGACAGCCTTAAGTTAGTAGCGCCGGCCGGCCGAACGCTAACAAAACAGATCCGTCCGTGGAGACCGAGCAGTGAAGGGTGACGTCAGCACGCCGCTCGTTCTTCCCTACGCGTTTCGTGATAGGTCACGTCGTCTCAGTCACGTGAATACTGCCATCTGCAGTACGGATTGGAGAGGACAATGGTGTAAGCAGCTGAAAAGGTGGGCATTTATTTGGGGAATGGAGCACAGCATTATTGGGGACACTCCGGTACATGGGAACCATTTTGAGAAACGTGTGTAAAGGTGAACTTACCCTTTAACAGATTCAAGATCCGCTTATTAAATCTATTCCTGGGTATTGGCGATATGCAGTTTGCCAGAAGTAAACAGCTGAACAAGATGATAAATACTTCAGCAAGTAACACATTTCACTTACACATAATTAAACTGTGTGTTTAATGTTTAGGCTGGAGTACTGCTTTAAACTTTAACATGGGAGTTAAATCTTACAGCACAACCGTAGATATAGTTACCCAGCGGGCATGGAGGCATTTTATTATCAGAGTTCACTTTCAGCTGGGGATGGATGTATAATGTTCATTGATGAATGACAGTCCTACTCCATGTGTCTCCATGAATGAGCACAATGTAAACCTGTGTCTTGGAGACCTTGACGGCGTCCTTGGTGTGATTTTTATTCACTAGTGTAAAAAAATAAGTCAATTTTCTGTACTTGCTATTCATAAGGTACTCTCACTCGCTGTACTGAAACTAGAATCAGATTTAATTGATTTCACATACTTTATCAGTCATTCTTATTTTACACGGAAATTAAAATTTTCTCAATTAACCACTTCCCATCCGGGCCAATTCTGGAACTTCGCTCCTACATGTAAAAACCATAATTTTTTTGCTAGAAAATTACATAGAACCTCCAAACACTATGTATGTTTTTTTAGCAGAGACCCTAGAGAATACAATGGCGGTCGTTGCAATTTTTTGTTTCATGCTTTAAAAAAAAAAAAAATATTAAGTTATCACAATTTTTTTGCATAATGTGAAAGATAATGTTACGCCGAGTAAATAGATACCCAACATGTCACGCTTTAAAATTGCACACGCTCGTGGAATGGTGCCAAACTTCGGTACTTAAAAATCCTCATAGGCGACACTTTCAATTTTTTTACTGGTTACATGTTTTGAGTTACAGAGGAGGTCTAGGGCTAGAATTATTGCTCTCGCTCTAACGTTCGCGGCGATACCACACATGTGTAGTTTGAACACCGTTTTCATATGTGGGCGGGACTTACGTATGCGTTCGCTTCTGCGTGTGAGCACACGGGGACAGGGGAGCGTTACATTTTTTTTTCTTTTTTTTTCTTGTTAATTTTACTTTTCTTTTTTTAGTTTGACACTTTTAAAAAAAATTTTTTTTTTTTTTGATCACTTTTATTCCTATTACAAGGAATGTAAACATCCCTTGTAATAGGAATATAAATAAAGGTGTGGACATCAATTTGGACCTGGGTAGTTGCCAACATCCCTGAGATAAGAATAAAGAGAGAAAACCCCCCACATAGGACGGGACTTTAACGGCAACGAATTTGGAAGATTTGGAATAAATTTTAAATTTTATTGTACAAAAAATACATATCAAAACACGACAAAATTTTACAATATTAAAATCATAAAAATTGGATAATGCTTGGGTGATTCCAATAGCTGAGTCCGCTTGTCGCCCAACGCGTTTCGGGATGTATCATATCCCTTCGTCAGGGGCTGTAATACGGATGAAATCACACTGTGCAAGATACAAAAAATGAATTTAACCACTTAAGCCCTGGACCATTTGGTAGCTAAAGGACCAGAGGTGAATTCAGAATTTTGCACTGCGCTGCTTTAACTGTAAATTGTGCGGACATGCAATGTTGTACCCAAACGAAATTTGCGTCCTTTTCTTCCCACAAATAGAGCTTTCTTTTAATGGTATTTGATTGCCTCTGCGATTTTTCTTTTTTGCGATATAAACGGAAAAAGACCGAAAATTTTGAAAAAAAATGATATTTTCTACTTTTTGTTATAAGAAAAATCGAATAAACTCAATTTTAGTCATACATTTAGGCCAAAATGTATTCAGCCACATGTCTTTAGTAAAAAAAATGTCAAGCAAATATTTATTGGTTTGCGCAAAAGTTATAGCGTTTACAAACTAGGGTACATTTTCTGGAATTTACACAGCTTTAAATTTATGACTGCCTATCTCATTTCTTGAGGTGCTAAAATGGCAGGGCAGTACAAAACCCCCCCAAATGACCCCATTTTAGAAAGTAGACACCCCAAGGAAATTGCTGAGAGGCATGTTGAGCCCATTGAATATTTATTTTTTTTGTCCCAAGTGATTGAATAATGACAAAAAAAAAAAAAATTACAAAAAGTTGTCACTAAATGATATATTGCTCACACGTGCCATGGTTATATGTGGAATTGCACCCCAAAATACATTCTGCTGCTTCTCCTGAGTACGGGGATACCACATGTGTGGGACTTTTTAGGAGCCTAGCCACGTACGGGACCCCGGAAACCAATCACCGCCTTCAGGATTTCTAAGGGCGCAAATTTTTGATTTCACTCCTCACTACCTATCACAGTTTTGAAGGCCATAAAATGCCAAAATAGCACAAAACCCCCCCAAATGACCCCATTTTGGAAAGTAGACACCCCAAGGAAATTGCTGAGAGGCATGTTGAGCCCATTGAATATTTTTTTTTTTTTGTCCCAAGTGATTGAATAATGACAAAAAAAAAAAAAATACAAAAAGTTGTCACTAAATGATATATTGCTCACACATGCCATGGTTATATGTGGAATTGCACCCCAAAATACATTCTGCTGCTTCTCCTGAGTACGGGGATACCACATGTGTGGGACTTTTTAGGAGCCTAGCCACGTACGGGACCCCGGAAACCAAGCACCGCCTTCAGGATTTCTAAGGGCGCAAATTTTTGATTTCACTCCTCACTACCTATCACAGTTTTGAAGGCCATAAAATGCCAAAATAGCACAAAACCCCCCCAAATGACCCCATTTTGGAAAGTAGACACCCCAAGCTCTTTGCTGAGAGGCATGGTGAGTATTTTACAGCTCTCATTTGTTTTTGAAAATGAAGAAAGGACTTTTTTTTTTTTTTTTCTTTTTTTTTTTCAATTTTCAAAACTTTGTGACAAAAAGCGAGATCTGCAAAATACTCACAATACCTCTCAGCAAATAGCTTGGGGTGTCTACTTTCCAAAATGGGGTAATTTGGGGGGGTTTTGTGCCATCTGGGCATTCCATGGCCTCCGAAACTGTGATAGGCAGTGAGAAGTGAAATCAAAAATTGACACCCTTAGAAAGCCTGAAGGCGGTGCTTGGTTTTTGGGGTCCCGTACGCGGCTAGGCTCCCAAAAAGTCTCACACATGTGGTATCCCCGTACTCAGGAGAAGCAACAGAATGTATTTTGGGGTGTAATTCCACATATGACCATGGCATGTTTGAGCAATATATCATTTAGTGACAACTTTGTGCAAAAAAAAAAAAAAAAAATATTTTTTCCGTAACTTGTGTCAACATATAAAATATTCCATGGACTCGACATGCCTCTCAGTATATAGCTTGGGGTGTCTACTTTCCAAAATGGGGTCATTTGGGGGGGTTTTGAACTGTTCTGGCATTTTATACACAACATTAGGAAGCTTACATCCACTCTTCTAACCACTTGAAGACAAAGCCCTTTTTGACACTTTTTGTTTACATGAAAACATTTTTTTTTTTGCAAGAAAATTATGTTGAACCCCCAAACATTATATATATTTTTAAAGCAAAGGCCCTACAGAATAAAATGGTGGGTGTTGCATTTTTTTTTCTACACAGTATTTGCGCAGCGATTTTTCAAACGCATTTTTTGGGGAAAAAATACACTTTTTTTAATTTTAATGCACTAAAACACACTATATTGCCCAAATGTTTGATGACATAAAAAAGATTATCTTAGGCTGAGTACATAGATACCAAACACGACATGCTTTAAAATTTTGCACAAACGCGCATTGGCGACAAACTACATACATTTTTAAAAGCCTTTACAGGTTACCCCGTTAGATTTACAGAGGAGGTCTACTGCTAAAATTACTGCCCTCGATCTGACCTTCGCGGTGATACCTCACATGCATGGTGCAATTGCTGTTTACATATGACGCCAGACCGACGCTTGCGTTCGCCATTGGGCAAGAGCAGGGCAGGACAGGGGTGCTTTTTTTATTTTTATTTTTTATTATTAATTTTGCTTTTTTATTTTTAAACTGTTGCTTCCATATTTTTTTTTTATCACTTTTATTGTTATCTCAGGGAATGTAAATATCCCCTATGATAGCAATAGGTAATGACAGGTACTCTTTTTTGAAAAAACTGGGGTCTATTGGACCCTAGATCTTTCCTCTGCCCTCAAAGCATCTGACCACACCAAGATCGGTGTGATAAAATGCTTTCCCAATTTCCCAATGGCGCTTTTTATATCCGGGGGGGGGGACATTGACTCCCACTGCTTGTAAAAGCAGTCCAGAGGCTAATTAGCCACTAGGATTGCTTTTACATGAAAGCCGGCCGCTGGCTGAAAAGAATGATACCAAGATGATACCTAAACCTGCAGGCATCATTCTGGTATAAACATTCAAAGTCCAGCAACATACCAGTACGTTGCTGGTCCTTGTTGGACATGTATTGTAATCTTTTTTTTCATGCAGCCTGTTGGCTGAACGAAAAAAAAAGATTGATCGGTGGGTATGCCCACCATTAGAATACCGCCCTTCATCCACCCACTTCTAATGATGGGCATACATGCACCATTTATATATGCCGAAGCATGGGGGCATCTTCTCGCAAAAGTTATGCCGCGTACACATGGTCAGACTTTTCCACGGGCAAGCCTCCGTCGGAATTTCGACCGTATGTACGCGGCATTAGGAGCAAAATCGCTCCTCCGCCCCTGCTGCCCCAATGCTTCGGCATATATGCTTTTTTTTTTTAACTGTGGTGGTAAAATCACCTCCTACAGCACTGGAGTCGCAGGGATCAGGCCTGTCTCTGCGAACGCTGCAGTTATGTGTGTTGTGTTTTGCAAGTGACAGTGATCGATCGATACTGCACTTGGGTGGCCTGGGCTGGACGGAGGGGCAAAACGCAGATGCTAGCAGGTATCTGGGCTGATCCCGCTAACACTGCGTTTTTGGGAACCCTAAACTGCTGGGGACGCTAGTATAGATCTGATCAGATCAGATATTGAGCTGATCAGATACTATACCACTAAGGGGGGTGTATGCTTCACGTGTGGGTGTTAGCGCTACTGGCACTAACCTGACGCTGCCTGGGGTGTGACGCAGACCCTCTCTGACGCTAAAACCTAATTGATATCACCCACCGGGCGATCAGGGGGTTAAACCTTTATTGGGTTATATACGGCGGGTGCCCTGACACTATAAAAAGCAAACTAACTAACCAGCGTCACCCGTAACACTTATATGATGATCACTGGTGAAAGGGTTAACTAGGGGCAATTAGGGGGTTAAAACCTTTATTAGGTAATATATGGGGGTACCTGACGCTCGCTATATAAAAACCTGACGGCGAACCTAAAAAAAAATTACTGGCTACCTATCGGCATCACCGACACTAAGATAACGATCATAAAAACGATCGCTTAGCGACAGTGGTGATAGGGGGTGAAAGGGTTACCTGGGGGGCGATCAGGGGGTTAAACCATTATTAGATAATATATGGGGGTAACTGACGCTATAAAAACCTGCGGCGAACCTAAAAAAAATTACTGGCTACCGATCAGCATCACCGACGCTAAGACATCGATCAGAAAAATGATCGCATAGCGACGGCGGTGCTAGGGGGTGAAAGGGTTACCTGGGGGGTGATCAAGGGGGTTAAACCTTTATTAGGTAATATATGGGGGTACCCGACGCTATAAAAACCTGCGGCGAACCTAAAAAAAATTACTGGCTACCGATCAGCATCGCCGACGCTAAGACATCGATCAGAAAAATTATCGCCTAGTGACAGTGGTGATAGGGGGTGAAAGGGTTACCTGGGGGGCGATCAAGGGGGTTAAACCTTTATTAGGTAATATATGGGGGTACCCGACGCTATAAAAACCTGCGGCGAACCTAAAAAAAATTACTGGCTACCGATCAGCATCACCGACGCTAAGACATCGATCAGAAAAATGATCGCATAGCGACGGCGGTGCTAGGGGGTGAAAGGGTTACCTGGGGGGTGATCAAGGGGGTTAAACCTTTATTAGGTAATATATGGGGGTACCCGACGCTATACAAACCTGCGGCGAACCTAAAAAAAATTACTGGCTACCGATCAGCATCGCCGACGCTAAGACATCGATCAGAAAAATTATCGCCTAGTGACAGTGGTGATAGGGGGTGAAAGGGTTACCTGGGGGGCGATCAAGGGGGTTAAACCTTTATTAGGTAATATATGGGGGTACCCGACGCTATAAAAACCTGCGGCGAACCTAAAAAAAATTACTGGCTACCGATCAGCATCGCCGACGCTAAGACATCGATCAGAAAAATGATCGCTTAGTGACAGTGGTGATAGGGGGTGAAAGGGTTACCTTGGGGGCGATCAAGGGGGTTAAACCTTTATTAGGTAATATATGGGGGTACCCGACGCTATAAAAACCTGTGGCGAACCTAAAAAAAATTACTGGCTACCGATCAGCATCACCGAAGCTAAGACATCGATCAGAAAAATGATCGCATAGCGACGGCAGTGCTAGGGGGTGAAAGGGTTATCTGGGGGGTGATCAGGGGGTTAAACCTTTATTAGGGGGGGGGGTTAGGGGGCTACACTGGACCTAAAACTAAATGTAGTGACACTTTTACAGTCACAAATGTCACTGATTGCAGTGATCACTAAATAAATGGTCACTGCAATCAGTGACACTGTGACTGGGGGCTGGGGGGTGATCTGGGGGGTGATCTGGGGGTGTCTGGGGGGGCCTGGGGGGGCGATTTATGTGCCTATGTGTCCTGGTGTCAGTGTGCTGTTTTGTGTACTAACCTGCATCTTCTCCTGTACGGCGCTCGGTATATGTGAGCGCCGCAGGAGAGATGACATCACTTCCTCCTTCCTGGCAGGCAGGGGAAGCTCTCTAATTCGCCGGGAGCGATCGAGAGGGGGTGGCCGGAATCGAACGGCCGTCCCCTCATGCCGGATCGCTCCCGAAGGCAAAACGACCACCCACTGTAAAGAAGGGGGGTCCGATCGGACCCCCCAAGTATACAAAGGCAATCACGTATATGTACGTGATTCTGCCTGTCGGTGCCATTCTGCCGACGTATATTTACAGTGGGCGGTCGTTAAGTGGTTAAACACAAAGTTAAAATGATATATATATATATATATCAACATCTGCTGGACAGAGCGACTAAACCTCAAAACTCTATATTGCAAAGCATGGTTTCACATACCTATTAGGAAGAGCAAACTCATAAGAGACCGGCAAGTAAGACCCCTACAGTGGTAACACAGCGGCGTCTCCAGCGCAAAAAGCGCCAAATCTGGGTCGATACCCCCACCTCCCAGCGAATCCCAAGGGGCACCACTGACACAAGCATAAGGGTCTGAAAATACAATAGTATTTTATTGACATATCTGGTTCACAGTACGTCAACATATACACCAATCCCATATTCAAGCATATTGTGAAACAACACATCTGTCACAAAAAAGAAAAACTGGGCCATACCTGGTGACAACCACCTACGGAAAGCACCCAGATCCTTTTTATATAAAGACTTTAATCATCCCAGGATGCCCTGATTATCCCTTACAACGGGGAGAGAGACGATAACTCTACCATCTGTGGATAGAGATAAAAAGCTTTCCATAAGGAACACAGGCATGATTATATGGCTGCTATACATGCAATCATGACCGTATAATGGTGTACATTAGAGAGAGGAGAAAGATACACATGGAGGTTAAAACCTACCTCATGCAGAAACATACTAAGTTTATATAGATGGGTAGTCAAATAAAGAGCTTCCCTGTTGAACTCCACAGATGACTGCACAGGATGGTATGTGCAAAGTGTGGAAACGAGTAGGAAGCCCAATCTGTGGAGTAACATAATAGTAACACTTAAAATCTAATGCCAATTAATCAAAAGATTAGCTCCGCTCAATAGAACCGTACAGAGCCTTACCTTGTATTATTGCCGCCACGTTTGTCCGTATGCTTGCCGCTCAGTTTGTCAACATATTGACACTGAGTTTCATGCTTTATAAAGGGGGAGCTGCGGACGGTATCACCTGACATCATGACGCAATTGCGTCTGGTGCCGTGCACCCCGCCTGTCTCCCATTCATCAAGTCGGACGAATAATGCGATACAGCATCACGTGACGTCATGCGTTCCAGCGTGCTTTCATGTGACCACAGTTGGAACGCAGGAAATAAGGCCGAGTGCAGGGGCATGCCTATTCACCAGGAGAGCTCGCAGATTGTACAATCAAGGCCCTGGCAGGGAAAAAAGCCTAACTGCACTGAGCAAGGTCCTATGCTGATATAATAAAAAATGTATGGCATAGAATAAAATGAGGATATAGATACAAAACAAAATATCCCATGTATACAAACCACAGAAAATTATATACCGCTATGAGCGATCACATATACCGCTATAAGCTCGTTATTGGGCATTGGTGTATATAGTAATTATTTTATTTGCTTGTTCTTGGGCATTGGTGTATATAGTAAATAAGAATATCAAACCCATAATACAAAGTGCCAACATAGCCCAGAATCCCGGGTGAAGGGCGCGAGGGTGCCCCCCGCACCAAAGCACAACAGACAAACTATTGTCTAGGGGGTCAGGAGGCGATGAGGGCATCCCGCGCCACAACAACCACCGACGCATACGTAGCCCCCACATCCCCGGCCAAAGCCAGGTGAGAGGGCCAATGGCCACCTAGGTGGCCTGGGTGCGCCGGGTGGGGGGTGAGAGAACAGCACACCCAAAAGGAGACGCAACCATTCACCACCCAAGGGGCCAACCCCGACAAGTTAATCAGAGCAGCTCAATCCCAAGACAGATATAAACATGTAGGGGAGGGGAGATGTACAAGAGGACAAAAAAGGAAGACAAAAAAGGGGGAACAAAAAAGCAGGACCATATTGAAAGGAAATCTCACTCTTGTATAGGGAGAGACCTCTATTCTTTCTCACACCCTCCGGATGCGAATCCTTCCAAAAATGGTCTAAAACTTAGCTGCTCATTTAGGCCGGGAGGTATAGTTGCCCCAAGGTCCGCGATCCAGTGGGTTTCCCTTTGGAGTAACAATTTATTCCAGTCTCCTCCCCGTGAATTGGAGTGGACACGATCCAAGATTAGAAATTGAATCTTTGGAAATTTGCCGTTATGTTCTAAAATAACGTGTCTCCCAAGGGGTAGATCTGGATTTGCCATTTTCATGGAACTTATATGTCTAGATGCTCTCTTATAAAACTGGAGCTTTGTTTTACCTATATAGAAACGAGAGCAGTGGCATGTTAGGAGGTATATCACACCCTCCGTCTTGCAATTAAAGAAATGGCGAGGCTTGTATGGACCGCCGTTTGGTAACACGTTGCCTTTTTTGGTGTTCATGTATTGGCATATCTGGCATCCTCCACAAGTGAAGGTGCCAAGTCTCTTGCATGGATCCTTCCGGAATTCACCTCGGAATCCGCTTTGGACTAGGGGGTCTCGGAGTGATGGTGCTCGTCGATAAGTGATGAGTGGTACATCGGAGACAAACGGACTTAAGTTCGGGTCTATGCGAAGCAAATGCCAGAACTTAGAGATGATTTTTTTCACAATGAGATGTTGGTTATGATATCTTGTGATGATTCTTACGTTTTGAGAATCATCACTTGTATCCTTCCGGGCAAATAGGAGCTTATGTCTCTCCTGCCCATTCGCACGTCTGAAAGCTTTTTTCAGGCATGTATGGGAATAGCCCCTAAGGAGGAGTCTATCTCTCAATGAGTTGGCTTCCTTAATAAAAGTCTCATGCCTAGAGCAATTTCGTTTTAGCCGTAAATACTGGCTGTATGGAATAGAATTAACCAGGGCAGGAGGGTGAGAACTGGCTGCATGTAAAATTGTATTCCCAGCCGTGGCTTTACGAAATAGCTCACTGGATATGCTCCCACCGACGTTTTTTTTGATGGTTACATCCAGGAAGGGTATACCAACAGAACTGGAAGTCATTGTGAATCTCAAGTTAAAATCATTGGAATTCATGATAGACATGAATTCATCCAATTCCACTATAGACCCTTTCCAAATCATGAAGATGTCATCAATGTAGCGGAACCAAGCCGCCACATTGTGACAGTGCATTGGTGTAGTGGTCCGAAGGGATTCCTCCCATTCCCCCAGGTACAAGTTGGCGTACGATGGGGCACAAGATGTCCCCATCGCCACCCCTTGCACCTGGAGGAAATAGGATCCATCAAAGGAAAAAGTATTGTGCCCCAATATAAATTCCAAGGCCATCACAATGAACTCACCCAGTTTATGATCAACCTCATAGATAGGGGAGATTACATGTCTGATGGTCGCTACACCCAAATGGTGAGGGATGGAACTATATAATGCCTCAACGTCAGTGGCTACTAATAAGGCATGCTCAGGCAGAACAAGGCCATCAAGTTTTTGCAAGAGATGAATAGTATCTCTAATGTACGATGGTAATTCAACTACAAAAGACCGAAGGTGAGTATCCACAAAGATACTCAAATTTTCAGTGATGGCCCCTTTACCTGAAATAATCGGTCTGCCAGGTGGCTCTAATAGATTTTTATGGACTTTGGGCAAACAATATAGTGTAGGGATTCTGGGATATTTAATCCTCAGAAATTCCCATACGTTTTGGTTGATGACGCCCTGGGAAAAGGCGCCATCAATCAGGGCGTAGAACTGAGTTTCGAACTTAGTAATGCTAGACTTAGACAATGATTTATACCAATCAGTATTGGACAGAATTTTACGACACATAGTTTTATATTGGTCGTTTGTCATAATTACAATATTGCCCCCTTTATCAGAGGGCTTAATTGTAAGAGAGTGACATTACTTAAGTTTGTCTAAAGCCGCTTGCTCGATAGCCGTTAGGTTGCCAACATGTCCAGATTTATGAAGTTTGGTTATCTCCGCAGTTGTCAGAGATACAAATGCTGCCAAATTAGGATTAGTGTGAAGTGAGGGAAATTTATCAGACTTTTTCTTTAAATTGCAGACAGAGGGAAGAGACATCGCCAACATGTCAGGCTCCCGTCTAGAGGTTTCCAGTTCCGTGGCAAAACTGAGATCCGGAAGGTCCAAATCGTCCTCCAAGGACAATAGGATCTCCAGATCCCTTTCATGCTGGGCAGCAATGGGACCATTGATATCACCTCTCTTATGCCGCGTACACACGATCATTATTCACGGCGGTTAAAAAACCTCTGTGAATAATGACAGGAAAAACGAGGGAACCGCTTGGTTCCCTACACACGGTCGTTTTTCCCGTCATTTTTTCCCTATGGGAAAACTGCCGCGGAAAAAAAATGCTGGAAAAAACGATGAGAAAATTTAGAACATGTTCTAATTTTTCTCGTCGTTTTTTATGCCGTTTTTCTCGACGAGAAAAACGACATAAAGCCCACAGACGATCGTTTTTCTCGGCGAAAAAAAAAATGCAGTTTTTCTCGTCGAGAAAAGCGGTCGTGTGTACGCGGCATTAGAGTAAAGACTTTTGAATAACAATCTTCTTGCGAAGAGGTTCAGATCTTTGATAATCTCAAAAGGATCCGGGTGTGAATCAGGGCAAAAACGTAACCCTTTAGATAACACCCTACTTTCTTCTGATGACAGAGGATAATTAGAGAGGTTTATGATATCCAAAGACCCACTGCTTGCCCCTATCAAGTCTAATGGCATGTTCCCTATGTTTCCGGGATGGGTCCCGGACCCTGTGGAAAAAACCTAATATCGCTGACCTCATCAATGTTGGTTCTGAGTCTATCTTGGGAAAGGTTAACACCCAAGTGTTGAGAAGAGTGTTGTACAGTATTAGAGGGCCCTGTCACCAAGGGAGAAGAAACACCACGTGACACGTTATAGTTACCAACAGTCCCAAGAGAAGTGGTAGAAGGTTGGTGATCCAAAATTCTTTTCTTTGTATCTTTGAAGTCTTCCCCGGACAGTGGGCGCTTGGGTTTGTTGTTTTTTCTGCTACGATTTTGAGAAGAAGAGACGTTAGTATTAGAAGAAGAACTAGAGTCCTGATTTGGTGTAAGTTTGTTTATACCTTTCTTAATTAGAGATTGTGTAGGATAATTTGGTTGCCACCTATAGGCCTTGCCTTCAATAAATGACATTTTGTCCCTCCAAAATTTTCTCTCTTTTTTTAATAGGACATCAGTAGTCACCTGATCAAGGCGACCCTTGATCTTTTGTTCATTTTCTTTAAAAGATGGTAAACTTAAAAAAGGTTGAAGTTTGACATAAACCTCATCTATATCTTTCTCCAATGCTAACATCCTAATTTTATATTCTTCTATCAACAGTTGCATCATATTGTGAGTGCATATTTGTAGATTATTTTCCCATTTTTTCTTGAACTCAAGGTTAATATTGTCAATCATGGGAAAGACTTGGATACGTAACCCAAAAGGGTTAATATTTTCTTTCATGTATTTCTCAAAACTGTCAACGTGCCAAAATAAAGCTGCTTTTCTCTCAACTAACCTTCCCAATTGGGCACAAAGTGAGGACATTTCCGATTGGACGGCCTCACCTTTGGCATGGTCCCTGGAGTAACCAGCCATAAGACTCTCCCATTCACTACCCTGAAACATGTTGGTGAACCCGATGAAGAAGATACTAAACAAATCAGTCAATTGGTAAGATCGCAAATACAAAACAAATGCAGAAAAAAACATATATCAAAATACACAATGCAAATATATCACATTCTTAACAAGTAAGTAAGTAAATAATTCTTATAATTTTTATAAAGGTCAAAATTGATGAACACACTTTGCACATACCATCCTGTGCAGTCATCTGTGGAGTTCAACAGGGAAGCTCTTTATTTGACTACCCATCTATATAAACTTAGTATGTTTCTGCATGAGGTAGGTTTTAACCTCCATGTGTATCTTTCTCCTCTCTCTAATGTACACCATTATACGGTCATGATTGCATGTATAGCAGCCATATAATCATGCCTGTGTTCCTTATGGAAGGCTTTTTATCTCTATCCACAGATGGTAGAGTTATCGTCTCTCTCCCCGTTGTAAGGGATAATCAGGGCATCCTGGGATGATTAAAGTCTTTATATAAAAAGGATCTGGGTGCTTTCCGTAGGTGGTTGTCACCAGGTATGGCCCAGTTTTTCTTTTTTGTGACAGATGTGTTGTTTCACAATATGCTTGAATATGGGATTGGTGTATATGTTGACGTACTGTGAACCAGATATGTCAATAAAATACTATTGTATTTTCAGACCCTTATGCTTGTGTCAGTGGTGCCCCTTGGGATTCGCTGGGAGGTGGGGGTATCGACCCAGATTTGGCGCTTTTTGCGCTGGAGACGCCGCTGTGTTACCACTGTAGGGGTCTTACTTGCCGGTCTCTTATGAGTTTGCTCTTCCTAATAGGTATGTGAAACCATGCTTTGCAATATAGAGTTTTTAGGTTTAGTCGCTCTGTCCAGCAGATGTTGATATATATATATATCATTTTAACTTTGTGTTTAAATTCATTTTTTGTATCTTGCACAGTGTGATTTCATCCGTATTACAGCCCCTGACGAAGGGATATGATACATCCCGAAACGCGTTGGGCGACAAGCGGACTCAGCTATTGGAATCACCCAAGCATTATCCAATTTTTATGATTTTAATATTGTAAAATTTTGTCGTGTTTTGATATGTATTTTTTGTACAATAAAATTTTAAATTTATTCCAAATCTTCCAAATTCGTTGCCGTTAAAGTCCCGTCCTATGTGGGGGTTTTCTCTCTTTATTGTAATAGGAATAAGGCATGACAGGTCCTCTTTACAGTGAGATCTGAGGTCAATAAGACCCCACATCTCACCTCTAGGCTGGGAAGCCTGAAATAAAAAAAATAAAAAAACGATCTCAGCTTCCCAGCCGAGGCGGCACAATTTGTTTGAATGCAGGTACCAGGCATGACGTCATATCATCGCGCACGGCCTCCGAACGATCATAGAGACTCCGGCGACCATCTGGTCTGCCGGAAATCTCTATGGTCAACATCTGGGGCCGGCGGATCCGTTCTCTGACTCACCGATCGCAGCGGTGAGTCGGAAGAAGCACCAGAGGGCGGCGGGAGGGGGGGGGGGCGTCCCCTCTCGCCGCCGGTAAGAACGATCAAGCGGCGGAACAGCCACTATGATCATTCTTATGGTGCAGAGAGTCACCGGCTGAAAAAAGACGATATCTGAATGATGCCTGTAGCTGCAAAAGCAAAGGATGTCCGATTACGTACCTTGGGCAGGAAGTGGTTAAATAAAATACCACTAAATGACATAAACATGTATTGAAATACTGATAAAAATGTTTTATTGGATCAGTAATAATCGGCAATATTATATGATGCCACAAAGGTAAAGATAAATGGGACAATGGAAATTTATCAAGAGCACAGAGCTCTGGTAGGGAAGACGGGGATCATGTGATAAATGACAAAAAATTCTACTGAACCGACTGAATCTTCTGGATTAGGGATGAGCCGATCACCCCCCGGTTCGGTTCGCACCAGAACCTGCGAACGGACCAAAAGTTTGCGCGAACTTTAGAACCCTATTAAATACAATGGACACGAACGTTCGAAATCTAAAGTGCTAATTATAACAGCTAATATGCATGTTATTGACCTAAAAAGGGTTTGGGGACCCGGGTCCTGCCCTAGGGGACATGTATCAATGCAAAATGAGGTTTTAAAAACGGCCGTTTTTCGGGAGCAGTGATTTTAATGATGCATAAAGTGAACTAAAAAAAAGTGAAATATTCCTTTAAATATCGTACCTGGGGGGTGTCTAAAGTATGCCTGTGAAGTGGCACGTGTTTCCCGTGTTTAGAACTGTCCCTGCACAAAATGACATTTCTAAAGGAAAAAAAGTCATTTAAAACTGCTTGCGGCTTTAATGTAATGTCTGGTCCCGGCAATATGGATGAAAATCATTGAGAAAAATGGCATGGGTACCCCCCCACCCCCAGCCCACTACCAGCCCCTTTGGGTCTTGTATGGATATTAAGAGGAACCCGCACCCAAATTTAAAAAAGGCCCTATATACTCTGAACAGCAGTATACAGGCGGTGCAAACAAGACAGGGACTGTAGGTTTGTTCTTAAGTAGAATCTGTTTGTAATTTGGAACAGGTAAATTTTTTAAATGTAGCTCCAGCCAAAAAAATCTATTTTTAAGCTTTTTGGAAAACATAGGGAAGGGTTATCACCCCTGCAACATTTGTTTTGCTGTCTGTGCCCCTGTTCAGAACATTTCACCTCACTTTCCGTCCCAATGACAAAGGTTTTTTGAAAATTTGGTTTTTTTATTGAAACAAGGATTGGTGATAAAGCATCAGTGGAGAGGAGACACCTTTTTTCCATATTAACTCTTACAGGAGAGAATTTCCCTTCCTAGGGGTAGATTTCCTCTCACTTCCTGTTGTCTCCTTCCGTGTGCAAGTAGGAGTCATTTGTAAGTTGGATGTTTGAAAGTAGGGGCCTGCCGTATATACTCTGCAGAAATTTGCCCCTTAGGTGTTGGTGTTGCCATGTAAGCCCTCACAGTTACTCTTGGTGGGCGCTGGAATGCCCTGCTGTGAACTATTATATCAGGAATTGTAATTACATGCCATTGTTGAACAGTGGTAGGAAAAATTGGGCCTTTGGTGGTGGTGCTGGTGCCACAACACTGTAAGTCCTCACAGTTACTCTTGGTGGGCACAGGAATGGGCCCAGCTGGGAAATATTAGATCAAGAATTGTAATTACATTCCCCTGTAAAACACGGGCAGAAAAATTGGGCCTGTGGTGGTGGCAGTGGTGCTGGTGCCACAAGACTGTAAGTCCTCACAGTTACTCTTGGTGGGCACAGGAATGGGCTGAGCTGTGAAATATTAGATCAAGAATTGTAATTACATGCCCCTGTTGAACAGGGGCAGAAAAATTGGGGCTTTGGTGGTGGTGGTGGTGGTGGTGTTGCCACAACACTGTAAGCCCTCACAGTTACTCTTGGTGGGCGCAGGAATGGGCCCTGATGTGAATTATTAGATCAAGAATTGTAATTGCATGCCGCTGTTGAACAGGGGCTGAAAAATTGGGCCTTTGGTGGTGTCGGTGGCGCTGGTGCCACAACACTGTAAGCCCTCACAGTTACTCTTGGTGGGCGCAGGAATGGGCCCAGCTGTGAAATATTAGATCAAGAATTTTAATTACATGCCCCTGTTGAACAGGGGCAGAAAAATTGGGCCTTAGGCACTGGTGCTGGTGCCACAACACTGCAACCCCTCACAGATACTGTACTTGGAGCGCAGCAATGAGCCCGGTTGCAAAGTATTTCATCAAAAGTTGTAATTACACGCCCCTGTTAAACAGGGGCTGAAAAATTGGGCCTTAGGCACTGGTGCTGGTTCCACAACACTGCAACCGGATTTCACTGGGACTTTCCCCGTGGTGTCAGAAGGGGGCGGAGCCACCGGGTGGCAGCGGACCCAGAGGAGAACTGATGAACTGAAGCATCACACAGCGGGAACCTCGAATTCAAGCGGAGCGGCCGGAGAAAGAAGAAGAGGAAAAGAAGCCGGAGCAAGATGCGGACGAGAACAACGAAGGAAGAAGGAAGAGGAAGATGAAGAACAAGATGGAGGAAGAAACCCGAATGGAGAAAAGAAGAAGGTGGAAGAAGAAGAAGGAAGAAGATGGAAGAAATTAGAAGACATTAATAAAGGGATTGTCAAAAACCGGCTATTGTCATTTTTAACATTTTTGACCCTTTCTTTGTGAAATGGTAGGGGTACATTTGTACCCCATTACCATTTCACACAGGAGGGGGGGCGGGATCTGGGGGTCCCCTTTGTTAAAGGGGGCTTCCAGATTCCGATAAGCCCCCCCGCCCGCAGACGCCCGCAACCACCGCCAAGGGTTGTGGGGATGAGGCCCTTGTCCCCATCAACATGGGGACATCCTCCCCATGTTGAGGGCATGTGGCCTGGTACGGTTCAGGAGGGAGGGGGGAGCTCTCTCGTCCCCCCCTCTTTTCCTGCGGCCTGCCAGGTTGCGTGCTCGGATAAAGGGTCTGGTGTGGATTTTTAGGGGGACTCCACGCCATTTTTTTTTAAGTTTGGCGCGGGGGTTCACCTTAAAATCCATACCAGACCTAAAGGGCCTGGTACGGATTTTGAGGGGGACCCGCACATCATTTTTTTTTAATTGGTGCGGAGTTCCCCTTAATATCCATACCAGACCTGAAGGGCCTGGTAATGGAATTTTTTTTCAAAGACTTTCAATGACTTTTCTCTATATTGACGGGAGCCGACAATTCATTACAGCCGCGGGTGCTTTTAAATGCCTTTTTTTTTCCTTTAGAAATGTCATTTTGCTGTCGGACTGTTATATAATGGCAAGTTCAGAGTGCGTTTGAACAAGTGAAATTCCCGCGCAGAGCAAAAAAAAAACCCTTGCAGTTCTAAGCGTACTTGCCGGCGCAGCGGGCTGGTTCAGAAAAAGTTACTTTCTCACTCTATTCTGGGCATATTTGTTACTTGGGCAGTTGTCACTACACTTCCTCACATCACCCCATGTCACCCCCATTATATTGGCACTTCCAGCTTCTTTATATTTTTATTTGAAGATGCCGTGCACCAGGTCCATAGTGGCGCACTGAGCGCCTCCTCCCGTGCGCCAAGAACACTATAGTAAATGGGGATAGCGATGCGCTACCAGCGCAAATGTTTCGTAAATACCAAAACTGCCGTTGCGCACGCAGATGCGCCGATACTCATGGCGCAAACGTTTCGTAAATCAGCCCCAATGCGTTTTAACCGCATCCAATTTGCATAACATGTCAATTGGATCGGTTTTCAAAGGAGACGGTTCACACATGTGCAGGGAGGCCTAAAGGATAACTCCACTTTCATTGAAAAAATATAGCAAATAGAAAAATAATATAGCATATAGAATTGCGAGACAAGCCATATTGTGATTGAATGTTATTAAAAATTACCTTTCCTGACTTCCGGCCGGATGTGATTGAGGCAGCACGCGTCTTCTGCAGCTCCGTTCCTCCTGTATATCATCCGGGATTGTGGAGAGTCTGAGCCGGTTCTAAGTGGTACCGCTGCACGGGTGAGGGTGCCCTGATGCTGGAGATGTCTCCCTCGGTTTCTAAGAAGCTGAATAAGGCGAGGAAAGTCCTAAATCAGCCGCGCTCCGGGAAAGGCGCTGTGGCTGGCCCCGCACCCCGCCATCTTGTCTCCTCTGCCTAAAGAGCAGCGCGCCAAAACAGCTAAATCCAAGATGGAGCTGGATGGAGAGGCCAGGGAGTTGGATCCGGTGCTGGACCAGGCTTAGACGCAGATGCCATAACTCGGCCGATTCTAACAGCGATCAATGACAGCAAGGCAGAACTTATGGGGCGCATTGACCATCTCTCATCTGAGTGCAACTTAATCCGGCACGACTTGGACAAAATCCGGGGCTGCCTGTCTACAGCAGAAACGCGGGTATCTGATGTGGAGGATACCTCCCGAGACCATAGTGCCCAGCTTGCTGAACTAAGAGACCTGGTCAGGGCTTTGCAACACAGGGCCATAGACGCCGAGGACCGCCAGAGGCGAAACAACATCCGGGTGGTGGGACTCCCGGAGGGAGCTGAAGGGGATAAACCTGAGCAGTTTGCGGAGCTCCTCTTTAAACAACTGCTGTCCCTGCAAGATCTTCCTCCTACCTACGTGGTAGAACAAGCTCACAGGGTCCCCACTGGCAACAGACCCCAGGGAGCCTTTCCCCGTCCATTCCTGGTTCGCTTCCTGAACTACCGTGATCGAGACATGATCCTAAACCAGGCCAGGAAAACTCAGGAGCTGCGCTTTGAGAACACGCCGGTAATGCTCTTCCCGGACTTCTCGGTGGCTACGCAACAGAAGAGGAGATCGTTTACTGAAGTCCGCAGACTGAGGGAGAAGGAGGTCAAATACAGCATGCTGTACCCCAGCAAGCTCCGGGTACAGTACAAAGGGTCGGTCAAATTTTTTGAGCATCCGGAGGAAGCCTTTGAATGGATGGACAAAGAATTTTGAGGCCCTTAATCCTTCTTAATGTCACACGTCTGCGACTGATATGGTTTTGTTGGTCCCCCCTATGTTTTGACTCTCCTGTCCTTGATGTTTCCCTGGGGTGCGGCGTGGAGGAGGGGAGACCATGGCAGCCCTCTTAGGCGCGGGTCTCCCCCTCATGGTTTCTGCCAGAGGCTCTGAATGGCATCCTCAAGTTAAACTTGGTATGCAGACTTGTGATTGCCTGCAGAGCCTTGGGGGGGGGGGGGGGGTTGTTCCTATTTTGTTCCTTTTTGTGATGTCTTTTATGCTCTCATTTTACAAGGCGAGACTATGTCACTTCACTTTTCCTGTTTGTCACTTTTATGGTTTCTCCTTTTCATTTTGCATTTTTTCTCCTGTTTTGGTACTGAACTCGGGGTTCACATACGTGCAGCTCTTACCCATTATCACTGTAGCTCCACTATTTTGGAAGGAGCAAGCGGAAGTTAGTAAGAATTTCCAACAGGAACTGCCGAACTTTCAATCGCTGTGGCGGGATTTCACTGTAAAGTTTTTGTTTTTGTTCAGGGTATAAGCTACATACCGGACTGGGGATGTTAGTTTCTGGTATAAAAGCAAGGGAGGGATTGGTTAGAGTCACAGCTTGTTCTATGGGTCTATATCTTTATTTTATAATGTTTGTTATGAAGGTTTGTGCTATAATAGGGGACCTCTCCCTTATATGGAGATTATTATGGTTTAGTTATTACACTCACTACTGTCATGACGGATGATATTAAGATAGTATCTTGGAATGTTCGGGGCCAGAACAATAAGTTTAAGAGGGCCTCGGTATTCCAATATCTGAAATTGTTCCGACCATATGTCGTCTTCCTACAAGAGACACACTTGGATGGCAGCGGAGTACTCTCTCTACTTAAACCATGGATTCAAAAGGCACTGCATTCGACCTACTCCACATTTGCTAGGGGGTCTCTATTTTAATTACTAGAACTGTGCCTTGCACTGTACAACAGGTGTTCTCTGATCCAGGAGGAAGATATGTGGTGGTGGTTATGGATATATGTCACAAAACAATGGTGGTGGTAAATGTTTATGTGCCCCCCCCTGTTTAGGGTTCAGGTCCTGTATGATTTATTGGCTAAACGTACACCATATGCTCACCTTCCTCTTATTCTGTTGGGGGATTTTAACGCTGTCCTTCATGCGGCGTTGGATTCTTCCAATCCGGGTAGGGGAGGCTCTGCTGATCTAAATGGATGGAGGTCTGTGGCAGACCTTACTGAGCTGTGGCACTGGAAGCACCCAACGGACAGATGTTTCTCCCATGTGTCGACGGCCCACAGGTCATCGGCCAGAATTGATCTAGCCTTTGGAAACAACTTATTGTTATCATATGTTAAACAGGTTGCGTATCTGGCAGGGGGTCTGTCAGATCACAACCCCCTTGCTGTCACTCTGGCTTTTAGGTCGGGGGCAAGGGGGGGTGGCTGGCGGTTCTCACCTGGATGGTTGCAAAATGAGCAGGTTTCGGCCCAGCTGGATGAGACCATGCGGTCGTACTGGTCTTCCAATGCTGACTCGGCTGAACCCCAGGTTGTATGGGACGCATATAAGGCGGTGACAAGGGGGGAGTGCATCTCAGCCATTAAGAAGGTACGGGTGCAGGATAATGCGGAGAATGAGCTTTTGCAGCAACGGGAACGAGAGAGTGCGGAGGCCCATGCGGACTCTCCTACAGAGGCCTCGTATGCGGCCTTAATGGAGGCGAAGCGATCTCTATCTATACACTTCACGGGGCAAGCTCGTGTGGAGATGACTAAAAGGGCACAGACTGTTTTTGCGGAGGGCGATAAGAATGGGAAACTCTTGGCCATGATGGTTGCTGACTATCACCCGCTCACTAGCATTCCAGTTATTAGAGACAGAGGGGGGACATTGGTTGATGATCCGGAGGGTATCATGCAGGAGTTCGTCCGGTTTTATTCCGCTCTCTACTCGCCTATACCGTCCTATGACCTCTAGGCATTGGATTCTCTTTTAGGCAGCCTGCCCATACCGAGACTGTCGGAGGATGACCAGACTTTCCTAGACGCTGAGATTACGGTAAAAGAAATTCAGAGGGCAATATTTACATTCCCCCCAAACAAGGCCCCTGTGCCGGATGGCCTTCTGGCCGACTTCTATAAGGCTCATGTTGAAATAGTGGCTCCTAGACTCAACCTACTATTGGCTTACTGCCATGACCATGACACACTGCCAGACTCTATGCTGGAGGCCTATATGGTTCTCCTATTAAAACCTGGGAAAGACCCGACGGACTGTGCCTCATATCGACCGATAGCCTTGTTGAACATGGATCTTAAGATCTTAACAAAAATACTGGCACTCAGACTAGCTACTGTACTTCCCTTGATTGTTAATATTGACCAGACAGGTTTTATGCCAGGTAAGTCGACTGACACGAACTTGAGGAGACTGTTCACCCATTTGCAGATTCAACCCAGTGATAACAGCTCCAAAGTTGTGGTCTCCATCGATTTAGAGAAGGCCTTTGACTCTGTGGATTGGCTATACATGTTCAGGGTCCTGGAGGTCATGGGGTTTGGGCCACAATTCAGGAAATGGGTGTCCATGTTATACAGGAGCCCGGGAGCGGCGGTCAGGCTGGGATCAGCCACCTCTGATTTCTTTGAAGTGGGAAGGGGGACTCGGCAGGGGTGTCCGCTCTCTCCTTTCTTGTTTTCTCTTGCCCTGGAGCCGTTGGCGGTTGTGCTTCGATCCTCCAGAGACATTAGATCCATCCGGGTGGGTACAATTGATGAGTCTCTGAGGTTGTACGCAGATGATATGCTGCTGTTCCTTGATGACCCGGCGTCTTCTCTGAGTGCGGCCCTTGGGGTCATTGATAAGTTTGCCACTTTCTCGGGCCTGAGAGTGAATTGGGGCAAATCTTCTATACTACCGATAGATGCCGGGGCCAAGGATATGGCTGATGCAACTTTGCCACTACAGTGGGTCACGTCCATCAAATACCTGGGAGTTCAGATCACTGCAAACGTTCAGGACTACATGCACCTAAACTTAACACCATTGATAGCGCTCCTTAAGCAAAGCTCCCACTGTCCCTGATAGGTAGAATAAGCTTGTTAAAAATGAAGTTCCTTCCTGTCATCCTGTACTTCCTGAGGCATGCGCCTGTTTGGGTTCCGAAGTCATACTTTCGGAAAGTCGACAGTATCATTTCCTCTTTTATCTGGGCTCCCGGGTCCCCGAGGATAGGTCTAAAAACACTGCAAGAACCTGGGGATCGGGGGGGGGCTGGCGCTGCCTGACTGGAAAAAATATTACTTGGCAGGGCAAATGGTTTTTGCTCGTAGGTGGCTGAAGGCTGAGGATGGGGACGCAGCTACGGTGTTGGAGGCGGCTCATTTAGAGTCGTATGACAGTCTTCGTTTTGCTCTATTTAGGGGCACCAGGTCCGAATTGCCTTTGACAACAACTATGAAAGCCACAATTAAGGCATGGGAGGTAGCGGTGAAATTGGCGTGTCCTAGCTATGGGGGGTTGTCACCTTCGACCCCCTTATGGATGAATCCGGCCTTACCAGAGTTCTTTAACCTGCCAGATCCTATGACTTGGGCGGTCAAGGGGATAAAAACATTGGGGGACTTGACCTCATATGGTGAACTACTGACCTTTTCTCAATTACAGGTGAGACATGATCTTCCCAACTCATACCTGTTCAGGTTTTTACAGGTTCGTCACGCTTTCCAGACGCAGTTCCGAGAGCGGAGGGTAGAGTCACTGCCCTCGTCTCTTGAAACATTGCTGGCGGACGGGGATCTGGCTAAGACCCTCTCGGTGACGTACAAAGAATTCTTTAAGCTAACCCCCCTGGCGCTCACCAGATGTAGGGAGTGGTGGGTGGCAGAGGTTCCAGAGGTACAGGGAGAGGACTGGGATGATTTATGGACGCAACCATTTAAACATTTGGTATCTGCTAGGGACAGGTTGATACAGTTCAAATTTTTGCATAGAAGCTACTACACCCCGACTAGACTGGGTAGGATCTTCCCTGAAATCACGGCAGAGTGTTGGAGATGTTCTCATTCACCTGCGGACGCAGATCATATTTTCTGGCATTGCCCCCTGATACAAAGATTTTGGGCTGATATCATCTCTTGTCTTAATGAACTGCTAACAGTACCGATCCCCCTGACTGTAAGGGTCTGTCTGCTGGGTCTGGTGGATGAGGTTGTGCCAACTCATGCGATGAGAACTATGCTAAACGTTTTGCTCTTCTACGGCAGGAAAGCCATCTTGCTGCATTGGAAAAAACCTGGAGCACCAAGTGTCTCCTTCTGGAAGAGCTTGATTAACTCCATTCTGCCCTACTACAGGGCCACGTATGAAGCAAGAGGTTGTATGAAAAAGTTTAATAAAGTGTGGCACACATAGTTGGAATCTAGTACCACAGTGGGATGATAGGGGGAGCATTTTGAGTGATAGTGGTGCAAGTGGATAAATTTGCGTGGGAGTGACCAGCGTAATGCAGTTCAAATGTAATGTGTTACTCTCTCTGTTGTTTTTCATTTTATTCTCATAATTTTTTTTCCTTTTTCTCACCTCTTATTCCTCTGTTTCCCTTCTTCCTTCCCCTTAGGGGGAGGAGGGGGGAGGTTCCCATAAGTCATGTACATACGGGTATGTGTTGCACAAGAACTTACTATGGATTATGGACTAGATCAGGGATATGCAATTAGCGGACCTCCAGCTGTTGCAGAACTACGAGTCCCATGAGGCATTGCAAGACTGACAGCCACAAGCATGACACCCAGAGGCAGAGGCATGATGGGACTTGTAGTTTTGCAACAGCTGGAGGTCCGCTAATTGCATATCCCTGGACTAGATGGAAGATTTTTTCTCTACTATGTCGGGCTGTGACTCAGGGGGGGGTTAGTTAGTTGGTCTTTGTTAGACAGGATTGGCCATGTTGGCCATGTATGGATGGTGTCTAGGACACGTCCAATTGTTGTATGATATGCATTGTTGAAAACAAATAAAAATAATTTTTCAAAAAAAATTACCTTTCCTTTTCAATCTGCAGTGCTGTAATTTTCTGTAAAATTCAATGCAATATGGCAACATAGTTACATAGTTAGTCAGGATGAAAAAAGACACAAGTCCATCCAGTTCAACCATAAAAAAATAAAATAATAATATCATACAATCCCATATACATAAATCTATACCCACAGTTCATCCAGAGGAAGGCGAAAAACCCCAGCAGAGCAAGATCCAATTAGCTACAGCAGGGGAAAAAATTCCTTCCTGATCCCTCGAGAGGCAATCGGATATTCCCTGGATCAACTTTACCTATAAATGTTAGTACTCAGTTACATTATGTACATTTAAGAAAGAATCCAGGCCTTTCTTAAAGCAATCTACTGAGCTGGCCAGAACCACCTCTGCAGGGAGTCTATTCCACATTTTCACAGCTCTGAAGCCTCGTACACACGGCCGAGATTCTCGTTGAAAAAAACATGTCGTTTTTTTCGACGAGATTCTTGGACAAGAAACTTGTCCCGGCCGAGTGTACACATGCTTGTTTCAAAGAACCCGCGGTTCTTTGAATGGAGCGTACGCGGTGACGTCATCGTCACATTCGATGCCATCGCCGCCATCTTGGTATACCCTACGTATGCCTAGGAAGCTACCGCGCATGCGTCGAATTCATTTCGAACATGCACGGGCTTCCGGGAGGACAGGTAAGTGTACACACACTCACTTTTCTCGTCGAGAAACATGCCGAGGAGAATCTCGACGAGAAAATAGAGAGCAGGTTCTCTATTTTCTCATCAAGGTTTCTTGTCGGTTTTCTCGACGAGAAACCCGATAGCCGCGTACACACGACCGATTTACTCGGCAAGACCTCTCTGCCAGCAAGTTTCTTGCTGGTTCTTGCCGAGAAAATCGGTCGTGTGTACGAGGCCTGACTGTGAAGAAACCTTTCCGTATCTGAAGATAAAATCTCTTTTCCTCTAGACGTAAAGATTGCCCCCTTGTCCTTTGTGATGACCATAAAGTGAATAACTCAACACCAAGTTCACTATATGGACCCCTTATATATTTGTACATGTTGATCATACAGGTGTTCCATACACAGATTGTGCACAGAACGTCCCTCAGGAATGTAAATTTGTGATTTGCTCACTCAAAATCAAGTCAGATTTTAGGCATCCCCTACACAAAAATAAAATTTTGGTGAGATGCTTCTAAAGGGTTAATCACTTCTAAAGGAATGCAGACCCTGCAACTTTCCGCATTAGAGCCCTGCAAGTGAATCATCTGAATAATAATGAAAAAGTCACCCCTATTCAGATTAATTCTGCAGACAACAAACAGCTTTTTCATCAGAGCAGAAACAGGTGCAGTTATCCTTTAACCGCTTCAATACAGGGCATTTTCACCCCCTTCCTGCCCAGGCCAATTTTTAGTTTTCAGCGCTGTCGCAATTTGAATGACAATTGCGCGGTCATGCAACACTGTACCCAAATGAAATCTTTATATTTTTTTCTCCCACAAATAGAGCTTTCGTTTGGTGGTATTTGATCACCTCTGCGGTTTTTCTTTTTTGCGCTATAAACAAAAGAAGAGTGACAATTTTGAAAATAACACAATATTTTTTACTTTTTGATTTAATAAATATCTCAATTTAAAAAAAAACAACAACTTTTTTTTCCTCAGTTTAGACCGATATGTATTCTTCTACATATTTTTGGTAAAAAACCCTGCAATAAGCTTATATTGATTGGTTTGTGAAAAAGTTATAGCATCTACAAAATAGGGGATAGATTTATGGCTTTTATATTTTTTTTTTTTTTTTTTACTAGTAATGGCGGCGATTTGCGATTTTTATTGTGACCTTGACATTGTGACGGACATATCAGACACTTTTGACTAGTGATGAGCCGAACACCCCCGGGTTCGGTTCGCACCAGAACCCGCGAACGGACCGAAAGTTCGTACGAACATTAGAACCCTATTAAATACAATGGATGCGAACGTTCGAATTCTAAAGTGCTAATTATAACAACTATTATGCATGTTATTGTCCTAAAAAGGGTTTGGGAACCCGGGTTCTGCACCAGGGGACATGTATCAATGCAAAAAGAAGTTTTAAAAACGGTCGTTTTTCGGGAGCAGTCATTTTAATGATGCATAAAGTGAAAAAAAAAAGTCAAATATTCCTTTAAATATCGTACCTGGGGGGTGTCTAAAGTATGCCTGTGAAGTGCCACGTGTTTCCCGTGTTTAGAACTGTCCCTGCACAAAATGACACTTCTAAAGGAAAAAAAAGCCATTTAAAACTGCTTGCGGCTTTAATGTAATGTCTGGTCCCGGTAATATGGATGAAAATCTTTAAGAAAAATGGCATAGCTACCCCATGACCCCCCCCCCCCCCCTACCCCAGCCCATTACCAGCCCCTTTGGGTCTTGTATGGATATTAAGGGGAACCCCGCACATAAAATAAAAAAGGCCCTATATACTCTGAACAGCCGTATACAGGCGGTGCATACAAGACAGGGACTGTAGGTTTGTTCTTATGTAGAATCTGTTTGTAATTTTGAACAGGTACATTGTTTAAGTGTAGCTCCAGCCCAAAAATCTATTTTTAAACTTTTTGGAAAACATAGGTAAGGGTTATCACCCCTGTAACATTTGTTTTGCTGTCTGTGCCCCTGTTCAGAACATTTCACCTCACTTTCCGTCCCAATGACAACTGTTTTTGAAATGTGGTGTTTTTCTTGAAACAAGGATTGCTGATAAAGCATCAGTACAGAGGAGACACCTTTCTCCCATATTAATTCTTACAGGAGAGAATTTTCCTTCCTAGGGGTAGATTTCCTCTCACTTCCTGTTGTCTTCTTGCGTTTGCAAGTAGGAGTCGTTTGTAAGTTGGATGTTTGAAAGTAGGGACCTGCCGTAGATACTCTGCAGAAATAGGCCCCTTAGTTGTTGGTGTTGGCACAACACTGTAAGCACTCACAGTTACTCTTGGTTGGTGCTGGAACGCCCTGCTGTCAACTATTATATCAGGAATTGTAATTACATATAATTGTTGAACAGTGGTAGTAAAAATTGGGCCTTTGATGGTGGTGCTGGTGCCACAACACTGTAAGCCCTGACAGTTACTCTTGGTGGGTGCAGCAATGGGCCCTGCTGTGAATTATTAGATCAAGAATTGTAATTGCATGCCCCTGTTGAACAGGGGCTGAAAAATTGGGCCTTTGGTGGTGGTGGTGGTGTTGACACAACACTGTAAGCCCTCAGAGTTACTCTTGGTGGGTGCAGGAATGGGCCCTACTGTGAATTATTAGATCAAGAATTGTAATTACATGCCCCTGTTGAACAGGGGCTGAAAAATTGGGCCTTAGCCACTGGTGGCGGCACCCATAAACAAAAATGATCTTCCAAGCTATCATCATCAATCGTATCATTGAGGACTCGGAGGAGGAGGATAGCCAGTCAACATAACAGCACAGACAATCAGCATCAGTCTTGAAGGGATGTGACATGTTAAAATCAATTAGTCTGTTATATCAGCATCAGGTGTGTGGTAGCTGGTGGTGATCCAAGACTGGTTCATCTTGATGAAAGTCAGTCGATCAACCGAGTCGGTGGACAGGCGCACCCTGTGATCCGTGACAAATCCTCCAGCAGCACTGAATGTGCGTTCCGAAAGAATGCTGGATGCAGGACAGGCCAGTAGCTCAATTGCATACTGTGCAAGCTCTGGCCAGTGATCCATCCTCAAGACCCAGTAAGCCAGAGGATTTTCGGTGGGGAAGGTGTCCAAGTCTGACCTTGCCCCTAGATATTCCTGCACCATGTTTATCAGACGCTGGCGATGGTTGCTGGAACCAATCATACTTTGGGGCTGCGGACTAAAGAATTGTCTGAACGCATCGGTCAGACGGCCACCTTCCCCACCGCTCCTTCTTTGACTGGCCGAAGCCTCAGCAACTCGTTGTCCTGGACCAGGAGTTTGTAACCTCCCAGTCTCTGGGAACGCGTTGCACAGACCTTTCTGCAAGGCCTCCCGGAGTTGTCTCATCCTCTGCTCCCTCTGCGACGGTAACATAAGGTCCGCAACCTTACCCTTGTACCGTGGATCAAGGAGTGTGGCCAGCCAGTAATGGTCCCTCTCCTTGATCCGAAGAATACGAGGATCCTTCCGCAGACTTTGCAGGATCAGGGAGGCCATGCAGCGTAGGTTTGCTGAGGCATTCGCTCCGGAGTCCTCTGGGTCACTAAGGACGACATGATCCGCAGTCACCTCCTCCCAGCCACGTACAAGTCCACTGGTTTCTTGGGACTGTAAATCATCCCTAAAAGACTGCTGCTGATGATGCTGAGTGCCAGCCTCCACCTCCATGCTGACACAATCCTCCTCCTCCTCCTCCTCTTCCTCTTCCTGTGCGATGGGTGGGACAGAAGGAACACTGTCTGGGTAAAGGGGGCCTTGAGAGGCAAGGAAGTCCTCCTCTTCCTGCCTCTGTTCTGCCTCAAGTGCCCTGTCCATTATTCCACGCAGCGTGTGCTCCAACAGGTGGACAAGAGGTACAGTGTCACTGATGCATGCACTGTCACTGCTCACCATCCTCGTGGCCTCCTCAAATGGTGCCAGGACAGTGCATGCATCCCTGATCATGCCCCACTGGCGTGGAGAAAAAAAACCAAGCTCCCCTGACCCTGTCCTGGTGCCGTAGTCGCACAGGTACTCATTGATGGCCCTCTGCTGCGTGTGCAGCCGCTGCAGCATGGCCAACGTTGAGTTCCACCTGGTGGGCATGTCACATATAAGGCGGTTCTTGGGCAGGTTCAACTCCTTTTGCAGCTCAGCCAGG
Source organism: Rana muscosa (assembly GCA_029206835.1). Classification (NCBI taxonomy): domain Eukaryota; kingdom Metazoa; phylum Chordata; class Amphibia; order Anura; family Ranidae; genus Rana; species Rana muscosa. The sequence continues at coordinate 375,107,976 of CM055120.1, read as the reverse complement.
CGAGCACTGGCATTATAAGACCTGCGGAAATGCACACAGACTTTCCTGGCCTGCCTCAGGACATCCTGTAAGCCCGGGTACCTGCCCAAGAACCGCTGCACCACCAGGTTAAGGACGTGAGCCACACAGGGCACATGGGTCAGTTGTCCCTGTCGGAGGGCGGAGAGGAGGTTGGTGCCATTGTCGCAAACCACCATTCCTGGCTTAAGCTGGCGTGGCGTCAACCACCTCTCGGCCTGGCCCTGCAGAGCAGACAGGACCTCTGCCCCAGTGTGGCTTCTGTCCCCCAAACACACCAGCGCAAGCACGGCATGGCATCTTTTTGCCTGCGTACTTGCGTAGCCCCGTGAACGGCTACGGAGCACCGCTGGTTCATAGGACAAACCACAGGAAGAGGCCATGGAGGAAGAAGAAGAGGAGGGGGTGGAGGAGAGAGGTGTGTCACAACCAGTAGTAGCATTTTGGAGGCGTGGCGGTGGGACAACCTCCAACACTACTGCACCTTGTCCTGCATCCTTCCCAGCTGCCAAAAGAGTGACCCAATGGGCCGTGAAAAAAAGGTAACGTCCCTGTCCATGCCTGCTGGACCATGAGTCAGCGGTAATATGCACCTTACCGCTGACCGCCCTGTCCAGCGAGGCCAAGACATTGCCTTCCACATGCCGGTAGAGAGCCGGAATAGCCTTCCGTGAGAAAAAGTGGCGTTTGGGAACCTGCCACTGAGGAACCGCACATTGCACAAACTCACGGAAGGGGGCCGAGTCTACCAACTGAAAAGGCAGCAGTTGAAGCGCTAGCAATTTAGCCAAGCTAGCATTCAACCGCTGGGCATGTGGATGGCTGGGAGTGAACTTCTTTCGACGGTCCAGCAGCTGGGGCAGGGAAATTTGCCTGCTAGAATCGGACGTCGGTGTACTGCTAGCAGAGTGGCCGCAAGTACTTGGCTGTGACACACCTAATTCTACACCTTCATTCCTCTCAGTGCATGTTTCAGAGAGGACTGAAGTTATAGTGGGGTTGGAAATCCCAGCTGATGCGGTGCAAGGAGAGGTCCGCTTTGTTCTTTGGTGTGGGTCTTTGAGGTAGGCTTGCCAACGAGCTGCATGGCAGGTCAACATATGTCTGGTCAGGCATGTGGTACCCAAGCGGCTGATGTTTTGGCCACGCGATATACGCTTGAGACATATGTTGCAAACAGCAGCTGTGCGATCTGATGCACTAGCCTCAAAAAAGGCCCACACCAAGGAACTTTTTGAATGACGGGCAGAGGCAGCGCCCTGCACAGGCGGAGCTCTGCGGTGTGATTCCGTCGGTGTACTGCCCTTACGCTGGCCACCAAAGGGCATCCTGTCTCGTTGGAGATGTGCCTCCTCCTCATCCTCCTCCTCCTCCTCTCTCCTATTAGGCACCCACGTGGAGTCAGTGACCTCATCATCCCCTCCCTCCTCATCACTGGAGCCAATCTGGCAGTATGCTGCAGCTGCTGGAACAGGACTGCCAGATTGGTGTCCTTCTTGAGCATCCCCTCTGTCTGCTCTCACCCTACTGCCTTCCTGTAGCTGGGTTTCATCATCAGACCCTTTGAAACGCTGGGCATCCTCCTGGAGCATGTACCCAACACTGTGCTCAAACAGTTCGGGGGACTCCTCAGGAGGAGGACATGGTGGGTCTAGGGAAGGAGTGACTGATGATGAGTCTGACATTGATACCAGGGAAGAGGACGCTTTGGCAGCTGCTTTGCCAGTACCCTGAGCCTGGGTGAGAGAGGATGAGGAGGAGGAGGAGGGCTTGGTCATCCACTCTACCAAGTCTTCGGCATGATGTGGCTCAACATGTCCAGCTGCGGAAAAGAAGGACAAGCGTGTCCCATGGCCATGTGCTGATGACAATGCACCGCGTCCACGACCAGCACTGTTGCCCCCAGACACAGAGCCTGCTTGCCCTCTTTTATTGCCTCCTGACTGTCTGCCTCTCCTTGTTTGCCTTCCAGACATTCTAATAGATGGCCTGCAGGGAGATGGGAAAAAAGCAATAAGGGCTACCTTCAGGTGTCCTTCTCTGTCCCTTGAAACAAGGACTTGCACAGTGAAAGAAACTGACACTCTCCCTACCTACAGTTTTCTGTCCCTAGAAAAAATGTTTTTTTTAAGCACAATATAGCACAAGGAGAATTCACTCACTGTCCTTCCAGGTCCCTGGAAACAAGGACTTGCACAGTGAAAGAAACTGACACTCTCCCTACCTACAGTTTTCTGTCCCTAGAAAAAATGTTTTTTTTTAAGCACACTATAGCACAAGGAGAATTCACTCACTGTCCTTCCCAGTCCCTAGAAACAAGGACTTGCACAGTGAAAGAAACTGACACTCTCCCTACCTACAGTTTTCTGTCCCTAGAAAAAATGTTTTTTTTAAGCACAATATAGCACAAGGAGAATTCACTCACTGTCCTTCCAGGTCCCTAGAAACAAGGACTTACACAGTGAAAGAAACTGACACTCTCCCTACCTACAGTTTTCTGTCCCTAGAAAAAATGTTTTTTTTAAGCACAATAAAGCACAAGGAGAATTCACTCACTGTCCTTCCAGGTCCCTAGAAACAAGGACTTACACAGTGAAAGAAACTGACACTCTCCCTACCTACAGTTTTCTGTCCCTAGAAAAAATGTTTTTTTTAAGCACAATATAGCACAAGGAGAATTCACTCACTGTCCTTCCAGGTCCCTAGAAACAAGGACTTACACAGTGAAAGAAACTGACACTCTCCCTACCTACAGTTTTCTGTCCCTAGAAAAAATGTTTTTTTTAAGCACACTATAGCACAAGCACAAAACACACTGACACTCTCCCTACCTATCCTTCTCTTTCCCTAAACTAAAGGAATCCAGGTTAAGCAAGAAAGAAATAACAGTCACTGTCCCTGCCTATGCTGCTCTATCCCTGCTCCGGAACACACTACACTAGGCCGCCGTGCTGGCGGCCTTTTATAGTGTGGGGCGTGTACTAAACACCCTCAGCAATAATTGGCCACAGGCATCCTGCCTGTGGCCAATCATTGCTCTCCTCGCTGCCGGCGCTGTGATTGGCCAAGCATGCGGGGTCACAGTGCATGCTTGGCCAATCACAGCGCCTGGATGACACTGCGATGGCGTAGTGCATTGTGGGCCGTTCGCGTCACTCGAATTTGGCGCGAACGGCCCAAATCGTTCGATCTTCGTCGAACGATCGAACAGCCGATGTTCGAGTCGAACGTATGTTCGATTCGAACACGAAGCTCATCCCTACTTTTGACACGTTTTTGGGACCATTCACATTTATACAGTGATTAGTGCTATAAAACTACACTGATTACTGTGTAAATCTGACTGGCAGGGAAGGGGTTAATATTAGGGGCGATCAAGGGGTTAAATATGTTCCCTAGGGAGTGATTCTAACTGTAGGGGGAGGGGACTCACAAGGAGAGGAGACTGATGTGTGTTCCTCTGTACTGGGAACACACATCGGTCTCCTCTCCTCTGACAAGACGTGGATCAGTGTGTTTACACACACAGATCCACGGTACTGCTGTGATCGCAGGCAATCGCGGGTGCCCGCGCGCGCACCGGGTCCCGAGTGATGCGTCAGGCGCGCGCGCGTGTGTACCCCCTAGCCCCCCGGGAAGCCTAGGATGTCATATGACGTCCACCCGGCGGGAGGGCGGGTTCCTGCCGATGTCATTTTTCAATGACTAGGTAAGGAAGGGGTTAAAAAGTGACGTTACCCTTTAAAGTGATACTAAAGGTTATGTGTTTTTTTATTTACAATAAAAAAAGTTGTTATACTTACAGTATCTGCTCTGTGCAGTGGCATTGCACAGAGAGGTCCCTTACCTCCCCCATGTGCTGAGGTGTCACTCGTGTGGGCAGACTCCTGAGCCAGGATGTGAGTGTCCATAGCACTCGCAGTGCAATTTGGCCACACCCCCCACTTCCTCCTCACAGGATATGACTGACAGCAGCAGAAGCCAATGGCCCCCACTGCTCTCAGAGTCTTCTGTGAGAACAGGAAGAAGGAGGAAGAGGGAACAGTTCTGCCACAGGTGGGACAATGTTGGATCGGAGGAGTCGGGTTAGTGTTTAGGAATGAGTGTAGCGCAACCAAAGTATGCCATAGCACATTAAATAAAATATAAAGTCCCAATTTTTGGTAAATTTCCACCTCAGTGTGACTCAAAGTGAATATTTGAAATAATAGTTCATAAAAACCTGTGACTTCAGTGACCACCAGGGGCCATTAAGGGCGCATGGGCGCCGCCCCCTCTATCCACGCCACCCCCCTATATGGTTAATGGATAGATTCATGCATAGCATGAATCTATCCATGGCTTCCCCGCCCCCCCCCCCCTATTCAGGCGTCCGGCTCCTTTCAGGATGCCGGGCGCCTAAATTAAAGCGGCGGGGGTGTTTTTTTGAAGCACCTGATTAGAGCCATAGGCTTTAAAATAGGGTGGACTCGGAGCACAGAGCATTGCCCTTGGAGCCCACCCAGGTGTGTTAAAAAAGCAAATTAATATTTGAATTTCTAACACTGAATCGCTTCTCCGCCAATCAGGAACCGTGGGTCTGTTACCCATTTTCTGATTGGCTGAAAGGTCTTGCGATCCTATTGGACGCCTAGGAGGAGGGGAGGAGGTGCACAGCGATAGTTGCCGTGATCTCAGAAGAGAAGAGGACACAGGAGATGCTGCCTGTCCCCCTGCCTGATGTGCCCGTAAGTGCCGGTGGCCCGGCAGACAGCAGGGGGTGTTTGAGGTGCCGTGGGTGGTGTGGTTGTTTGCCCCCCCAAACAGAAAACCGCCAGCCGCCACTGGTGACCACAACCTCTGGCTGAAATGTCTGCTCACCTCCAAACTATGACCCCATAACAGAGTCCCAATCGCCTGTAATTATGTCTCCAAGGATATCACGAGGGTACTCCAACAGACGTGCCTGGACAACACTGAGCTCTTGGGATCTCAATCAGTCACGTTTAATCAAAAAATAATAAGGGGAAACCATAGTGCTCTCTGCTTGAAAATGTATTGTAAAACTATGAACAGGGATTACAAATTCTCACATAAATATGTGTAAAACATGCACATCATCATCAGCTCTCTATGCTGACACACAAGGAAAAAAAAGATGTCCTGAACCATGGTTCATCACATTTGTACACGTTACGCTCTGTGTTGAGCTTCCTCAGCAATTCACTGGGAAATTCACCGGATTTTATGAACTATTATTTTAAATATTCACTTTGAGTCACACAGAGGTGGAAATTTACCAAAAATTGAGACTTTATATTTTATTTAATGTGTTATGGCATATATTGGTTGCGATACACTGGTTTTGTTATATTGAATTTTTTATGGGAGTCACAGGTGAATATACTCTTATAGGTGTTGGCAGCAATCATAATTAGCCTTTCATAAGGCGAGTGATTTTCTATTTACACTGTTTTTTGTTTCTTTATTTTTTGCACCAAGTTTTGTTTATTGCACTGAATATACACTGTTTTATAGTGTTTAGGAATGGCGGGCACAGCAAGTAGTTGTACGTTTTTTACCCTAATGTATTGCATGCATTAAGATAAAAAGTGTTTTGCTTTAGAACCACTTTAAAGTGGCACTTCAGTAATTTTTTCATCTTTCCATCTATTAAATCCTCTGCCCATTTTTTTTCTGACAATAAATACCTTATACAGCCCACTTCCTGTTTCTTGTCTGGTAAAAAGCCTAGGCTTATGACATCATGCACAGCTCTCTCTCTCTCACTCTCGTGAGAGTTTTCCAAGAAGGGAGAGGGGAAGAGTCATAAAGAAGCCAATGAGAATTGCAGAGCTGGAGGTGTGTCTCTGTGTGTCTGTTTAAATCCAGGAAGTGAACAGGCAGCAGCTTCAGCTGCCCACAGTTAAAATGAATGCAGCCAGACTCAGTGGAGGGAAATTTCTGAAGCATATTTGGCAAGTACACATATCTCCGCTGCGGCCCCGATGCAAATTTGCACAGGAGCCCCCTGAGCTTTTTTGTCCGTTTCAGGTCCGAATTCAGCCCAAAATTCGGGCTACAATTGGACCTGAAATGGTGAACCAGGATGCACCGGACCCCTGCTGGGACCCGCATGCAGCAATGGTGTGAACCCAGCCTTAAGCAGAACTTCACCCTAAACGGGAAGTTCTCCTTTTAAAGAGGAAGTAAACCCTTGTAAATATTTTTTTTTTAAAAACTAACCTGCAAGAGAAAGGCATAATGAGCTAGTATGCACAGCATACTAGCTCATTATGTGTCACTTACCTGAGATCGAAGCCCCCGAAGTCCGCCCACCGCCGCCGCCATGTCCCCTCTCGCTAGTTCCGGGCATCGCTGCTCTGATTGGCCGGAGCGGCGATGATGTCACACGCAGGACGGCAAGGTCCCATTCATAAAACCGGCAATGACCCCGGCCTGCTAGTGCGCATGCGTGTGATGTCATCAGCGCTATTTTTAAAAGCAAATATCTCCTTAACCGTGTAGGTTAAGGAGATATTTCATGCACCTACAGGTAAGCCTTAATCTAGGCTTACCTGTAGGTGCATATTGTCAAAGTGGGTTTACAACCACTTTAAGAATCCTCCTCCCCTCCGCTAACATTATTGCCATTTTCTTTTTTGAAGGAGAGCGGGGTACATCGTTTCGGCAGGTCCCCGTTGCAACTTCCACTGTAATTGTGGTGATTTCACTGGAAGTTCTCCCCCACCTGCAACATGTCAAGGGGCCCAGTAGGCTGAAGCACCATTCACAAGGTGTGTGCAGCACTGGATCCCCGGACAGGTAATTATCCTTTTAATTAAAGTCAGCAGCTACAGTATTTTTAATTGCTGACTTCCATTTTTTATTTTTATTTTTCTAGTGTCTGAAGATCCCCTTTAACAATATAGTTGAATAGAGTTCCCGTTTGCTGTTGCAATCATACAGTGGTGCCACAAGAGGGAGCTGCAGCATTATTCTTGTAAAAAAATACATCATAAAGGCTGGCTGGATTGGTGGTTTAGAACCTGGAATATACATATTCCAATATTTTTTTTTAACACTACACCATGGCACATTAGCTTTGTGATATTAACTCTGTTTCATACTTTGCTTAAGTCCAGATCCATGCTTTTTGTATTCAGTTTTTCTGCCTTTGCATCACTTTGCTGAGATCTGACTACCCAGCCCACATTTTCTAACTTTACTGGTTGCCAAAAGTGATCTGAATATGAGAAAGTCACTACTGTATGTGTATGGAGTAAAATTGTCATCACGATCAGGTCTAACATGGCTGTAATTCCTGTGTGCGGTGTAACTCACAGCAAGCAGCAGGTAGCCATGCAATCTCTGAACTGCCAACATTTTATCTACTATAACGCTAGGTTTACACTATTGTGACCTATGTTTTTCATGTAGGAAGCCCATTTATTTTAATGATCTGCCCCCACCTACCATGTGGTTTGGCATGCATGAAAACACAAGATGGTTGTTGATGCGTGGGAGTACTGTTAAGATTTTATGGCACCTGCGAGTCTGCTAAAGTGCAGCGCATTTCTCTGCGTGACGCTGTCTTCATAGTAAATATGTGAAATGCATTTTAATTTGTATGTTCATATCTGGTTTTGGCACAGCACCATCCATAGCAATCACTTTGAGCACCCACCGATTATCCAAAGGTCCAGTACTGTGCGGAGTTTGGACAATCTTGATGCCCAAAACAACACCCTTCCACTAGGGTCACCTCTTTTATATAGAACCTTTTTTGGTCCGAACCTGGCTTAAAATATTGTGATAATTTGTACCACTTTTATTGGTGGACAGTCTCAAACAATGTCACTGATACCCATAGAGGAAACATTGCCCATTTGTCCCTGAGGCCTAAAGGCACAGGCCTACTTTGCCTAATGGCAAATCTAACCCTTTCAGTAAATTTTTTCTAGAGACTTTGTCACCATAAAAAATCTTTTTACAGGATTGCAAAAGACGAGTTAAATTCCTTACTAGTGGCTTACATGGCTTACTCCAATTTTTAATACAAAGAGCTGCAGTGGCCAAAGAATTTTCATCATCCAACATCTCCAGACGGGTGCTGTGGTTCAGCTGTTATGTCACTTGTTTGTCCCCACACAGCATCTCCTGATGACACTAAGGACATCCATCAGTGGTGACAACAGCAGCTGGTCCCTATGCAGAGTGGTACTAGAGGTCTGCCAGGGATACTGGACCTCGGTAACGACGGCACCAAATTCATACTGCCTGGGATACTGGACCTCAGGACTACAGCACTGATCCATATTGATTGGAAGTTTCTCACCAGAGGTCATACTGCCAGGAATACTGAACCTCGGGACTACAGCACTGATCATTCTTGATTGGAAGTTGCTCACCAGAGGTCATACTGCCAGGGATACTGAACCTCGGGACTACAGCACTGATCATTCTTGATTGGAAGTTGCTCACCAGAGGTCATACCGCCAGGGATACTGAACCTCGGGACTACAGCACTGATCATTCTTGATTGGAAGTTGCTCACCAGAGGTCATACCGCCAGGGATACTGAACCTCGGGACTACAGCACTGATCATTCTTGATTGGAAGTTGCTCACCAGAGGTCATACCGCCAGGGATACTGAACCTCGGGACTACAGCACTGATCATTCTTGATTGGCAGTGGGCTCCTTTCATCTTAGATGCAATTCCCGCTTACACATCCCACATCTCCAATATGTAATGACAAAGCTTGTATTGATGAGATACAATATCCTTTCTGAATCTTTTTGAACTCCCAACCAGCTTCACCTAAAATATATGTAAACCCTGGTAATTAATTTCTCTTATTTTATAATCTACACTTCCTCCCTGGGTCAGCTGATAGCCTCCCATGGCTTTCAATATCATTTCTATGCTGACGACACCCAGATCTATCTCTCTACCCCTCAGCTTACAACATCAGTCTTGTCACGCATCGCTAATTTACTGACCGATATATCAGCCTTGATGTCACACCACTTCCTCAAACTCAATCTATCCAAAATGGAGCTCACAATATTTCCTCTCCTACGTGGCCCTTCCATTGACTTCTCTGTTAAGATCAATGGCACAACCATCAACCCATCTTCGCATGCCAAGGTGTAATCCTGAACTCTGAACTCTCCTTTTGGCCCCACATCCAATCACTTTTCAAAGCTTGCCACCTCAACCTCCGCAACATCTCCAAAATATCTAACCAATGAAACTACAAGCTCCTAATTCACTCCCTGGTTATCTCTCGCATTGATTACTGCAATTCCTTCCTCATTGGCTTACTTGTACATAGGCTATCCCCCTTTAGTCCATCATGAAAACTGCTGCTAGACTCATTCACCATACCAGTCGTTCAGTGTCTGCTATCCCTCTCTGCCAATCCCTCCATTGGCATCCGCTCACCCACCTAATCTGCTCACCCAACTAATTAAATTCAAAATACTAAAAATAACTTACAAAGCCATCCACAACTCGTCCCCAAGCTAAATCACTAACCTAGTCTCAAAATACCAACCAAATCATTCTCTTCTTTCCTCCCAAGACCTCCTGCTCTCTAGTTCCCTTCTCCTTTGCTCGCCTTCAGGACTTCTACCAAACTTCTCCCATCCTCTGGAACTTTCTACCCTTATCAATCCGACTATCACCTACTCTGTCCAATTTTAGGTGATCCCTGAAAACTTTTCTCCCCTATTCGTCCTTCACCTAATAACTGTACTTTTTTTTCCTCCATCAGCTCATCCCCCAACGTTATTACCTTTTGTATCACTTGTCCTTCCCTTTTAGATTATAAGCTCTAATGAGCAGGGCCCTCTGATTTCTCCTATATTCAATTGTATTGTAACTGTACTGTCTGCCATGATTTTTGAGACCACCGACAATAATACAGCGATCAGAGCTAAAACTATCCACTAATTACTGTAAAAATATCACTGGCAGGGAAGGGGTTAACACTAGGGGGCGATCAAGGGGTTAAATGTGTGTCCTAGGGAGTGATTCCATGGAACTGTGGGGGGATAAGACTGCCTGGAGGAGGAGACATATCGCTGTTCATACTTAGCAGCACAGTGATGTAGTGGGTAGCACTCTCGCCTAGCAGTAAAAAGGGTTGCTGGTTTGAATCCCAACCACGACACTACCTGCCTGGAGTTTGCATGTTCTCCCTGTGCCTGTGTGTGTCCACTAATTACTGTATAAATATCACTGGCAGGGAAGGGGTTAACACTAGGTTAACACTAGGGGGTGATCAAGGGGTTGAATGTGTGTCCTAGGGAGTAATTCTGTGGAACTGTGGGGGGATGGTTTGAATCCCAACCACGACACTACCTGCCTGAAGTTTGCATGTTCTCCCTGTGCCTGCGTGGGTTTCCTCCGGGTACTCTGGTTTCCGGTTTCCTCCCACACTCCAAAGACATGCTGGTAGGTAAATTGGCTTCTGTCTAAATTGGCCCTAGTATATGAATGTAAGTTAGGGACCTTAGATTGTAAGCTCCTTGAGGGTAGGGACCGATGTGAATGTACAATGTATATGCAAAGCGCTGTGTAAATTGATGACGCTATATAAGTAATAATAATAACAGCAGATCTGTCTCCTCACCCCTGACAGAACAGAGATCTGTCTGTTTACATTGACAGATCTCTGTTCTGTGTCTCTCAGGAGCGATCGCGGGTGCCCGGCCAACATCGTGACCACCGGGCACGTGCATCGGCTCCGTCGTCTCGCCACAGGCGTGTGCTCCCTCTAGTGGTCTTAAAGCAGCCGACTTATACCTAAGGCGTTTTGCCCAGGCGAGCCAACTTGCCGCAGTATAACTGCGGCAGCTGGACGTCTAGTGGTTAAACAATTTTTTTGAAAAAACATTTAATACGTTTAGGGGCTACTATCTCAGGCTTTGCACTTATAATTATCCTGGAGTTTCTCTTTGGTTTTATTCAGTAGCCGAGCTCTGCGCATAACATATTAATTATTAATATACAATAGCAATCATAAAAAGTGTAGCCGGTATATACTTTTAAATACTGGTGAAGACACCAGTGATGTATAGTTCCCTGCGGGGTTGAACCATCGCTGCAGTGCCGTACCCTTTGTAGCCTCTCGCAGCGGTTGTACGGCGGGGCGGGGAACCTGCCGTGCATCCTGGGAGAGGGTATAAAAGGGGCGGACATCTTCGCCACAAAGTTCGAGTCCCAGGCACCTTCAGCCTGAGGGCTGCTGTTCGCGGTCGGGGTCCAGGCGGCCTAGGAGTTTGTGTTCCATCCCAGACACCTTCAGTCTGGGGTGAGGTACTCAGCCGGAGGCCTGGGGCCCAGTACCTTCCGCTGGGTCCCGCGAGGGAGGGATTGTCCTAGGGGGCCCCGGGAGTGGGGCACCCGAATCCAGTGGCGTAAGGGACCGGAGGAGAGACTCATCCGAAGACCTGGTGCAGCAGATTTCCAGTGCCGGGTGAACCTCTGGAGACCGCCCGGAGGGATATCTTCCCAAATAGGGGCCAAGTTCAGAGAGGAAGGTGGTTCACGTTCTATGACCGGTGGCAGCGGTCCAGCTATTCAACTCAGGTCAGTGGCAGAGGCCTGCTATTAGGCCTGTGGCAGGGGCCTCAACGGTTCATCCGGTCGGTGGCAGCAACCAAAACTCACGGTCGGTGGCAGAGACCGTGCGCCAGGCCTGTTCGCTAGCAAAGGAATAGGAGAGTTCATTTGTGCCTGGGCCTACTCGTACCCACACCCCTGTCTGTTACTGAACGTTCAACTGTTTGTGTTCACCCTGAAAGTAGAGAAATAAAGGAGTGTTGGACTTTCGATTGGTGTGGGGCTCTATGTTATTGGCAGACACATCTCCACAGAACAACTAAGGCTTCGTATGCAGTGAACAGACCCGGAGGTAATTCAAGTAACTCTGCTCAACCCTCATACACATACGAGGGGAGAGTTTGGCGTAGTGTTCCTGCACTCTCCTCTCTCAGGTACCCCTAGACACAAGCCATTCACAATAGGCGAGAGGGGGAGTGAGGCTCTGCTACAAAGGTAATAACAGTCTCACTGGTCTATGTTTTGCAGGTGATTCATCACATATTTTTTTTGCATGTAATTCTATATTATGAATAGTGAATGTAATAGAAGAGTCACAATCAATATTTGGTAATCATAGAAGATGGCACATAATTATGCAAAATATCTTTTAACTACAGCTTCTACAGAACGACTTAATTGGTTGTATATTAGGTCAAAGTGATTCAGAAAGCCTATTGGATTCATCAGTACAAAATATGAAGTTACAGTGAGAGTTTTTTTTTTGTTTTGTTTTGTTTTTCTTGGGCTCACCTTAAAGCGGACCTTCAGTAATTTTTTCAACTTTCCATCTATTAAATCTTCTGTCCTTGTTGTTTTACCTTTGGATAGTAAAGCTTTTTTTTCTGCCAGTAAATACCTTATACAGCTCATGTTTTTTGTTTTTCATTTTCAATAGAGTGAGAGCCCATTCACACAGGGGCAACACGACTTCCAGCGTGATTTTATGAGGCAACTCAGACACGACTTGAGAATGAATCACAGCGTGACCTGGAGCTATTTACAAGGCAACTCCAAGTTGCCTGCAGGACAGGAGACATTCCAGTGGCCAATCAAACACGAATCAGCTCTGTGGAAGGGAGGGGGGAGGGAGAGTTTTGCCTGAGAAATGTATGTTTTCTTCCTGGAGAGTCGCTCCTATTAAGACAGTGAGAGGCGACTCCCATTGAAATGAATGGGTACAGGTCGCCTAGGAGTCGGATTGAAGTAGTACAGGGACCTTTTTTGAAGTCGTAGCGACTGCAGTAGTGTGCATAAGGACGGCTCCATTAACTTACATTGATTTCTTCAGCCAGCGCGACCTGAGGCGACTAGGGGCGACCTGGGGCGATTTGGAGTCGGATCCAAAGACGCCCCTGTGTGAATGGGCTCTAAGGGAGGGTTATAACCCTTGTAGGGTTTATTTTTGCCTTTTTTTGCCCTGATGAGGAAATTTCCCTTCACTTTCTGTCCCATAGCCAAAACGGGAAGTGAGAGGAAATCCCTGCAAACATAGGTGTGCACAGCCTATTGCATTAGGGTGTGCACCCCAAAGTTTCAACATATTTGCGTGTGTATGCATGTGTATATATTGTATACTGATGGTGTCAGCAGAGCAATGGATGGTGTCAGTAGGGCAGAGATTGGTTTCAGTAGGGCAGTGGACAGTGTCAGTAGTTCATTTTTATTACTTTTTTACAAAAAATTTTATGCGCCTCGTAAGGTAGGGTGACCAGACATCCCCGGTTTCAGGGGACAGTCCCCGGATTGAGGACACTGTCCCCGGACCAAGTCTGTCCCCAGTTTTGTCCCCAGATTGGATTTGAACAGGGGCTGGGGCAATTTCAAAGACAGTCAGTGCAGAAAAAAAAAATATCTGAATTACACCCCCCCGCTCCTACTAGCTTAGGGGGGTGTATTTGTTCCCATTATCTGTGCCCCTTTCTGATGATCATGTGCTGGTCGGAGCAGAGGAAATATTTCTTCAGTTTCGGATGCATGCCCATTCAGCTCCGCTCGCATGTTCTTCTGCCTTGGCTCAAGTCCCGGCCAGCCACCTGCCTGCTTATCTCCTTGCCTTTCCTGGTGGAGTGATCTTCCTCCTCTCCCACCCAGTAGTAGCCTGGGCCGGAGAGTAAAACTTGACAGGCTTTGAGGCGGGCGGCGGCGATGGGCAGAGAGTCGCTGATTGCCGCCATTACTAGTAAAAAAAAAATATATGTCCCCAGATTTCATTTAAAAAATCTGGTCACCTTATCGTAAGGGGGTTTGGTGAAATATCAGGGGTCTTAACAGGGGGAATCTGCACCTGGCACACCCTGTGCGCACGCCTATGTCTGCAAATTAAGGGAATCTCTTGGGGCTCCCCATAACGAGTGTCCCCATTGGAAGATTTCCCCTCTGTTACTTTTCTAGGGACAACCCAGAAACCCTTTTACTTTCACTTTCAATGCTAATGGTAAACAAGACAGCAATAAAAAAAAAAAAAAAAAAAGTTTTGACTTTAGTTAAACTTTAAAGTATATTTAAAGTGGAACTAACCTCTCTCAATCAATGTTAACTATTTTTAATCCTTATGCTTCTAGCATTGGTAAAAGGATAGGAAAAAATATTATATTTTCTTGTTTTAAACTTTTTTTTGTACATTTTTTCAGTTACTTCCTGGTTTCTGGCCTAGGCAAAAATGATGTCATACATCTGTAGCGGTACCCTCACTCTCCCTCTTTCCTACGATGTATGGCTTGCGTCTAGGGGTACCTGGGAGAGGAGAGTGCAGGGACACTACGCCAAGCTCTTCCCTCGTGTGTATAAGAGGGTTGAGCAAAGTTAGTTGAATTACCTCCCGGGTCTGTCCACTGCATACGAAGCCTCAGTTGTCCCATGGAGATGTGTCTGCCAATAATAGAGCCCCACACCAATCGAAAGTCCAGCACTCTTTTATTTCTCATACAGTACGGTGAACACACTCAGTTGAACTTCCAATAACAGACGAACATGGGGTGTGGGAACGAGTAGGCCTAGGCACAACTAAGCTCTCCTATTCCTTTTTAGCGAATAGGCCTGGCGCACGGTCTCTGCCACCGACCGTGAGGGTGGTCTCTGCCACAGACCGGATGAACTGTTGAGGCCCCTGCCACGGGCCTAATAGCAGGCCCCTGCCACTGACCTGAGTGAAATAGTTGGACCGCTGCCACCGGTCATTGAACGTGGACTGAACTTCCTCTTTGAATTTGGCCCCTGTTCGGGAAAGATATCCCTCCGGCCGGTCTCCAGAGGTACACCCGGCACTGGCAATCTGCTGCACCAGGTCTTCGGGTGAGTCCCTCCTCCGGTCCCTTATGCCTCTGGATTCGGGTGCCCCACTCCCAGGGCCCCCTAGGATGATCCCTCCCTCGGGGTACCCAGCGGAAGGTACTGGGCCCCAGGCCTCCGGCTGAGTACCTCACCCCAGACTGAAGGTGTCTGGGATGGAACACGAACTCCAAGTGTCCAGGCCTAGGCCGCCTGGACACCGACCGCAACAACAGCCCTCAGGCTGAAGGTGCCCGGGACTCCCACCTCGTGGCGAAGATGTCCGCCCCTTTTATACCCTCTCCCAGGATGCACGGCGGGTTCCCCGCCCCGCCGTACAACCGCTGCGAGAGGTCACAAAGGGTACGGCACTGCAGTGATGGTTCAACCCCGGCCCAAAGTGACAGCACCACCTGCTGGGCCGCAGGGAACTATGCATTACTGGTGTCCTCACCAGTTTAAAAAGTACAGCAATGACGGGTATATACAGGTATATAC
The DNA here is from genome assembly GCA_029206835.1 of Rana muscosa. Taxonomy (NCBI): domain Eukaryota; kingdom Metazoa; phylum Chordata; class Amphibia; order Anura; family Ranidae; genus Rana; species Rana muscosa. The sequence continues at coordinate 375,092,598 of CM055120.1, read as the reverse complement.
TGGTATATACAGGTATATACTGTGCCACTAACTCCTGCAGATGCCTGTATTAGAGAACAGCAATGACGGGTATAAACAGGTGTATACTGTGCCACTAACTCCTGCAGATGCCTGTATTAGAGAACAGCAATGACGGGTATATACAGGTGTAGAGGCCACCTCCACTCCCCTCTTTCTCTCGTCTTGTTTCTTTCTCTTGTCTAGGGGTACCTTAGAGGGGAGGGAGCGGGGACACTACGCCTGGCTTCCACCACAGGTGTTAGTGCGGTATAAGCAACGGTTTTGTATTACCTTCGGGTCAGTGCTGTACACCTGGATCCTCCCTCCAAGAGTCACCGTGAACAATGTCCGTTAGAAAACGAGCTCCACACCATTAAAGTTCAACACTCCTTTATTCTCCTTATCTGAACACAAACAGTTGAACTCCCTTGATAGAACAGAACAGAAAAGGAGGTGTGAATGCGAACAGGCCCAGACACAATGTAGGTTGCCACTTCCCTTCCTAGAAGTGTGTCCTGGTCTCCGCACGAGGGTAAATTTCCTTCCAGGCGGTCTCCGACGAGAGACTCACTTGTCACCGGCAATATGCTGCACCGGGTCTTCAAATGAGGAGCTCCCCCCCGGTCCATTGCGCCTTCCGGATTCGGGTATCCAATCCCTGGGTACCCTAGGATCTCCTTCCCTCGCGGAACCCAGTGTTGGGCACTGAGCTTCGGACCTCCATCCAAGTACCTCACCCCAGGCTAAAGGTGCCTGGGATGGAACTCGACCTCCGCTGTCCTCTAGGCCTAAGCCACCCAGAGGAGCGACACGACCCACCGTCCGCAAGCTGAAGGTGCCTGGGACTTCGACCCCGTGACCAAGATGGCCGACCCCTTTATACCCTCTCCCAGCAAGCACAGCGGGTTCCCCGCCCCACCATACCGCTGCCGAGGGAGGACAAAAAGGAGGACGGCACACAGCGATAATCCAAACCAACCCAGGGTGACAGCGCCACCCAATGGGCCGCGGTGAATTACACATCACTGGTGTCACTTCCAAATTCATATTTACACCCGGGAAAGTACATACCCGCTACACTCTCCCCTCGGTCCTTTGACACTGGTCCCCAGTGTCTGGAGTAAACCATGCCCTCAACAGCTGACATAATTCAATCCAGAAACAGACTAACAATTGTAAAAAAAATATAAAACTTTAGAGAACTATCCAACTAAAACATTGTGTCTGAGCCCTGTAAAGAAAGGGAAATAAGACAAACAAGAAACAACTATTTTGACTCATGACTTAGAATCACATTTCACATTTAACTTTTCCCACCCATCCTGACTAAGACCCACCCCATTCTCAGTGGACTTGACGGGATGTTCTCCTGCAGAGGGAAAAGAAAGGGTTAACACATATAATCCTGACACCTGTATTCATGTAGTGGAAAATAAACTTCTCCAAGAAGAAATCCCTTTTCTCCAGAGTGAGTGTATGATAAGTGTTTAAACGTTGCGCAACACTGCCACCTGGTGACAGCATCGCGGTAACTGCACTCGTGGAGCTTTCCTCTTTTCATTCGGCCCTATCTACCCCAGAGTCAATAATCTCTTGCTGGAAAGTGAAGAGCAAACAGGAACAGTTCTTCCTTTCTTTCAGGCACAAAAGCAACGGGCCCCAGAAAGTTCAGCAGCATGATAAAACCGGAGTCTTTCTCCCTCCTACAAGTAAAAGCGAGGATGCGACAGAACAAGTGGCTTCAAGTGCTGATCCATGGTTTCCAGATGATACTCCACATCTTCTCCTTTCTTTCGTCGGATCAACACTTTGTCTGCATGGATGTGTCGTCCCAACATCCACTCTGCCTTGCAGTCTTTGAAGCGCTGAGAGGCCTTCGAAGAGCATGCCAGGTACCTGCTGGCGTGGGGAACCTGAATGTGAGTCCACACAAAGTCATTGTACCAGCGCTCCCGGTACACTTCCACCTCATAGAGTAAGTCCTTCGATAAGTATGGATACTCCCATCCGTACTCCGCAGCAACCTTCTGCCCAAATAGGCGTTGTAGTCTCACCTAAGGAGGCATGGTAACTTTGTCCCCTTCGCCAGGCAACACTATTGAGTCCGGGTGGCGAGGGACCTTGATCACATCTGATCGGGGCATAGGTGCCCGCAGCACTAGTCTCTTTTCCCCGCCCTTCGGTACAGATGGCACCGGGGATGTAGAAGCAGGCTGGGGACGGGACCCCTCTTCAGGCGCTGATGCCTCCATCCGGGGTGTGCTTTCCCCTGTTGACATGGGTGGATCTCTGATCCTCCGAGATGAAGTGAGAGGTACCTTGTCCCAGCCCTTCTCGGCGAACAAATCGTCTATGGCTACGTCGTCTCCCATGTCCGAGAGCGACTCCAGGTCAGAGGTGTCACACTCCTCCGCGGGTATGTAGCCCGTTGTGGGGTCGGAACCACCACCTCCCGCAAACTTGCTAGGCCATGACTTCCCGACACCTCCGCCCACACACCAAATCTCTCCGCCCGGCTTACCTCAGCCTTTGCTTGAATCTGGATGTCCGGAACTCTTGTCGACGGATTCATCCGGGCCGGGCGTAAGCGGGCGAGACGGTCCACCACAACCGCTGGTCGGGGCTACCATGCCGGTCTTCCTCTTCGGTGGTGGACGCTGCGAGACAGTGGTGACCGAGTCAGCATCCTCGGATTTCTCCCGTTGAGATTTTACGACCTCCTCCGCGGTCGTTGCAGTGTGCGCAGGGGTGACTCTCACAGCAGTGATTCCTCCTCTCTGAGTGGTGTTGCCTGAAGCCCGGCCGGGGTAAATGGTTCTCGGCCTCTCCACCGCCGGATCCACTTCGAACAGGAACTCCCCACAGGCCTCACAGCGTCCGAACGGCTTCAACTGGCACACCAGTCCCGATCACCCGGGACAAATCACACCCAGGGCCTCAACGTCCATGCACGAATACAGGGCGAATCGACCCCTTGGCTTTAGTCGGATCCCCGTATCCGTTACTGGAGCAGCAGCAGTCAAAGTCGTGGTGGAAGGGTGAACTGGAATCCACGAGGTGTGTCCAAACATGGCGACCTGTTGCTGATCCATCGCACACTGCAGAGTTTTTGCGCCAACGTCCCACGTGTAGTCCTTCACACGTATTGGACTCCTCCCCTTTGCTCCAGTTCGCAGGCTTTTCTTCTTTTCTGTTTCTGAGTCACGCCCACGAACTAAGCGGTGGGGGTGTGCCTGGTGGCGCAGTGCAATAGAAGCCCCCACGTGTAGTACTTCACACGGCTGAACTTCCCCCTCTTTCCACTCTTCTGCGCGGGCCTTTCCCTTCATTGGGTCATGTCCACGACTTCGAGCAGGGATGCACTTCGGCCAATGAAGGCCTGCCTGTTCGCTTAACTCTTTCAACAGACACGTTCAATACTGTGGTGCACAAACACTATACCGGACCCGAGCCCCCACGTGTAGCGGCCACCTCCACTCCCCTCTTTCTCTCGTCTCGTTTCTTTCTCTTGTCTAGGGGTACCTTAGAGGGGAGGGAGCCGGGACACCACGCCTGGCTTCCACCACAGGTGTTAGTGCGGTATAAGCAACGGTTTTGTATTACCTTCGGGTCAGTGCTGTGCACCTGGATCCTTCCTCCAAGAGTCACCGTGAACAATGTCCGTTAGAAAACGAGCTCCACACCATTAAAGTTCAACACTCCTTTATTCTCCTTATCTGAACACAAACAGTTGAACTCCCTTGATAGAACAGAAAAGGAGGTGTGGATACGAACAGGCCCAGACACAATGTAGGTTGCCACTTCCCTTCCTAGAAGTGTGTCCTGGTCTCCGCACAAGGGTAAATTTCCTTCCAGGCGGTCTCCGACGAGAGACTCACTTGTCACCGGCAATATGCTGCACTGGGTCTTCAAATGAGGAGCTCCCCCCGGTCCATTGCGCCTTCCGGATTCGGGTACCCAATCCCTGGGTACCCTAGGATCTCCTTCCCTCGCGGAACCCAGTGTTGGGCACTGAGCTCCGGACCTCCATCCAAGTACCTCACCCCAGGCTAAAGGTGCCTGGGATGGAACTCGACCTCCTCTGTCCTCTAGGCCTAAGCCACCCAGAGGAGCGACACGACCCACCGTCCGCAAGCTGAAGGTGCCTGGGACTTCGACCCCGTGACCAAGATGGCCGACCCCTTTATACCCTCTCCCAGCAAGCACGGCGGGTTCCCCGCCCCACCATACCGCTGCCGAGGGAGGACAAAAAGGAGGACGGCACACAGCGATAATCCAACCCAACCCAGGGCGACAGCGCCACCCAATGGGCCGCGGTGAATTACACATCACTGGTGTCACTTCCAAATTCAAATTTACACCCGGGAAAGTACATACCCGCTACACTGGTGTATACTGTGCTGGGGCACACAACACCCACTAACTGCTGCAGATGCCTGAGAAAAGAACACACTGTCCCTGCCTGCCTATCTAGCTTAGAGAACAGCAATAAAGTGTAGATCCAGGTGTATACTGTGCTGGAGGCACACAACACCCACTAACTCCTGCAGATGCCTGAGAAAAGAATAGAACATAGAACACACTGTCCTTGCCTATGTATCTCTTTCGCTACACGTCGGAACACACTGCACAAGGCCGCCGCGTTGGCGGCCTTTTATAGTGTGGTGCGTGTACTAAACCCCCCTGAGCTATGATCGGCCACAGGCATCCTGCCTGTGGCCAATTATGGCTCTCCTCGCTGCCGGCGCTGTGATTGGCCAAGCATGCGGGGTCACAGTGCATGCTTGGCCAATCACAGCGCCGGGATTGCACTGCGATGGCACAGTGTATTGTGGGCCATTCGCGTCACTCGAATTTGGCGCGAACGGCCCATAACGTTCGATCTTCGGCGAACGATCGAACAGCCGATGTTCGAGTCGAACGTATGTTCGACTCGAACACAAAGCTCATCCCTAGTCGGTACTTTGAAGAGGAATACCGTTGTTATGGTAGCAGCTAGCTACCATAACCCCGGTATCCTCTTCTTCAGCGGGCAGTCCGCTACAAGATAAAAGTGGTCTCTGCGGCAGATTCGCCGCAAGATCACTTTTATCGGCAGTGGGAGAGGGGCCCCCCTCCCGCCGCTCTCCGGTGCCATCCGACGCTTACCGGAGCGGTCAGCAGCAGCGGAGGCGATTGCGTCTGTCCCCTGCCTGGGTATGGAGATGAGTGAGGGGAAGATGGCCCCCACCCGTTTCCATATCTTTCCAGGGTGGAAGCGACGTCAAAATGTCACTTTCGCCCAATGCTCTTAAAGGGACATTTTTTTTTAGAATGACATAAAAATTGCATTTTAGTCTAAATATGAAATCTGAGGTCTTTTTAACCCCAGATCTCATATTTAAGAGGACATGTCATGCTTTTTTCTATTACAAGGGATGCTTACATTCCTTGTAATAGGAATAAAAGTGACCCAAAATGTTTTATTTTTTTTAAAACTGTGTCAAAATAAAGTAAAATAAATAAGAAAAATTTGTTTTTTTTTAAAGCGCCCCGTCCCGATGAGCACGCGCACAGAAGCAAACGCATACGTGAGCAGCGCCCGCATATGAAAACGGTGTTTAAACCACACATGTGAGGTTTTGCCGCAATCATTAGAGCGAGTGCAATAATTCCAGCCCTAAAACCTACTCTGTAACTCAAAACATGCAACTTGTAGAATTTTTTAAACATCGCCTATAGAGATTTTTAAGGGTAAAAGTTTGTCGCCATTCCACGAGCAGGCGCAACTTTGAAGCGTGACATGTTGGGTATCAATTTACTCGGCGTAACATTATCTTTTACAATATAAAAAAAATTGGGCTAGTATTACTGTTGTCTTATTTTTTTATTCAAAAAAGTGTTTTTTTTTCCCCAAAAAATTGCGCTTGTAAGACCGCTGCGCAAATACGGTGTGACAAAAAGTATTGCAACGATCACCATTTTATTCTCTGGGGTGTTAGAAAAAAATATATAATGTTTGGGGGTTCTAAGTAATTTTATAGCCAAAAAACTACATTTTTGTTTTTGGATTTAAAGCAGAGTTCCGCTGGATATTTAAAAAAAAAAAAAAGTCAGCAGCTACAAATACTGCAGCTGCTGACTTTTAAAATATGGACACTTACCTGTCCAGGGGGCCCGCGATGTCCTCACCCGAAGCTGATCTGTCCCTCGGCTCTCGGGTGGAGGCGCCGCCATCTTCATGAAGGGTATCAGGAAGTGAAGCCTTGTGGCTTCACAGCCTGGTTCCCTACTGCGCATGCGCGAGTTGCGCTGCGCGTCCTCACTGATCTCTGCTGTCTTCTGGGGCCTGTGTGTCTCCTAGAAGACAGCTAGGGGGGGCGGAGGAGGGGCCGGACATGGCGTAGATAGCAGCGGCTACTGCGACTATCTATGCCCGGAAGTGGGAGAAAATACCTGTATTAAACAGGTATCTGCTCCCCCCCCCCCCCCCCTGAAAGGTACCAAATGTGACACGGGGGGGGGGGGGGGATTACGAAAAGCGGAAGTTCCATTTTTGGGTGGAGCTCCGCTTTAAAGTGGTAGTAAACCCACTTTTTTAACTTTTACCTATAATAAGGCTTACCTGAAGGTACAGTGAATATCTCCTAAACTTGCACTGTTTAGGAGATATTCACACTGCATGCAGTGACATCCCCGACGCATGCCCTTTGAAGGTTCGGCATACCGTGCTGGATCTTCAGAGCCTGTGCCGTAGCGGGGGTCATCGCGGCTCCAGCCACTCATGTAGCCAGATGCCTGTGAACCCATAAGCAAGACTGGGGGAAGATGAAAGCCCTGTCAGCAGTGACAGCGCACTACTGGATGGGCTTTATATTAAAGTAAGTCATCGCATACTAGCACATTATGCATTTGTCTTACAGGGGAAAGTTTTTTTTTCTCTGCAGCAGTTTACTACCAAATAACACGTGAATAACATGTTTAATTAGAAGCATAGACATACTTATGAAAGGACTATATTTGCCCTCATATTTAATTTTACTCACTCAGTATGAGTTTGATTCCTCAACTTGATTCAGACAATTAGGTCAAATAAACCCTAAAGCCCTGTACACACGATCGGTTTGACTGATGAAAACCGTCCGATGGATGGTTTTCATCAGACCAACCGATCGTGTATGGGACCCATCGGTCTTTTTTCCATCGGTTTTAAAAAATAGAACATGTTTTACATTTTTCCAATGGATAAAAAACCGATCGAAAAATCCGATCGTCTATGGGCAAGTCCATCGGATCAAAAACCCACGCATGCTCAGAATCAAGTCGACGCATGCTCAGAAGCATTAAACTTCATTTTTCTCGGCTCATTCGAGTGTTTTACGTCACCGCGTTTGGAACAGTCGGTTTTTTGACTAATGGTGTGTGGGGAAGACTGATGAAAAACAGTTTCATCGGATTTCCGATGGACAAATCCATCGGATCGAAAATCCATAGGTTATCCGATCGTGTGTACAGGGCTTGAGAGTTGATGCAGTCAACTGCCTGGCCTTGCAGGATTTACGGGCTTCCCAGTGTACAGCATGTGAGGTCAGGCCATGACCACTGGACTTCAAATGGTGCATATTAACCACTTGCTTACTGGGCACTTAAACACCCCTCCTGCCCAGACCAATTTTCAGCTTTCAGTGCTGTCACATTTTGAATGACAATTACTCAGTCATGCAACACTGTACCCAAATGATTATTTTTTTTCATACAAATAGAGCTTTCTTTTGGTGGTATTTGATCACCTCTGGGTTTTTTATTTTTTGCGCCATAAATGAAAAAAACCCGAAAATTTTGAAAAAAAAAATTTTTTTTCTTCGTTTCTGTGATAAAATTTTGCAAATTATTTATTTTTCTTCATAAATTTTAGCCACAATTTATACTGCTACATACCTTTGATAAAAATAACCCAAAATTTTGGGAAATTATTTGGTCTGTGTGAAAGTTTTAGAGTCTACAAGCTATAGTGCAAATCATAAAAAATGTATCACATCTGATGTACTGGCGGCCTATCTCATTTCTTGAGACCCTAACAAGCCAGGAAAGTACAAATGCCCCCCAAATAACCCCTTTTTGGAAAGTAGACATTCCAAGGTATTTAGTAAGAGGCATGGTGAGTTATTTGAAATTGTAGATTTTTCCCACGATTCTTTGCAAAATTAAGATTTTTTTTTTGTCAAAATTGTCATTGTAATAGCATATTTCTCTCACATGGCATGTGCATACCACAAATGACACCCCAAAATACATTCTGCTACTCCTCCTGAGTATTACGATATCACATGTGTGGGACTTTTTTTACTGCCTGGCCACATACAGAGGCCCAACATGCAGGGAGCACCATCAGGTGTTCTAGGACAGGGGTCATCAACCCCCGGTCCCCGGCCCACTACCGGGCCGTGGCCCTTCTGCAGTCGGGCCGCGGGTGCGGGTGGCTCTCAAGAGACATGCTGGGCTGCCGGCATGAGAGCGCTGGGTGGATTGAAGAAGCGAGCGGGCAAGCAGAGATATCATCTCTCTCCGCCCATTGCATCACCGCTCTTCCGCCCTCAAAGCCAGTGCTCTGTCTCAGTTTCGGAGGGAGCAGAGAGATGACATCATCTCACACTGCCCGCCCCGCATCGCCGCTCTCCTGCGGCTCCTGTGAGAACTTCCTGAGATTCCTTGTTCAGCGGCGCAGATTGCCTGCCCCCCCGGACAGCTAATCAGGAATGGCAGAAGGGTGGTGCCAGAGAGTGACAGCCGAAGGAGTCCCGAACCCTCCCTCTGCCAGGTGAGACCGGCTGCAGCAAGACGAGGGAGACACCCTGCTACATCCAGAGGGGCGATCCCACAGAGATGTGACATCATCAGTTACAGGTGAGCTGTGTGTGGGAGTACAGGTGAGGTGTGCTGGGACTTGTAGTTCACCCCCTCAGCTGTCTGCCTGATATACCACAAGGGGCGCTCCACTCACTCCGCATCTGGTGACAGCAATGTGGCAGGTGGCATGGCAAGTGACATTCCACATTTGGTGACAGGCAACGTGGCAGGTGGCAAGTGACATTCCACATCTGGTAACAGGCAACGTGGCAGGTGGCAAGTGACATTCCACATCTGGTGACAGGCAACGTGGCAGGTGGCAATCCACATCTTGTGGCAGGTGATGTGGCAAGTGACATTCCGCATCTTGTGGCAGTAAGCGTGGCAGGTGATGTGGCAAGTGACATTCCGCATCTGGTGACAGGCAAGTGACAATCCACATCTTGTGGCAGTAAGCGTGGCAGGTGATGTGGCAAGTGACAATTCACACCCGGGTGCAGGCGACAGTGGCAAGTGACACGCTCAGGGCTCCCACTGATTCTACATTATGGTGAGTTGAACTATTTCATTTATTACTACAATGTAATAATATAAATAATGCGCTTCAATCACACTGACACCATATTAAGCATGGTGCCGTGATGATTGAAGCACTAACACCAGCCATTGCCTGCAAAAAAACGTAACCCCCTACGGTCATTGGCACAATTTTCTTCCACGCAGCCGGTCCCCGGTGCCAAAAAGGTTGGGGACCACTGTTCTAGGAGCATAAATTACACATCTAACTAGTTGACTACCTATTACACTTTTGAAGGCCCTGGAGCACCAGGACAATGGGAACACCCACAAAATGACCCCATTTTGGAAAGCTAATACCCCAACGTATAATCTATGAGGCATAATGAGTCTTTTGAACGGTTCATTTTTTTCCAGAAGTTTTTGGAAAATGTGGAAAAAAAATGAACGCTTTTTTTTTACACAAAGTTGTCAGTTTATAAGATATCTCCAACACATAGCATTTACATAGCAAAAATTACACCCCAAAATACATTCTACTACTCCTGAGTATGGCAATACCAAATGTGGGGGACTTTTACACAGCCTGTCCACATACAGAGAACCTACATTGAAGTAGCACCTTCAGGCATTCTAGGCGCATAAATTACACATCTCATTTCTCAACCACCTATTATAGTTTTGAAGGCCCTGGAGCACCAGGACAATGGAAACACCCACAAAATGACCCTATTTTGAAAAGCTAACACCCCAACCTATAATCTATGAGGCATAATGAGTCTTTTAAACAGTTAATTTCTTTCCAGAAGTTTTTGGAAAATGTGGAAAAAAAATGAAAACGCATTTTTTTTACACAAAGTTGTCAGTTTATAAGATATCCCCAACACATAGCATTTACATAGCAAAAATTACACCCCAAAATACATTCTACTACTCCTCCTGAGTATGGCGATAGCACATGTGTGGGACTTTTACATAGCCTGTTCACATACAGAGGACCTACATTGAAGTAGCACCTTCAGGCGTTCTAGGCGCATAAATTACACATCTCATTTCTCAACCACCTATTATAGTTTTGAAGGCCCTGGAGCACCAGGACAATGGAAACACCCACAAAATGACCCCATTTTGGAAAGCTAACACCCCAACGTATAATCTATGAGGCATAATGAGTCTTTTGAACGGTTAATTTTTTTCCAGAAGTATTTGGAAAATGTGGAAAAAAATGAAAACGCATTTTTTTTACACAAAGTTGTCAGTTCATAAGATATCTCCAACACATAGCATTTACATAGCAAAAATGACACCCCAAAATACTTTCTGCTACTTCTCCTGAGTATGGCGATACCAAATGTGTGGGACTTTTACACAGCCTGTCCACATACAGAGGCCCAACATGCAAGGAACACCATCAGATATTCTAGGGACACATAGCATGCACATACCAAGAATTACACCCCAAAATACATTATGCTGAGCAAAGCGTAAACAAGATTACCTGTGGTTTTAGTAGCGCAGTTCTACACAGCAGGATAGCACTGGTCCAGGCAGCAGGCAGGGACTTCGTCAGCAATGGCATACACAATTGTCCAGGCAGCAGGCAGGGATACTGTCCATAAACAGTCCAGGGTCAGTGCAGGCAGAGATATTGTCAGCAGTGCCAAAAATATTAGTCCTGGTAGTAGGCAGGTCCATGTGGTGTGGTCAGTGGTGTGGTCAGTTCATGCGACAGGCAGAGGCATGATGGCATAGGCCTTACAGGCAGCAGGCAGAAGTAGGGCCTTGTTCAGGACAGAATGGGGACAGGGGTAGAGGCTTCTCCCACCCAAATCTCTTTGAAGCCTCCGAGTCTCCAGACCCTTCTTCATCCAGAAAAACTTTTCTGGAGCCCCACATATGTGAGACCCCTGTGTTGAATCCCACTAGTCCAGTAGCAGGGTACAAGATCAATCCAAGAGGCAGGCAAAAAGCATGGTCAAACAGTCCAAGGTCAGTTCCAGATCAGGCAGAAGTAGTACAGAATCGTTAGGCAGAAGCGTGGTCGATTAACAGTCCAGGGTCAGTTCCAGATCAGGCAGAGGTAGTACAGAATCGTTAGGCAGAAGCGTGGTCGAATAACAAGCCAGGGTCAGTTACAGAGCAGGCAGTAGCATAAGGGGTGTGAAGGCAGGCAATGAGGATTACGTTTACCATACTTCACTAATAATTTAGTGAAGTATGGTAACGGCGAAAGCAGTCAATTACACAGAGGCCTGGTTGGGAAGGACACTCAGCACAATAATAAACTGTGTCTCGTCTGACTCCTCCACTGGCACACACCTTACATTTTTTTGACCTCGTCGGCCTGTTGCTGTGGGAGGGACTTTATCGGGAAAGTGACGTTCGGAGAGTCGACTTAGATCGGATGTTTTGGGGTGGGCCATTCTGGAATATCAGGGCAGTGGTGATTTCCTCCTGGTAGCCAAGGAAGGGTAGGGGGTTTTGGGTGGACTTGCGGTAAATAATATAAGAGTTATATATGGCGAAATGAAAAAAATGTATTGCTACTTTTTTATACCAATGGTATGTCCGTCTTGTGGCAAGGTAGGGTTCCAGCATTTGATCGTTAAAGTCGACTCCCCCCATAAACAAATTGTAGTCCTGGATGCATGTGGGCTTTTGGATGGTGGTGCCATTTCTTCTGGGGATTTCCATGAAGGTATCGTTGTGGATGGAAGATAACATGTATACATCCCTTCTGTCCTTCCACTTCACTACCAGAACCTCCTGGTTTTGCAGACTTGCCGACTCTCCTCTTCTCAACTTCTTATTTACAAGACTTTGAGGAAAGCCCTTGCGGTTCTTTCTGACCGTGCCACATGCTGGTGTCTTCTTCAGGTGAAGGTTGCAAAACAGGGGAAGAGATGTATAAAAGTTATCTACATATAAATGGTAGCCTTTGTCCAGTAGGGTGTTGATGAGTTTCCAAATTACTTTCCCGCTTGATCCCATGTAGTCTGGGCAATTGGGGGGATGCAGCTGGATGTCCTTCCCTTCGTACACTAGGAAGCCATACAGGTACCCTGTGACTCGGTCACATAGTTTGTAAACCTTCACCCCATAGCGGGCCCTTTTGCTGGGGATAAATTGCTTTATTTTAAGCCTGCCACTAAATTTAACAAGGGACTCATCCACACATATGTGTTGGTCCGGGGTATATAACTGGGGGAATACTGTCATAATTTGGGTGATTTTGGGGAGGGCACTGGGTATTATCGTTGAAGTGGAGAAACCTCATGATCATGAGGTACCTGGTTCTGGGCATTGCCTTGGAGAAGATTGGCATATGGTAGATGGGGCGTTTGGACCAAAAGGAACGAAAAGTTTTTTTTGGGTTGAGTCCCATGCAAAATGTGAGGCCTAAAAAAACCTTCAACTTCTCCACCTTTAGGTCTCTGCACTCGAAGGGACGGGCATAATATGATGTAGGATTACTTGCAATAAATTGCTGGGCATATAGGTTGCACTTGGTGACAATGTTGGATAGCATGTCCTCGGTAAAAATTAGATTGAAAAAATTGATTGGGGAAAAATTGTCCGTGTTCACCTGGACTCCTGGCTGGGCAGTGAAAGGGGGAATGTTGACTTCTCCTGAATTAGGAGGAAGCCACAAGGGGTTCTGGAGGGCATAGGGAAGGCCGGCATGGGTCCTTGGCCTTTCTTGCCGAGGCACTGCAGTGCTGGTGGATGGCACTGCGGTGCTGGTGGATGCTACTGCTGCCTCACCAGAGTGCCTTCTTTTGGCAGGCCGACTATCTTCCTCCTCTGAGGCTGTCTCTGTTTCACTACTGAAGACTGGCTCATAGTTTACGTCCGACTCAGAACCTGAATCGGAATCTGAAAAAGAGAGCTCCCAGTTGCTCTCAGGCGTGGAAAGAATTTGGTATGCCTCCTCGGCGGTAAAACACCTTTTTGACATCTTTTGGTTGCTGGCGGTGGTGATGCGACTTCACAGGTGTGTGGCACAGATGGGCCCTGATTGATTGCACAGATGTGCACTAATGAGGCGGCACAGATGGGTACTAATGAGGCGGCACAGATGGCACAGATGGGTACTGAGGTGGCACAGATGGGTACTGAGGTGGCACAGATGGGTACTGAGGTGGCACAGCTGGGTACTGAGGTGGCACAGATGGGTAATGAGGTGGCGCAGATGGGTACTGAGATGGTGGCACAGATGGGTACTGAGGTGGTGGAACAGATGTACACTGATGAGGCAGCACAGATGTGCACTTATTGATGACAAAGATGGCACTAATGAGGCGGCACAGATGGCACTAATGAGGCAGCACAGATGGCACTAATGAGGCAGCACAGATGGCACTAATGAGGCGGCACAGATGAGGTGGTACAGATGCGTATTGATGAGGTGGAACAGATGTGCACTGATTGCACAGGTGAGCACGGATGAGGGGGCACAGGTGGGCACGGATGAGGTGGCACAGGTGGGCACGGATGAGGTGGCACAGGTGGGCACTGATGAGGTGGCACAGGTGGGCACTGATAAGCACGTATTGCACAGATGTGCACTGAGGCAGCACATATGGGCACTGATCACAGGTGGCACAGGTGGGCACAGGTGGCACAGGTGGGTACAGGTGGGCACAGATGGCACAGGTGGCACAGGTGGGCACAGATGGCACAGGTGGAGACAGGTGGGCACAGATGGCACAGGTGGGCACTGTGTTTTCACTGTTTTCACTGTGTTTTTTTACTGGGCACTGATTGGGCACTGAAAGAAGCTGTGTGTAAGCTGTGTGTAACTCACTTACACTCACAGATCGCTCTCCCTCCTCACACGCGGTGTCTGTGTGAGGAGGGAGAGCCGGCAATGAGAGATGATCTCATATGTTTACATTTGAGATCAGATCATCTCTTATTGGGCACGTCGATCGCGCTGTAAATAGCCGCTGTGATTGGCTATTTACAGCGATCTGTGAATGGCTGTGTCCAAGGGACACGGCCAGCACAGAAGTTCCCCGATCCGCGCTCGGGAGCACGCGCGGGAAACGAGGAAAGGGGAGGACGTATATCGACGGCCTCCCGGCATTGTAGAGCCACATTGTGGCCGTTTAAACTCGTATGCTGGGCGCGAAGAGGTTAAGGGATTGGATATTGTATAATAAACTTAAACTATCCATTCAGTTTGTATCAAATGAGGCAGCACTATATAACCAATTGTAGATCTAAAGGAAATTGTACAATCAAATTATTTGGTGTATGCTCAATTTAATAACATCAAAACACCTGATGGCTATTTACATTAGAGGGCTGGAAGCCTGACAAGATTTTGTTCTTATAGAAAAAAGCATGTGATATGAACTTCATTTATCGACAATGCTTATAGATACAGAGATGAATGGGGAGCTTGTTTTTAAAGGGGTTGTAAAGGTTTGTTTTTATTTTCTAAATAGGTTCCTTTAAGCTAGTGCATTGTTGGTTCACTTACTTTTTCCTTCGATTTCCCTTCTAAATGTTTTTTTTTCTGTCTGATTTTCTCACTTCCTGTTTCTCCTCAGTAAGCTTGCCCCCATCATCTGAGCGGTGGTTAGTCAGCCAGAACAGCTTACTGAACAGCTTACTGAGGAGGAACAGGAAGTGAGAAATTCAGACAAAGAAAACAAAGAAAAAAAACATTTAGAAGGTAAATCAAAGGAAAAGGTAAGTGAACCAACAATGCACTAGCTTAAAGGAACCTATTTAGAAAATAAAAAATGAACCTTAACAACCCCTTTAAGTGCCTTTACGGTTTGTTTAGAATCTGTAAATATTAGCATGATCTGGTCACAGGTTCACTTTAAACAAGAAGGGTAAATTTGCAGAACTCCATATTTATTTCAACTGCAAATATATGGAAGGACTCAATTTCTTGCCTTGTTGTTACAGGAAATGAGGTGAATTCTCCATAAGGCCCAGTTCACACTGGTACGACATACGCTCCGACTTTGGGAGCACATGTGGCATGACGTGTGTAAATCAATGATTCCCTAAGAGAGCCGTCCTAACTGCTCCGAAGTCAGTCCGACTTTAAAAAAGGTTCCTGCACTACTTTGGTCAGACTTTAGCCCATCGAATATCATTGAAGTAGGATCAAAGTTGGATCATCATCTTAACTGATCCGACTTTGGTCCTTCAGTCTGGTATGAATTTTAAGGCGGACCCACATGCCAAAATAAAAAAATCCATACCAGACCCTTATCCGATCATGCAGCCTGGAAGATCAGGAAAGGGGGGGGTGAGCGAGCGCCCCCCTCCTTGACCATACCAGGCCACATGCCGTCAACATGGGGGGGGGGTGGGTGCTTTGGGGTGGGGGGGGGGCTCTGCTCCCCCACCCCAAAGCACCTTCGCCCCATGCTGATTGGGACAAGGGCCTCTTCCTAACAACCCTGGGTGGTGGTTGTCAGGGTCTGCAGTCAGGGGGGCTTATCGAAATCTGGAAGCCCCCTTTAACAACCCTATGTGAATGACTAAGGGGTACATTGTACCCCTACTCATTCACCAGAAAAGGTGTCAAAAATAAATAAAAACAGTGCACAGGTTTTTGACATAGTCCTTTATTAAAGCAGCTCCATGTCTTCTCCCTCTGGTCTTCACCCCTCTCCGGTTCTCCTGCCTCTTCTGTCTTCTCCCCTCTCCAGTTCTTCTCCCTCTTCTGGTGATGTCTTCTCCCCTCTCCGGTTCTTCAGGTTTCTAAATGGCATCACCGGATGGCCATGCCCTGTGTCTAGAAAAGAACTGGAAGAGAGTGGAGCTCACATAAATGCGGGAGCTAGCGTTGGGTGAAGACATCAAAGAAAGAAAAACCGGAGGCAGCAGAAGAACCAGAGAAAGAATACAGCAGAAGAAGACAGCGGGGAAGAAGACATCAGTGGAGGAGGGAGAAGAACGAACCAGAGAGGGGAGAAGACATCACCAGCAGAGGGAGAAGAACTGGAGAGGGGAGAAGACATCTCTGGAAGAGGCAGAAGAAGGGAGACGACACAAAGCTGCTTTAATAAAGGACTATGTCAAAAACCTGTGCGCGGGTTTTTATTTATTTTTGACACCTTTTTGGGTGAATGAGTAGGGGTACAATGTACCCCTTACTCATTCACATAGGGTTCTTGTTAAAGGGGTGCCAGATTTCGATAAGCCCCCCTGACAACCACCGCCCAGGGTTGTCGGGAAGAGGCCCTTGGGGACAAGGTGCTTCAGGATGGGGGGGAAAAGAGCCCCGCCCCCCAAAGCACCCACCCCCCCATGTTGATGGTATGTGGCCTGGTATGGTCCAGAAGGGGGGGGTGGCTCGCTCGTACAACTGTCATGTCGTACCAGTGTGAATCCGGCCTAATATTTTGAGAAAAGTATAAATTTTTCCCAAATCTATCCAAAACTAAAAAAAAGTTTCTGGCTTGTATTGGGATTTAACCTCTTGCTGACCAAATAACATATATATTCGGCAGCAGGGAGGTTGGACCTTCACACCCATTCATGTATTGCACATATGCGTCCATGTTTAACCAAGGTTTCTATGCTGAGATTGAGAGACGGCAGGATGAGCTCCTGATCTTGTGACAACTGTGACAGCCAATCACAATTATCACATGATTAGGAAGACCTCACGCCTTCTGGCGTTCAGTTAAACCCAGTTAAAGGGCCACTTGGAGGGGGCAGAAAGGGGTCAAAATAGTTCTGTTGTACTACTGCTAGATGTAGCCACAACATAAGCTGAAAGTTCATCCCTTGCCAGAATGAGACAGAGAAATACCTTTGCTCTTTATGTGGAAGCAGTGGTCTCTGCAGAGGTCTAATTTGCCCTTTGCTGAGTCATAGCTCGAGCTCTGCTTCCAGTTTTAGCCATTTGGGTACTTCCAACCTTGTGGCCACAGCTTGGAAAAGACCATTTTCTGCTCCAGCATGATTGTACCTCTGTTGATAAGTTTGGTGTGGTGGAATTCGAATGGCCTGAACAGTAATGGCATCAACCCTATTAAACACCTTTTGGAATGTAGTAACAAACCAACTATAACACAGGTCTACTTGTTCAAAATCAGAACCTGAGATCACAAATGATCCTTTGGCTGAATTGCCACAAATTCCAAGAGACACTCTAAAAGCCTTTCCAGAAAAGTGGAGACTATTATAATAACAAAGAGGGACCAGCTCCATATAGATGTCCATGGTTTTGGAATGGGATGTCCAACATGCTCATTTAGGGGTGATGGGCATAGAGTGTAGTTAGATGGATGGATAGACAAATAAATAAGTAGACAGACAAATAGGTATACAGTGGAACCTCGGATTACGAGCATAATCCGTCCCAGGAGAATGCTTGTAATCCAAAGTACTCGCATATCAAAGCGAGTTTCCCCATTGAAGTCAATAGAAACTAAAATAATTTGTTCCGCATTGACTTCAATGGCATGCAATACCGCATGCGGCCAGAGGTGGGGGGCACCGGAGAGCCTCGAAAACGGCCAGAAACTGAGTATTTCCGCGTCTTTCCGAGCATTTCCATTCGGCTCCGGCGCCCCCCCACCTCAGGCCAGACGCGGTACTGCACACCGCTTTGGCCTGAATCCTGCTCGTTTTGCGAGTCAACACTCACAAACCGAGTTAGGATTTTTTCAAATACAGTGCTCGTATTGCGAAGCGCTCGTTAACCGCGTTACTCGCAATCCGAGGTTCCACAGTATAGAGATTTTTATGCCCCATTTTCATACCTGTATGTGCACTCATAAATTGTATTTGTCTTGTGCCCTACCAGGCCTAAAGCAGAACTACACTCTCCTAATCAACATTTAACTATTTTAATCCTTATGCTTCTAACATTAGTAAATAGATAGGAGGTTATAATACATTTACTTCTTTGAAACTTTTTTTTTTTTTTTTTTTTTACGCTTTTTTCAGTTGCTTCCTGTTTTCTGGCCTAGGCCAAAATTATGTCATACATTCTAGGAGCCTTTATGGGCATTTTTTTCTTTCATCTATAAGGGGAGGTGGGGTTTTCTAAGCTAAGCACACCCTTCTGCCAGCAAGCCTGCGCTAAGGGCAGATGGATTCCAGAAAGTAAATGCTACATCTGCCCTTACCCAGGATGGACGTGGCAAGAAATGCAAGGGGGTGTTTTTCAAAGTGATTTCTCAACAGAACATGGAGACATTACGTGGATGGACAGGAAAGTTTGCCTTAAATATTTTTTTTTATTATTAAATAGCGTTTTTTAGCTTGTGGTAGTAAGATACAGTTTAGTTCTACTTTAAGACTTTCATCACAATTTTTATCACACAGCTTTCTTTAAGCTCCTTTAATGCAAGCTTTTTTTTCCATTTGCTCTTCAAAATGTGCAATCCACATTTTTCTTTGTTTATTTATTTAGTAATTATAGCTATTATACTCCAGTTGCAAAGTTTTTAGCTTTGATAAATGCAGTTATTTTTTTTTTTAATTCATGACCATGTACGCTTCATAAAGGGAATCTGTCAAAGAGAAAAAAAAAAAACACACGGACAGTAAATCACGGAATACATTAAAATACCTTTTCCACTAACAGCCTGGATCCAGATTGATGTTATAATGTGACTGATTTGATTTAATAAAATACTTTGTATAAAAAAAAAAAAAAAAAATCCAGAGAAATAGTTTGCTGTAGAAAATAAAGAAGGTTAACCACTGTCACACATGGAGCATATAAACGTATTTCATACCACCGCCGTCCGATGTATACACACTGCGGTACAAAATGTTTTACATAGTCTGTACAGTTCAATCCTCTGAGCTTCCCCAAACATTCATTTTCCATTCCTACATATGTTGCTGTCACATTTTCCAAACACCTTGCACCTCGAGGCAGAGGGTTTCCTGAATTTCACATGCTCTCAGAAAGTGAACACAGGCCTATGTTTCTGGAGGGACCATGGAGAGACCAGAGCAAGGGGGATAGAGCGTGAAGCTTTGAGCAAAAGTCAACAAGAAACACACAAATGGGGCTCGGGATTGCAGAAGATGGTCGACAAAACGGCTAACTTCCCTTTCCAGATGCCCTGCAGTGCTTGAGGATGGCCAAGAATAGAACCAAGGTCAGTATGAATTACATCCAGATGCAGGTCAGGTACACAGAGGAAAAACAGGCTAGGATAATCGGCCCTTCGCAGTTACCTGCTAGGGTCATAGCTCAGGGGCACAACTGGCAAAAGCTTCATCAGGCTGTTTGCAGAGACCCATTACTGCTAAGTAGTTTTTTTTTTTTTTCCTGTTACTTTTTTTCCCCTTTTAGAATAAAAAACAACATTTGGCTTTATATCTTTATATATACATGTAGACACTTCAAAATAAATAGATGAATTCATTATAAATAATTACATCTATCAAACAAATGCATTAATCAAAAATAAAACAACACCTTCTCAAAGCATACAAGGACAATTCCAGTTCAACCTGAAATTTGCCACTAATTATAATTGTAATTATAAATAAAAGATGTCTACAAACTGTAATATAAAGTGATGATGATTAATTGATTACTGTGTTTTTTTTACTCTGTTCAATATTTCTAAAGGCAGCATTTTCTTTTTTCATTTTGTCACTTATTTCATTTTTAATATAGTTTTGTGTGTATAGGGGATGTAAAGAAATAATTCATTTAATTTTTAGATATTTAGAGCAAAGGAGTATCACAAAAATGGCATGAGCTTAATTAGCTGCTATTAATAAAATATATAAACGATAGAAACCATTCTAATAGTATAAAACATATTTTATAGCAGTATTTTACATGCCAGACATTTTTAATATAAAAGAAGTGCCTCATAATGTACATGACTCAACTGCAATCTATCATAGTTAAAAATGAAAAAGGTCCCTTGTTAATGCCTAAAAATTGGATGTTATTCTTTTTTTAATCTCTATAATTTATTTTATAGGAAAATTCAGGTATACCCCTTTTTAGTTTAATTTCTATAGCAACATGTCATTCTTTTAAAAACAGTGGAAAGGGCCATTTACAATTGTTCTACACGCAAAGCAAATAATAAAAATGTAAATGTCAAATAAAATGTTAATAGATTTCACATATAATTTTTAACATATAATTAAAATCTTATATTTGAATATACTGCATTATTTACAATTATACCCTTACGTTTAAAATTAAATGGGACATATATAAATCAATTTAATTTTACTATATTTATTGAGTAATAACTCTAACTAACTACTAAAATTGTATTGAAAATTCTATAGACTGTTACCAGTAACAGTACAATTATTTGTAATATATTATTACTGGCTGCCAGTGACTTAACTATGTAGACTTGTGTAGATGCCTAAAATGCCCAGATCTGGAGTGTCAAGGTACTTCTCATATTGCAGCCAGGCGTCATAATTTTCCTCAATTCGTTTTTTCTTTCTTTTATTTAATCACTTTAATTTCTCAAAATTAAAGGGTTAGTCTATCAGAAAACGATAACTGATATCTCAATATCAATGTCTTCAGTAGAGCTGCAGGCAGGTTGAATTATTCAGAATCTTTAAAACTGGTCTTTAAGGCCACTTTCACACTGAGGCGCTTTGCAGGTGCTATTGCGCTAAAAATAGCGCCTGCAATGCACCCCGAAAAAGCCGCTCCATTGTATACAGTGTGAAAGCCTGAGGGCTTTCACACTGGAGCGGTGCGCTTGCAGGAGGGTCAAAAAACTCCTGCAAGCCGCATCTTTGAGGCGCGGTAGGAGCGGTAAAAATACCTATAGTGCCCCTGCCCATTGAAATCAATGGGGTAGCGCCTCCAAAACGCTCGCAAAATGCCGCAAAGAGGCGTTTTAGCGGGCATTTTTAACCCTTTTTCGTCCGCTAGCGGGGGTTAAAATCACCCCGCTAGGGCCCGCAAATCACGGCAAAAATGACGGTATAGCGGCACTAAAAATAGCACCGCTATACCACCAGCGCATCCAGCACTTCAGTGAGAAAGTAGCCTTACTGTGGCCCTTCTAACAGAAATAATCCTGGATCCCTCCAAGTTTGATCAGTTGCTTCCTCACTCCGCCTTACAAACAACCCACCCTTGGACATGGTGGTCATATATTACTGAGGGTGAAACAACAGCCAGTCAGACCTGACGTGAGGCCACTGTAGGACACCTGCTATGTATTATTGGGCTAAAACTATTACTTTTAGGCAGAGTAAAGGGAGACAACAGAGGTAAAGTTATTTTTTAACAAAAATTGAAATTGTAGCGCCACACCACTGCAAAGAGGTCCAGATACAACTTTATTCCATTAAATAGTAGCCAACACGTATCAGGGGGTCCAAAAGTGCCCTCGTCATCAGGGCTTGATTGACAACAATGTTAACTGGACCTTTAATGGTATATTTTCCAGTGTGCACTACAAACACAGGCCGAGCCAGCAGATTGTTTGGTTGCCAAACATGTTGCTGACAAGGCCTGTGCTTGTAATTCACAATGGAAAAATACCATTGCAGGTCAATTTCATTTCTTGTCTGTTCACGTTGTTGTCAGTCAAGCCCTGTTGAAAGGGGCGCTCTTGGACCCCCGAAACACATTGGATATCTTTTGGTTTGTACCCCTGACTTTTATTGAAATAAATTTGTATGTGGACCTCTTAGCAGTGGTGTGGCGCATCAAGCTCATTTTTTGTTACATTACACTACAAGCCAATGAGGCTGTGGAGATCCTCTGGGGTGTAAAAGCTGCCTGCCTGGGAACCAGATAATTTACACTAACATAATTACCTTAAGATAACAATACCAGCAAGATAACCCTATGGGTCCAGCGCTGTTTATCCACTTTCCTCAAAAGCTATTTTTCAATTGTAGGTACACTGTAAGAGCCACCCAGTGGCGGAGGGTATTCATCATAAGAACACATGTTTGATACCCTCCAGTGCCACTGGGATCCAGGCTACCTACTAGCAAGAGGACCATATGACAAACTAAAAACTTTGTCCTATGCTTTCCCAGAGGGCATCACCTGAAACAAAATGTGCATTCTGTTTCCTGGCAGGAAAGGCCCTCCACCCACTCATTGCCTACGTCTCTCAGGGACTCCAAAGCTAAGATCTGACTCAGATCTCAGATCTTCCAAGGCCACGATAGAGGGGCCTCATTGTCCAATACACATATTATTTATCACATTAATTGCAGCAGCAGATGCTGGGAAATCACCCAAGGGATACAGGAAGCCAGTGGGTAAGGCATCCATAATTAAAATTATTTTTCTTGAGTTTATCCCAAAGTTTATAGAACTGCTAACACTATCCCAAAAATATTGCCACTATGCCAAAGTCAGAAAGAGTGCACAATTTTTGAAATCTTAAAACAATGCCTCTTGCCTCTTTAATCTCATACCACAAGATTCTGTGCATACAATTGGCTATTTATCCTTTAATGAGTGTGAGGGCAACTACAGAGTGAGCAGACAGGGGGCAGTGCTGGGACACGGGGACAGCCATGCCTACTTTTTGCAAGCTCAGATTTACTGTATATACTCGAGTATAAGCCGAGTTATTCAGCACATTTTTTGTGCTGAAAATGCCCCCCTCGGCTTATACTCGAGTCACCTTTTTGCGCCTTATCTCCCGGAGTTTGGGGACCTGGTACCGGCCGGCCGTAGGTCCCCTGGACCTCAAACCTGGCACACATGTAGCCCCACTCTTCCTCTATAAGTTTGTTGTCCGGGGGACCTACGGCCGGGGAGCATCGATTTTTCAAAGCCGGGCACCGCTTCTATAGACTCCCATGTTAAATGGTAATTTCTCCGGTGACTTTGGGGACCCGGTACCGGCTGGTCGTAGGTCCCCTGGACCAGTAACTTGGCACACATGTAGCCCCATTTCTCCTCTATAAGTGTGAAAAGTTGTTTGTCTGGGAGACCTACGGCCGGGGAGCACGATTTTTCAAATCCGGGCACCCCTTCCATAGACTCCCATGTTAAACGTCAGTCTAGTCATAGACACAGTGAGGCATGGGCACAGTGAGGCATGGACACAGTGAGGCATGGGCACAGTGAGGCATGGGCACAGTGAGGCATGGGCACAGTGAGGCATGGACACAGTGAGGCACGGACACAGTGAGGCATGCACATGGACACAGTGAGGCAAAGTGAGGCACAGTGAGGCATGCAGATGGACACCCTAGGCTTATACGTGAGTCAATACGTTTTCCCAGTTTTTTGTGGTAAAATTAGGTGCCTCGGCTTATATTCAGGTCGTCTTATACTCGAGTATATACGGTATGTGTACTTTGAAGGAGATGTTGGTGTTTTATGCTGCAGGACTCCTTGGTTTGTTTTGTAGTATATTGGGATATACAGTATTTACTGGTATTTCATAGGTTTTAATTAAAAAAAAATGTGCTTATTTTTTGTTTATTTATATTTAATTAGCTTAGTCCCAGGTATTTATCTAGAAAATACATTGAATATTTATATTAACAGGCACAGGTAAACAAATAATTTGTTTGCATAAATAATTAGTGTTACATTAAGTTAAGGTACAGCTTTTTGTGGAATGTTCCCCCTGCCTCGTCAACATCCTGTTTGCTAAGGTTACCACTAAAATGTTCAAAGAGTTGTAGAAACAAATCTTTTTTTATTCTACTATAATATTACACTGGGATCCTGCTTGCTCTAACCTTGTGTCTTTATAATATGCTTGTAATGTTTGTTTTACCTTGTAGTCAATAAAAAAGTTTATATAGAAAAAAAAGAAAAAAAATTGTAGAGGTTTGCTATTTTCATGGGCTTGCAGTCACGGACATTGCACATACTAGTGCTAGTATTTGATGCTCATGAAATAAGTGCACATGTCATCCAGACCATCCAACACATTTGAAGGCAGGGAATATGTTTTTAATTAAAAAATAAATAAATATTTTTTTTTCAATGTATTATCTTCATTGGGAGTAAAGTTAGATGGGACTTTGACCAGTACCAATGCTGTTACAGATCACATATAATACTTAACAGCTACAGTATTAGCAAGCAGGGATCAGTATGGCAGAGCCGGCAAGGCAGAGCTGGAATCATAAAGACCACTGCAGCTCACAGAAAAGTGTATAGCAGGAAAATTGATTATTCTCTTATCCCCTTTGGGGAGATTTCCCCCAGCTCCTGTTGAGGTGACTGGTTTCAGACAAAATAGGAATTGATGGGAAATTTCCACTATGGGGACAAAAATAACATTTACATTTTAAAGAACAACCCTTCCCCATTCTATCCAATACTAAAAAAAATATGTTTTGCAGGAAGCTGGGCTTTTATATATGACAATAAATGTACCTGTAAATAAGGTTAAACAATAGGGTGTTATTTCTTATTAATGATGAACTCGAAATATAGTACAGTACATTGAAATCTACATATTGGAACTGGTTTACCTGCCAAAGGATTTGCACTTGTGTTTAGCTGGTCTTGTGACTGCATGTCTGCCAGATAGCATAGCCAAGTTGGTGACCTCACTATTCTTTGTTATTGCTAAGATAATTCATCATCACCCTTCTTCCGACTTGCCACTGGACAATGAAAGGGAAGCTTATGTTCAGGGGGTTACAGAAGGCTGGTATTAGGAGAGATTCAAGTATTTATGATAGCTCAAGAAAAACATTTTTTTAATAATCTTTTTTTGGGGTATTTATGTAAAAAAAAGAATTTTTTATCTGCCTAGAGTAAAAATACAATTTGTTTTAATTTTGGATAGAGTAGAAAATGGTTACAACACCTGTTAAGTGTTTTTGACATATTTGTCCTATTGATAAGATGTGAAATCTTCCATCACTGTCATTCTTGATGAAAATTGTCAATGGGAGACAGCACTAAAAACCTGAAAGTGGATCAGTAGATCTAACCCTTCTCCACTCTATCCCCCTCCAAAAAAAAAAATCTATCTATCTATCTATCTATCTATCTATCTATCTATCTATCTATCTGTCTGTCTGTCTGTCTGTCTATCTATCTATCTATCTATCTATCTATCTATCTATCTATCTATCTATCTATCTGTCTATCTGTCTATCTATCTATCTATCTATCTGTCTATCTGTCTATCTATCTATCTATCTGTCTGTCTGTCTGTCTGTCTGTCTGTCTGTCTGTCTGTCTGTCTGTCTGTCTGTCTGTCTGTCTGTCTGTCGATCGATCGATAGATAGATATATCGATCTATAGATATATCTATCTATATCTATATATAGATAGATATATATACAGTATATACACACACACAATTTCTTTAGTTTTCAAAAGGAGCATCCAAAAATGAAAAGCAACACAGATGAATAGCTGATCATATTCATAAATGAATTTGTGTTTGACCTGGAGTTCTTATTAATGTTTACCAAAAAGTAAGTCAACAAAAGACTTACAAAATGATTTGTGCCCTCCAGATTCCAGTCTCCTGGGAGGGTCGTATCTGGCTTTCATCTGTAAGCATTTAGAAACATTGCGCCTTTATCTATAATTTGACCATTCACTGTGCTGTGAGCCACTAATTTCATTTGCCCGAAGAACAGAGACTTCCATAGATAGATATTAAGTCCTCAAAGCATTAGGAGTCCTGGGTTAATTACCAATGACATTTCTGGCAGATGATGTTTTGTGGTAAGAGCTGTATGCACTAGGCTGTTGAAAGCTTTAACAATCAGGAGCTGACTGCTGGGAGGGTCTGTATTCTACAAATTATCCCTTATTGCTCACCGACTTTCAGGATTAACAGTGCTCACATCAGCAGTCATGGGTTTGCCAGTTTTGTTGTACCTTTTATCATATCAGTTTTACATACTCTCCCTCAGTTTTTTACAGAAACAGCATTTTTAATTTATACATTTCTTTTTTTAAGCCTGAAAATATCTTTAAAGTCAAACATATTTTTATTTGCTTTGGATAGGCTTGCGAATAGATAAAACTCCAGTTGATTTTTGTCCGATTTAGGTAATTTAGTTTTACTTTCTGTCTAACAGATATGGCACCCTCTAGTGTGTGCTAAAAGTTACTGTAGGTAAAATATAGTTTGGCTCAGGGCTAAGTATGAGCCATTGAATCTGGGTCAGGGTTCATTAAAGTTAAGGGCTGGATGACTCATCCTGGCAGCTCTCTGGTGCCTCTCCCTGGTCTAGAAGGTTGGATCTTCTAGAACTAGAGGACGGAGGTTAGGAGGAGCTGGCATATTTGTGAGGCTTCCGCCAATCCCTAGTAATGGGCTGGCAGGGTGCAGAGAAAACCTCGTAAATAGACATGGGCCACACTAGCAGAGGCAGTCAGGTGGAAGATGTAGATACAGTGTTGAGGTGAGGAAGTTGTTGGAGGCCCTAAGGGGTGCCCTCTAATCTGGGGGGGTGTCCTGCCTTGGGCTGGGGCTCGGGTGCTGGAAGCATCCTGCTAAAATACAGAGGAGAATGTCTTCCTTGAGGCACTGGAGTAAGAGAGGACAGAGTGAGTAGTGCAACACTGTGGGGACTAACAAAGGTGGAAGACTGCCAAATGTAGCCAGTCTGCCTTAAAGACTACGGTGTGCTTAAGTCTTCAGTCCTTTTCCTGGGAAATATCCTGAGAGTCTGCCAGGTGGGCTGGTGAAGAGTCAGTTGCGTGGACTGATGTGGAAAGGCAGCCAGGAGGGCTAGTGAAAGGGGCAGCTGCAACCAGGTGGGTTGGCAGTGCCTGAAGAGGTGGTGCTGGGATCAGTGGCCACAGAGGAGAAGTTACATGCTGTTTCACTATATTTGAGCTGCATTCAAAAGTTCCTGCCTGTAATGGGCTGTTGCTAAATCTGACTTTGAGCCTGTCAGGTCATCTCAAGATTGATTCAGCTGGAGCAAGCAAGTGTTTGTGCTGGAGAAAAGAGGAGAAGAGTCTGTGTATAGATGTATATAGGAAGTTGTCCTTGAAGTTGTTGTAATCAAGTGGGCATCCCATCCCTATCCAAGTTATTAACCCTAAATAACAAAAAAACAAAGCCACAGACTGTTCTCTGACTCTGGGTGCTTGTGAAGATTCGGTATGCCTGCCTGTGCATGAGTGGGGGATCCCTTTCATCTGCAACTCCTACAGGGGTAGTGCTACACATGTATAATAGAAAGTGAAAAAAATATCTCCCTCCCACTAGGATCTTGACGTTAGATGCCCCTAAGGTCCTCCCATGACATTCTGATGAGGGAGCATTATAGTTATATTCAACTTTGTCATTTTATTTCCTTGTCAAAATATTTTATTAAGGCATACAGAGGGTATCATACATACAATCTTGATTATGCTTATATTAACAAACGTAATAATTCCTTTATTTTCCAAAAGCTAGGTTTTGTTAATTTTAAATGAGGTTGCTTAACAAACTAAACATGCAATGTATCAATATTTTAGTTCCTTTAAGAGGTTTGCAAGTAGTATATGTTTCCTTAAAACATTCTTATTGTCAATAAATTCATAACGCCTAGAAGATTTAAGTTATGATGGAGATATGGAATATAAATTCAAACAATGTTCTTATGTATACCCGATGAAATATTTATAAAAAGGAAGGAAAATGAAACGAATATATACATAATAAAGAAAAAATAGTGGTGAAAGAAAGATAGAAGAGGAGAGGAGAGGAGAGTAGAGTAGTGTAGAAGTCCGTGGGGTTAGACCCAGAGCCGCCGCCGCTACTATGGATAATTCATTTAAATCCTTTGTATCAGTTACCATGGTAAGAGAACTTTGGTGTCAAAGGTTGATGGACTAATGTAATTGATCCAGGGTTGCCACAATTTTTCAAATTTGGGTATCGTGTCCATATCTATCGCAGTCATTTTAGCATATGTCATCACACTATTCATTCTGGTCTTTGATTCGTGTATATTTAATTGGGTTGATTTCCATGCTTTTGCTAATGTTTGTTTAGCTGTTGTAAAAAGTTGTACTAATAATTTAAATTGCATATGTGTTATGCTTTCTGGTTTCAGGTTAAGTAGAGCTATTCCCGGGTCAAATGGGATTGTCTTATTAAGCATTTCAGATGCCATTTTAAAGAGTTCTTTCCAGAATTTTTGTGCTGTTGGACATGACCACCAAACATGAAACTGTGTCCCTGTCTCTGTACATCCCCGAAAACATTGTGCTGAATAATTTGGAACATATTTCGCTATTCTTGCAGGCACAAGGTACCATCTAGTTAGTAGTTTATAATTAGCCTCAACCGCTAATATATTAGGGGAGGCCGATTTAGTTGTTATCCATATTTGATTCCATTCTGAGTTTTCTAATTCTCTTTGTAAGTCTCCTTCCCATTTTCGAGCGTATTGTGGTTTGCCCCCGTCTTCTTGTGTCAGTAATTGAGAATATAAGGCAGATATAGCACCCTTTGTGTGTGGGTCTTTCTTACATATTGTTTCAAATTTAGTCATTTGGGATGTTTGAGTAGAGGAATTTAAAAATGGTGTGAAGAAGTTTTTTATTTGAAGATATCTGAATAGTTCTGATTGTGGTAAGCCGTAAGTTTTACATAGGGTCGGAAATGGGATAAACGATGATATTGACACAAAATTATACATATAAAGAATGTCTCTAGATGTCCATTCTCTAAAAGTTTTGGGGTAGACCCATGCTGGAAAGAATGCAGGATTTTTGTAAAATGAGAGTAGCGGATTATGTAAAGATTGTAGTTGATATTTAATTTTCGACCTATCCCAAAGGGAGATAAAATGTTTGGTGATAGGATTTTGTATATTTTTGCGGTGTTTTGGGGGATCCAAAGTAAGTTCGAGACTGAAATTGGATCACTCTCAGCAGCTTCTATTAATACCCATAATGGGATTTATTTTTTTGCATGGTATTTACTGAGGCTAGCGACATGTGCTGCCTTATAGTAACTTGCAAAGTTGGGGCAGCCTAAGCCCCCTTGTAGTTTGGGTAAGAAAAGTGTGCTTTGTTGTATTCTTGGTTTGGTAGAACCC
This sequence comes from Rana muscosa, assembly GCA_029206835.1. Taxonomy (NCBI): domain Eukaryota; kingdom Metazoa; phylum Chordata; class Amphibia; order Anura; family Ranidae; genus Rana; species Rana muscosa. The sequence continues at coordinate 375,063,302 of CM055120.1, read as the reverse complement.
CAAATGAACTTTGATACTTTTTTCTGTAGTATCCTTAGATAATATGCTGGTATCGGGATTGGCAAGACTCTGAATAAGTATAGAATTTTTGGCAGTATCGTCATTTTTACCGCATTTATTCTTCCCATCCATGATATTGGGAGGTGTGCCCAAGAGTTCATTAAGTTTGTTAGATGTTTCAATATCTGTGGATAGTTATGAGAGAATAAATCCGAGAGAGATGCTGTCAGTTTGATACCTAGGTATGATATTGCTCCCTCAGTCCATGCATATGGGAGACCTATTTTGGCGGCCGATAATTCAATACTTGATAGAGATATGTTCATTATTGAACTCTTCTTGGAATTGATAACTAGGCCTGAAAGAGTGGCAAATTTATTAAGAATTGGGGTTAGGTTAGGACCAGATATTTGTGGGGATGAAAGAAATAGGAGGATATCATCTGCAAATAAGCATAATTTGTGCTGGTAACCTCCTACTTCTATTCCTGTTATTGTGGGTTCTAGTCTAATTAGTTGTGCAAGTGGTTCTATGAGTAAAGCGAATAGTAATGGTGAGAGTGGACAGCCTTGTCTTGTACCCCTCTCAATATCAAATGGTTCCGATCTATATCCTGCATATCTTACGTACGCTTTTGGCTTATCATAAAGTGCTTTGATCCAAGTCATAAAATTTGGGCCAAAACCCCATATTTGTAATGTATAGGTCATGTAAGTCCAGGATACTGAATCAAAGGCCCTTCTGATATCGAGAGAGAGAAAGCAGGCAGGAATTTTACATTTTTTCGCTATTTGTGCTAAGAGAACTGCTCTTCTAACATTATCTCCTGCTTGGCGTGAGGGCATGAATCCTACCTGATCACGATGTACTAGTGTTCCTATAATTGAGTTTATTTGTCATTTTATTTCATACCTCCTTAGAGCCCAACCCACCCTCTATACATGTCTCCTTTTGAGAGTCTTTGTAGAGCCTGACTCCTGTCATGTACCTGGGTGTATTTGAACCGGGATCTTCCTGGTCCCAAAGCTGCAGCCTTACCTGTTGCGCTACTGAGCAGATCTAGACTTTTGGAAATGTCCTCTCAGTGTTAAACATTACCTTGGACTCACTAGCCCCACCTACTGCCAGCTGTGGACAATTTTTAATCAAAGCAGCCCTTAAAAAGGAAGTGATGCTATCTCTCAGCGCCCGTTTGTGTGGAATAGCTCCCTGGGTGTTGTGACTGCTTTTTGATCCTGATTTTCGTGTTGAACTTCTGCCTGAATTCCTGACTACTCTCCAGCCTGCTGATTTTGTACTTCACTGCCAGCTTGTGTATGACCTTTGCCTGCCTGACCACTCTCTGGATTTCGATCGTGTACCATTTTGCCTGATCTGTTGCCAACCTAATCTGCCTGACTACGTTTTCGCCTGAATCCTCAGCACACAAGTTCCACTTCGGACACTACCTATCACAGGTACCTTACAACTCCCCTATCCAGGTCTTATTTTGCTGATTTATGCCTCAATAATATCTTCTAGAAAACCCCCGGTGCGATCTTACCATCTTCACTAGGAAAGCGAAATAGGGGTGAGGACTGGAAGATCATCACCTTGACATTATCTAAGAGCTCCAAGAATGTACTTATTTTGTAAAATGCTTACAAAATCTTGTATAGATGGTATTACACGCTGGCCTGGCTGGCTCGCTTTGTCCCCTCCTATCCGCTGACTTGCTTCTGAGCATGCTTGCGGATGGGAACAATGACACACATTTGGTGGTCCTGTCCTAAGGTGTGCAGACTTTGGGTCCGGGTCTTCGCCCATCTTCGCACTCTGCTTCATACTGATGTCAAGAGAAACCCGTACAAAGATCTTCTCTTTAAACCAATCGAGGGACTACTTCACCCTGAAAGGCAATTGGCGTCACAACTCTTTACAGCGTCCAAAGGAATTATAGCGAGAGCCTGGAAAACCCCAATTCTTAGTTTTGAGGCGGTCAAACATTACAGGAATGATACTATGGTCAATGAGAAGTTGACAGCCATACTGTTAGATATGTGTAAAAAGGGGGGGGGGGAACTGCACTGAAAACCTCTAAATATTATGAAGCAGCTAACACAATACCTTAACCACTTAAGCCCAGGACCATTTGGTAGCTAGAGGACCAGAGGTGATTTCAGAATTTGGCACTGCGCTGCTTTAACTGTAAATTGTGCGGACATGCAATGTTGTACCCAAACGAAATTTGCGTCCTTTTCTTCCAACAAATAGAGCTTTCTTTTAATGGTATTTGATTGCCTCTGCGATTTTTTTTTTTTTTTTTGCGATATAAACGAAAAAGACCCAAAATTTTGAAAAAAAATGATATTTTCTACTTTTTGTTATAAGAAAAATCGAATAAACTCAATTTTAGTCATACATTTAGGCCAAAATGTATTCAGCCACATGTCTTTAGTAAAAAAAATGTCAATAAGCGTATATTTATTGGTTTGCGCAAAAGTTATAGCGTTTATAAACTAGGGTACATTTTCTGGAATTTACACAGATTTAAATTTATGACTGCCTATCTCATTTCTTGAGGTGCTAAAATGGCAGGGCAGTACAAAACCCCCCCAAATGACCCCATTTTGGAAAGTAGACACCCCAAGGAAATTGCTGAGAGGCATGTTGAGCCCATTGAATATTTTTTTTTTGTCCCAAGTGATTGAATAATGACAAAAAAAAAGAAAAGAAAGTTACAAAAAGTTGTCACTAAATGATATATTGCTCACACATGCCATGGTTATATGTGGAATTGCACCCCAAAATACATTCTGCTACTTTTCCTGAGTATGGGGATACCACATGTGTGGGACTTTTTAGGAGCCTAGTCATGTACGGGACCCCGGAAACCAAGCACCGCCTTCAGGATTTCTAAGGGCGCAAATTTTTGATTTCACTCCTCACTACCTATTACAGTTTCGAAGGCCATAAAATGCCAAAATAGCACAAAACCCCCCCAAATGACCCCATTTTGGAAAGTAGACACCCCAAGCTATTTACTGAGAGGCATGGTGGGTTCATGGAATATTTTATATTTTGCCACAAGTTGCGGGAATATGACAAACTTTTTATTTTTTGCCCAAAGTTGTCACTAAATGATATATTGCTCACACATGCCATGGGCATATGTGAAATTACACCCCAAAATACATTCTGCTGCTTCTCCTGAGTACGGGGATACCACATGTGTGGGACTTTTTAGGAGCCTAGCCGCGTACGGAACCCCAAAAACCAAGCACCGCCTTCAAGATTTCTAAGGGCATAAATTTTTGATTTTACTCCTCACTACCTATCACAGTTTTGAAGGCCATAAAATGGCAAGATAGCACAAAACCCCCCAAGATGACCCCATTTTGGAAAGTAGACACCCCAAGGAAATTGCTGAGAGGCATGTTGAGCCCATTGAATATTTTTTTTTTTGTCCCAAGTGATTGAATAATGACAAAAAGAAAAAAAAAGAACAATTTACAAAAAGTTGTCACAAAATGATATATTGCTCAAACATGCCATGGTTATATGTGGAATTGCACCCCAAAATACATTTGGCTGCTTCTCCTGAGTACGGGGATACCACATGTGTGGGACTTTTTGAGAGCCTAGCCGCGTACGGGCCCCCAAAAACCAAGCACCGCCTTCAGGATTTCTAAGGGCACAAATTTTTGATTTCACTCCTCACTACCTATCACAGTTTTGAAGGCCATAAAATACCAAGATAGCCCAAAACCCCCACAAATGACCCCATTTTGGAAAGTAGACACCCCAAGCTATTTGCTGAGAGGCATGGTGAGTATTTTACAGCTATAATTTGTTTTTGAAAATGAAGAAAGACAGACATATTTTTTTTTTTTTTCAATTTTCAAAACTTTGTGACAAAAAGCGAGATCTGCAAAATACTCAACATACCTCTCAGCAAATAGCTTGGGGTGTCTACTTTCCAAAATGGGGTCATTTGGGTGGGTTTTGTGCCATCTGGGCATTCCATGGCCTCCGAAACTGTGATAGGCAGTGAGGAGTGAAATCAAAAATTTACACCCATAGAAATCCTGAAGGCGGTGCTTGGTTTTCGGGGTCCTGTACGCGGCTAGGCTCCCAAAATGTCTCACACATGTGGTATCCCCGTACTCAGGAGAAGCAACAGAATGTATTTTGGGGTGCAATTCCACATATAACCATGGCATGTTTGAGCAATATATAATTTAGTGACAACTTTTTGTACATTTTTTTTTTTTTTTTTTTTTTTTTCTTTTTGTCATTATTCAATCACTTGGGACAAAAAAAAAAAATATTCAATGGGCTCAACATGCCTCTCAGCAAATAGCTTGAGACGTCTACTATCCAAAATGGGGTCATTTGGGGGGGTTTTGAACTGTCCTGGCATTTTATGCATAACATTAGGAAGCTTATGTCACACATCATCCACTCTTCTAACCACTTGAAGACAAAGCCCTTTCTGACACTTTTTGTTTACATGAGAAAAAATTTTTTTTGCAAGAAAATTATGTTGAACCCCCAAACATTATATATTTTTTTAAAGCAAAGGCCCTACAGATTAATATAGTGGGTGTTGCATTTTTTTTTCACACAGTATTTGCGCAGCGATTTTTCAAACGCATTTTTTGGGGGAAAAACACCCTTTTTTTATTTTTAATGCACTAAAAAACACTATATTGCCCAAATGTTTGATGAAATAAAAAAGATGATCTTAGGCCGAGTACATGGATACCAAACACGACATGCTTTAAAATTGCGCACAAACGCGCAGCGGCGACAAACTACATTCATTTTTAAAAGCATTTAAAAGCCTTTACAGGTTACCACGTTAGATTTACAGAGGAGGTCTACTGCTAAAATTACTGCCCTCGATCTGACCTTCGCGGTGATACCTCACATGCATGATGCAATTGCTGTTTACATATGACGCTAGACCGACGCTTGCGTTCGCCTTTGCGCAAGAGCAGGGGGGGACAGCAGTGCTTTTTTTTATTTTTTTTATTATTTATTTTGCTTTTTTATTTTATTTTTAAACTGTTCCTTCCATATTTTATTTTTTTACCATTTTTATTGTTATCTCAGGGAATGTAAATATCCCCTATGATAGCAATAAGTAGTGACAGGTACTCTTTTTTTGAAAAAAATTGGGGGGTTAGACCCTAGATCTTTCCTCTGCCCTCAAAGCATCTGACCACACCAAGATCGGTGTGATAAAATGCTTTCCCAATTTCCCAATGGCGCTGTTTATATCCAGGGGGGGGGGCATTCCCTCCCACTGCTTGTAAAAGCAGTCTAGAGGCTAATTATCTGCTAGAATTGCTTTTACATGAAAGCCGGCCACTGGCTGAAAAGAATGATACCAAGATGATACCTAAACCTGCAGGCATCATTCTGGTATAAACATTCAAAGTCCAGCAACATACCAGTACGTTGCTGGTCCTTGTTGGACATGTATTGTAATCTTTTTTTTCATGCAGCCTATTGGCTGAACGAAAAAAAGAGATTGATCGGTGGGTATGCCCACCATTAGAATACCTCCCTTCATCCACCCACTTCTAATGATGGGCATATATGCCGAAGCATGGGGGCATCCTCCTGCAAAAAAGTTATGCCGCGTACACACGGTCGGACTTTTCCACGGGCAAGCCTTCGTCGGAATTTCGACCGTATATACGCGGCATTAGGAGCAAAATCGCTCCTCCGCCCCTGCTGCCCCCATGCTTCGGCATATATGCTCTTTTTTTTAACTGTGGTGGTGAAATCACCTCCTACAGTGTTGGAGTCACGGCTTTATGTATCGTGGGAGCAAACGCTGTTGCTGTCAAGATAAATAGATCCGCTCTGCAACTGAATGGTGTACCTGCTAAGCAAATGATGGTTAACATTAAAACAAAGTAACATTACAGTATAACAGTAAGACCTTACCATACCATACCTGCAAAGCAAATACCAAAACAAAACCTAGTAAAAAATAAAAAAATTTTTTAACGCAACCTGTGCCTAAAATATATATATGCCGAAGCATGGGGGCATCCTCCCGCAAAAAAGTTATGCCGCGTACACACGGTCTGACTTTTCCACGGGCAAACCTTCGTCGGAATTTCGACCGTATGTACGCGGCATAAAAGGTTATGCCGCGTACACACGGTCGGACTTTTCCACGGGCAAGCCTCCGTCGGAATTTCGACCGTATGTACGCGGCATTAGGAGCAAAATCGCTCCTCCGCCCCTGCTGCCCCCATGCTTCGGCATATACTGTATGCTCTTTTTTTTTTTTTTTTTTTTAACTGTGGTGGTGAAATCACCTCCTACAGCACTGGAGTCACGGCTTTATGTATCGTGGGAGCAAACGCTGTTGCTGTCAAGATAAATAATTCCGCGCTGCAGTTGAATGGCGCACCTGAAAACAAAAAATTACATACCTGAAAAGCAAGCATGATAAAACATTGCAGAATGGAATACAGTAAAAAAGAGCAGAACAATAGAGAGAAAATAGAGAGAGAGAGAACAATAAAACGACAACTATTTTTTTTTTTTTTCTTTTATATTTTTTTGTGTTTTTGTTTTTTAAGTTTTTTTTTTTTTTTTTTTCTTTTTTACACTTTTTTTTTGTAACTTTAACAACTGTAATGGTTCGGGTCTCTCAAAATGTAATGGCATCTTGGGAGACCCTGTGTAAGTGTGTCCTAGTCTGTGAAATGCTGTACCCTACGCTAAAACTTCGCTTTTGAGTGGTAGCGTTCAAAACATTCACCAAGGCAAAGACCAGGACAGAGTGGACAATAATGACGGGTGTCACGCCTAAATCCGCGCTTGCTACAGACACGACATCTTTTTTGGGGGGCTCGTTGGGTAGGGGTACTCGGGAGGACATACGTATAATGCCTCTCATGCAGCCGGCTTACTGCATTTGGTAGGGGATGGTGAGGTGCAGAACCGCCTGGATACAGGAGTTCTGTGACTATCTCATCCTGGAATTTTAGAAGAGATAAAGTCCCGCCTGAAGCTCTGTATAGCACATGAGCATTCAGCAAAGCCAATTGGAATAAGGATAGAGACACTTTTTTGTACCAGCGTCTCGCCTTACGGTCAATTAGATACGGCGCCAACAACTGGTCGTTGAGGTCCACCCCTCCCATATTTTTGTTATATTCGTGGACACAGAGGGGTTTCTCCACAACACCAGTCGCCGTAGGAATTTGGACTGTCGTGTCTGCATGAAGGGAGGTAGGAAGGAAAACATTCTTATTATCCCTCCACTTCATAGCGAGCAAATTATTACACTTTACGCAGGCTCTCTCCCCCAGCCTAAGACGGGCATCTACAAGCCGCTGGGGAAAGCCCCGGCGATTAGGTCGCACAGTGCCACATGCTCCAATCTGATGATCAAACAAGTGACTAAACAGTGGCACGCTTGTGTAATAATTGTCCACATACAAGTGGTACCCCTTTCCGAATAAGGGTGACACCAAGTTCCACACTATCTTGCCAGCGCTCCCTATGTAATCCGGGCAGTTGACCGGCTCAACCTGACTATCTTTTCCCTCATAAACCATAAAGCTCCATACATAGCCTGTTGCCCTGTCACAGAACTTATAGAGCTTGACCCCGTATCTGGCACGCTTGCTGGGAAGGTACTGCTTGAAAGCCAAGCGGACAGAAAATTTAATCAGGCACTCATCAACGCAGACAACTTGATCGGGAGTAAACAAGGCTGCAAAACGTTCGTTGAAGTGGTTTATGAGGGGCCGAATTTTATAGAGCCAGTCGTATTCAGGGTCCCCACGTGGACGACAAAGTTCATTGTCGTTGAAGTGCATGAACCGCAAAATCTGCTCGTATCGTTTCCTGGGCATGGAGGCAGAGAACACGGGCATGTGGTCAATTGGGTGCGTGGACCAATAAGCACGCAATGACGGGAATTTATGTGTGCCCATGTTGAGGGAAAGGCCCAGAAAGGTCTTAAATTCGGAAAACGTAATTGGTTTCCAATCTTTGGCAATTGAAGGCAACTGGGGATTAGCGGCGATGAATTGACCAGCATATAAATTACTCTGGTCCACAATAGATCTATAGAGATCTTCGGTGAAAAACAGCGAATAATAATCAATTGGCATAAAATCAGCTGTTTCCACCTGAATACCGGGTTGGGCAGTGAATGGGGGAAGTACGGGTTCTGCAGAAGTAGTGGGGACCCAATCAGGATAGGCGAATTCTGCAGGAAGGGCACTATGGGTACGACGGGCCTGCCTTTGTCGTCTTTTTGGTGGCAGCGGGACGCTACTTGTGCTTGCCACCTCGCCAGCTTGAACTGCACTTATGGGACTCGCCACATCACCATGTGATACTGCAGTGCTGGATGTACGCCCAGGCTGTACTAGGCCGCTGGTGCTTGCCAATTCACCAGAAGGAATAGCGGCGCTAGTACTACCCTGCTCCATGATACGAGAGCCCTGCGGTTCTTGCTCCTCAACAACCTCAGAAGATCGGGATCGGGTACGCCTGACCTTAGCAGGGACCTCAACTTCATCGTCAGAGCTATCTGACGTGGGGCCGCTGACGTCACTGTCTTCTACGGGAAGATATTCTGAGCCTGAATCTGACAGATGCGTGACCTCCTCTTCACTATCTGTCATGCTCAGAATCTCGTAGGCCTCTTTACTAGTGTACCTTCGACTTGCCATTTTGGGGTCTAAATTTAGGGGTACACTATTAAGATTCACAGGAAAAAAAGCACCTGACTGTCGTCAGCAAATATATCAAACGCTACTAAAAAAAACTGTTAGCGATCGCAGGGATCAGGCCTGTCTCTGCGAACGCTGCAGTTATGTGTGTTGTGTTTGGTAAGTGACAGTGATCGATCAATACTGCACTTGGGTGGGCTGGGCTGGGCTGGGCTGGGCGGAGGGGCTAAACGCAGGTGCTAGCAGGTATCTGGGCTGATCCCGCTAACACTGTTTTTGGGAACCCTAAACCCCTGGGGCCGCTAGTATAGATCTGATCAGATATTGATCTGTTCAGATACTATACCACTAAGGGAGGTGTATGCTTTGCGCGTGGGTGTTAGCGTTACTGGCACTAACCTAACGCTGCCTGGGGTGACGCAGACCCTCTCTGGCGCTAAAACCTAATTGATCTCACCCGCCGGGCGATCAGGGGGTTAAACCTTTATTGGGTTATATACGGCGGGTGCCCTGATGCTATAAAAAGCAAACTAACCAACCAGCGTCACCTGTAACCTTTATATGGTGATCACTGGTGAAAGGGTTAACTAGGGGCAATCAGGGGGTTAAAACCTTTATTAGGTTAAATATGGGGGTACCCGACGCTATATAAAAACCTGACGGGTTACCTAAATAACTAACTGGGTAACCAGTGTCACCAGTGACGCTTATACGGTGATCACTGGTGAAATGGTTAACTCTAGGGGCAATCAGGGGGTTAAAATAATATATGGGGGTACCTGACGCTATAAAAACCTGCGGCGAAACTAAAAATAAATAACTGGCTATCTAGGGCACCACCGGCACTAAATACAGCGATCGAAAATACGATCGCTTAGTGACGCTGGCGTTAGGGGGTGAAGGGGTTACCTGGGGGCAATCAAGGGGTTAAACCTTTATTAGGGGGGGTTAGGGGGCTACCCTGGACCTAAAGGGGCCTAAACCTAACTGCCCTGACACTTTTTACTGTCACAGATGACACTAAATGCAGTGATCAGTAAAATAAATGATCACTGCAATCAGTGACACTGTGATTGGGGGCTGGGGGGTGACCTGGGGGTGACTGCGGGGTGAAATGTGTGCCTATGTGTCAGTGGACTGTTGGTGCGCTAACCTGCTTCTTCTCTCCTCGGCGCCGGGAACGAAAAGACCGACACGAGGAGAGATGACATCACTTCCTCTGCCTGTGTTTACATTACACAGGCAGTGGGAGCATTTTCATTCGCCGGGAGCGATCGCGAGGGGGTGGCCGGAATCGAATGGCCGTCCCCTCATCTCCGATCGCTCCCCAACGATAAACGGCCGCTCACTGTATAGGAGGGGGGTCCGATCGGACCCCCCAACTGTACAAAGGCGATCACATACACTGTACGTGATTGTGCCATTCTGCCGACGTACATATACAGTGAGCGGTCGTTAAGGGGTTAAGATTAGGTTCACACATGTCTGGTGCGAATTTCCCCTCCATTTTTACTGCGAATTTCCAAAGCAGCTGTTCAGGGGTTTAGCTGCGATTTGGACACAGTTCAGATGAAAAAATTTGGAACTGGCAGCTACCGGAGACTTTAACCGTAGCTGGTTATTAAGGAGCAGGCCAGGAAGCCGGCCGCCTTGTCCTTAACAACGAATCACTCATACCCGCTGACAGCTGAATGTAAAAAAAAACAAACATTGGCGGCAAAAAACATTGTGACAAAAATGGCGCGGGGTCCCCCCCCAATCCATACCATGCCCTTTTGAGTCTGGGACGGACTTAAAGGGGAACCCCCTTCCATTGAAAGAGAGCTGTATATTTCAATAGCCTGCCTGAAGGTCATTGAAGGATAGGGCCACCACGCAGACCACTACGATATATAAAGGTGGGGGCTTACCAGACAAAGATGACTCTCACTGAAGAGAGGTCAAATCATGCTTATTATGATGTTTTGCAGCACCTTCCTTTTCGAGATCTACACCACCGATTACACCTCTGGGTATATCTACCGATTAGTGTTACATTGAAGCTCATCGCCAACATAAAACCATGAAAGACGGAAGAAACACTCTCCATAGACCAAATCAGTCAGGTAAAACAGATTTAATAAAAGTAAATGCACTTACAAACAGAGCTGTAGTTCAAACAATTCATGACACCTGGAAAGTCAATTCGCCCCCAAAACCAAGATGACCATGGCTGGTTCGCAAATGCGCAATGACGTGTGTTCCATCTCATTTTGCACCTATCTAATTTATTATGTGACTATCTAACTGTTGGCTTTGTTTTTATGATTGAACAACAATAAAAACCTTTGTGAAAAAATCTCCCCATAGTAAAAGGAATACTCCAAAGGCAATGGTCATCAGGACAAGTGCCAATTTCCCCAGTGGGGACACAGACCGGGGTTTTAATCCGTCCACCCGCTATTCAAAACTAGAAGTTTTTTTTTTTAGGATTAAATACACTTTAGCCCCTACACGCCAATGTAACACATATATGCGGCCTCATGGAAGTGGGCTTTCTTCTGTGGGGCCTCATATATGCGCATCTTCCTTTGTGCAGGGAGCGCGCAGTCCTGCGTGCTCCCATCACAGAGACCAGGGTCTCACCAAGAGCCCCGGGCCCGTACTAATGTTTGGGGCCCGGAACTCCCGATTACAGGTCACCTAATCACTGTGGTAGCCTCTGATTGGCTACCACAGTGATCAGTCAATGTGAAGCCCGCCCCACTGTTTCTCTCTCTGTGAATGGAGGAGAGAGATACATTATATCACTCTCTCCTTGCAGAGAAAAAAAAAAGTGTGTGTGAAAATAAATAAGTAAATAAATAAAAAATAAAGAGAGAATACCTAGATCAAAGTTTGATCTAGATAAGTGCCAGAGTTGGTGGTTGGGTCAAGTAAGGGTCAAAGGTCAGTATATTTTGGGCAGGATTTTTTTTTTAATTAGTATCAGCGTCAGTTAGTGTCGGTGTGTTTTAGGTATAAAAAAAAAAAAAAAGAAAAGCAACATGCACTATTGTTTCTGGGCTGTACTATGGGTACAAACAAAAAATATCATACACATATGAGGTATCGCTGCTTGCGTGAGGAGCAGGAGAATTTATTTTGTTCTTTGGTGGTAGGTTATGGTAGTAACAAAAAATATACAGCGAAATTTATAAATTTTTTTACTATTTTAGGCCAGTTTTCCTTTGATAATAAAAAAAAAATCAGGAGATATCCATAACCATTTACCACCAAATAAAAGCCCAATTTGTCCTAAAAAACTAAGGTATAATCTACCTGGATGCACAAAAGTAGTTGTAATGATATGTACAGTTTTACTAACACATGTTTAAGTTGCAAAATTGTGCTTAGGCATTAAGATTTGTTTTACCCTTCGGGCCCATTCACACAGGGGCAACACGACTCTTTGCCGAGGCGACCTGAAGGCGACCCGCGCGCACCACAGCGCGACTTGGGGCGACTTAGAAGGCGGCTTCAAGTCACCTCCAGGACAGGACAACTTTCCAGTGGCCAATCAAACTAAAATCAGCTCTGTGGGAGGGAGGGGTTTGCCCTAAAAACTATTTTCACTTCCTGAAAAGTCGCTGCAGTAAAGACAGTGATCCGACTTCTGAGGCAACTTCCATTGAAATCAATGGATACAAGACGCCTAGAAGTCGGATTAAAGTAGTACAGGAACCTTTTCTGAAGTCGGAGCGACTTCAGTAGTATACATTAAGAAGGCTCCATTCACTTCAATTGCTTTTCTCAACAGCGCGACTTGGGGCGACTTCAAGTCGGATCCAAAGTCGCCCCTGTGTGAATGGGCCCTTAGGCGTGAAGGGGTTAAATTAAAAGTGCATTTTCTGTTACAATAATGTTTATTGGTTATTAAGGGAAAATTACAATCACCCACGTAAAGCTAAAACATCTGACAGAAAAAACAATCAGGGTAAGGATGAGCAAACACTTGCATTGGCAAACATTCAGGACCTACTGTATGTGAAAATAATGCTAATGGGCCCGAGCCAATAGTCAAAAATATGTTGCCCAATCCAAATTGAAATTAAAAACAGTGAGGGCCTGTTTGGGAGGGGAAACAATATCCCACACACTACATAACTAAGGGAAAATTTGGGGGAATTTGTGCTAGGATGGGGGATTGGGGGGAATTTGTGCTGGGAGGGGGGATTTGGAGTGTTTGGGGAGAGGGGTAGCGTAGAGGCAACCGGAAGTGACGCAGGCGAGTTCAGTACTCGTGGATACACATGTTTTGTTTACTGTTTGAATGTGAGTACCTTGTATACTTTTTATGCAATAAACACAATTGTAGTTAAAACATACTACACTATCCTGGGATTCCTTTTTACCTTCCCTGCTATTATATATGCACGGCATCCGGAGACCCCTTACACCACGGACGTAACAGCCGCTCCCCACAACCAGGGACCATATCCAGGGATTACCATAGGCACCATCCAGGCAGGCTGGATTACGCTGGATATACTCAGGCTTTTCTTATATGCTGTAACCTCACAGCAGTGAGGTAAGGGGCCATCCATTGACCTTAGCAGAAGGCACTGAAGAGCCATCACTCTGCACATTTGCACCTTAGTAGAAAGCACTGAAGAAGCCATCACCTTGCACACATCACTTTTTATGTGCGATTACACATTTTGGACTTTTTATTTTCTTTTTGCATCACACTTTGGAATTTACCACGTTCACCTAACGCACCTTTGCATTTCACTTCATGCTTATTTTACATATTTCACAGCAGATGTGATTGTTTCAGAGCAAGTTATTTGCACTTGTATTATTTGAAGTTTTTTCCATGACTATTTTGCATTGTGTTACATACCTTTTCAGCATTTGAGGTTTATTTGGACACTACATTGTTTGGCACGTTATTTAGTTTGCCACTTGCACAATATTTTGCACTTTGCACCTATTATCATTGCTTTTATGCTTGTGCGTTTTTATACTTTTGCATATAATTTTATCAACAGCTCAGCACTACTTTTTATATTCATGCAAACTCAGGTCTTGGTTTTACCTTTAGTATTTTGTAGCAGTTGATTCATACTTAACCCCTTCACAGCTGTCATTTAGATGTCCCACAGTAGCGCGTGAACACTCTATATTTATCTCTGCATTTGTACTAGGAGGGGATAATTGGGGGTGGTTGGATTTGTGCTGGGGGCATATGGGAAGTAAAAGGGTTTGAGCTGGGGGGTTGGGGGGGGCAAAGATTTGTGCTGGGTAGGAAATTTCAGCAGGGGGGCAAATTTGTACTGGGAGGAGGGGGAATTTATGCTTAAGGGGTAAGCATGCAGATTAGTGCTCTATTTTTTTTTTGGGGGGGGGGGATTTTTGCTGACACATAATGCACTACACCTTGGGAAGGGGGGGCACAATTTGGCATGCTCGCCCTGGGCTCTGGATGACCTTATCCCGGTACTGCAACAACCTGTCCACAGGTTGTTGCATATATGAATTCGAATGTACGCTCTGATCCCATCCCGCAGATCCCGTATAACACATGTGATATTGCACTTAATGTCTATGTGACATAACGTATATGCACTTGGGCCTCTAGTTGCCCTCTTTGTTCTTTTTTTATATTATATGTACCGTATATACTCGAGTATAAGCCGACCCGAATATAAGCCGAGGCCCTAATTTTACCACAAAAAACTGGGAAAACGTATTGACTTGAGTATAAGCCTAGGGTGTCCATCTGCATGCCTCACTATGCCCATGAATAGACTGATGTTTAACATGGGAGTCTATGGAAGGGGTGCCTGGCTTTGAACAATTGTTGCTCCCCGGCCGTAGGCATCCTAGACAAAAAACTTTGCACACTTGTAGAAGAAAAATGGGGCTACATGTGTGCCAGGTTTCGGGTCCAGAGGACCTACGACCGGCCAGCACCGAGTGCCCAAAGTCACCAAAGAAATGACCGTTTAACATGGGAGTCTATGGAAGGGGTGCCCGGGTTTGAAAAATCGGTGCTCCCCGGCTGTAGGTTCCCCGGACAACAAACTTTGCGCACTTGTAGATAAAGAGTGGGGCTACATGTATGCCAAGATTGGGGGACCTATGGCCATCCGGTACTGTGTCCCCAAAGTCCGGGAGATCAGGCGCAAAAAGGTGACTCGAGTATAAGCCGAGGGGGGCATTTTCAGCACAAAAAAATGTGCTGAAAAACTCGGCTTATACTCGAGTATATACGGTATTAATTAATACATTTTCTATCTTTATCAATATGACTGTGTATACAGTATATATATATATATATATATATATATATATATATATATATATATATGATATCTCCACTATGGGGATCACCATTTAAAAGCCCATTCTTTTATATATCTCTTCTTTTAATGTTGCCTAATACACTTGAAAAAGTAGATCCAGGAAAGGAGAAGGGGAAGGACAGGAAAGAGGGTGAAGACAGGAGAGATTGGGGAATCATTGGAAGTAGAAGGGAGAAAATGAAAGCCAGGGAAGGAGGGAAAGAACCTAGGCAAATTACCAGAGGACAGAAGTACAGGTTGGGGAATAGGAACAAAACAAGTATGGATAGTGGGGAAGGGACACACAAGAATAAATCTCTTTACTAACAGAGCCAAGTATAAGTATAAATCTAACCCAAGTATAAAACTATAAATATAGTGAAAAGGGCTTGTGCAGCACTTCAATATAAATGGTACAATTCAAGTCTTATTATTAGCAAAAAAAAAATAGTGAAACTAAACCAATAATACGTGGCAGTGAGGATCAGCAATCAGTGATATAATAATGTCTGGATAGTCAAAGTGAACAAATAAACATATGTCAGAAATCAGCGGAACTCTTCAGTGTGCCAAAAGAACTGCTCCAATAATGAGTATGGAGTGCCAAACCATTTACCAGAAATCAGACAATCAGCACTGAAAAGGGGACACTTCACCCAAAGCGTTGTCAGATGCGCCTCCACAGTGATATCCCTCCACCAATCTATACACTCACCAGATAGTAAACAGTAGCAAGCCTTGGACTGCTGGTGTGCAGTATGATGGTACTGTAGTTCGTTGTGTTGACTGCATGGTAAGTTCCAATGGGATAAAACACTCATCCACATGATATTTAGAATCTTGTCAATTTATTTGTATTTTTCAACATATTTTCAGATTCCATCACTTCCTGTAGCTTGTATCAGCATTCACTCAAATTAATGCTGATACAAGCTACAGAAAGTGGTGGAATCTGAAAATCCATTGATAAAGGGGTAGCAACACTCTGCAATGCATTGCCATGCCCCCGTGACATAGGGTTGCCACCCGTCTGGGATTCACCTGGACAGTTCGGGTTTGGAATCATGCGTTCGGGTTTCAGACCACCTGAAACCCGGACACATTGTTCAGACCAAACTATGGCTTTCCAGCAGGGTTGCTGGCTGTAAAGGCTGTGTGCAAGAGATTCTAGGCTCAGCTGTGAAGAGGCTGCCACCTGCCAGTTTGGATTATATACACTTTTGTCAATACACACTTTTTACAAAAAAATTTACTAAACTTGGAAACTGTAAAATCTGATGCAGCTGTGCATGGTAGCCAATCAGCTTCTAACTTCAGTTTGTTCAATTAGGCAAAAGAAATAAAAAATGGAAGCTGGTTGATTTATATACAGAGCTGCACCAGATTTTGTACTCTCCAGTTTTAGTAAATTAACCCCATTTTGAGTGCATGCTTGCTTTTTATTTTTAAATTGCTAAATTCTGCTACAGTTTGAATATGTTAATGGTCGCGCACCAGACCCGGGAGAGTCCGGTGGTTGAAGAAATTATCTATGCTGTTTAGATATAAAGGGTCTTGTGTGTGCTGGCAGTAGTCTTGGGGTTTAGGGGGGGGGGGGGTAAAAATAATTTTTTTATAGTTGCATCGTATATTGTTATTGCTCATATTATATGGACTCATGCCCTATTATGTTTTTCACTTGCACTGTTTGTATGATAAAATGCACTGATTATATGTACCTTTTGAGCAATTGTATAATAAAAAGGTTTTGATTTAAAAAAAAATAAAAAATTGCTACACTTAGTTGGTGGCTCGTGTGTCTCTCTCTCTCTCTCTCTCTCTCTCTCTCTCTCTCTCTCTCTCTTTGTGCTTTCAAGAAAGTAAGCACCACCTGCATGAGCTTACTTAGCATAACTGATGGCCTGACCTTTTTGTCTACAGCCTGACTTGTAAAAATATAGTGCCAGGTTGCCTGTGAATGCGCACTTACATTTAATATACCTAAATTAGAAGTCCAAATCTACAGGACATTATGGCGCCTGTGCAGGCACTAGATTTCTACCAGCCTGGCTGTGCCACTGTCAGGAGCAGGAGGAGTAAGGAACGTGCGCACCTATGGGAAATGGTAGTATTTAAGCCTAGGCAGAAGGTGTGACAATAGTGATTTCTTTGGAACTGCAAGCTGTGCGGAGAGAATGGGGAAGTCATACTGAACACAGTGGCAACCTATTTTTTCCCAAAAAGTCGGTAACAAAAATGGTCCAATTTAAATGTTGTGTGTGCAAGGTGAGGTGATACAGACCAGCTAAGAAAGAATGCAGGGATTTCATAAACCTCTACTAGAGGGTCTTCAAAAACGTATTATCAGGCCTGTCATAAGTGGCTCTGTTGTAAACCATCTAGTGAGTACATAGGTGTGCGCAGGGGGTGTGCCGGGTGTGCCTGGGCACACCCTAATCACCGCTTAAGGTGCAGATTCCCCCTGCTGATATTTCCCAATGCCCCCGAAAAAAAATTGTAAAAAATAAAAAGATTAAAATAATAAAAATAAAAAGCTACTGACACTGTCCACGGCCCTACTAACACCAACCTCTGCTCTACTGACAAGTCCACTGCTCTACTGACACCGTCCATGTTTTAATACATTTGGGGTGCACACCCTAATGCAATAGGCTGCGCACACCTAAGAGTGAGTAATATACTTCTGTTAGTCTGAGTTTTGACCAAGCACTGAACTTTTATACATCTAAAGGTCTCAACTTTATTCCATATCCCATATTTCTGAATCAAATAGAGTTATCTACATAAAAATAGCTACTCTAATGTATAAGACGATACAAATCAGTTAGCCACAATATATATTGTACATAGTGTGATGATGGGTTCTCTGTTCGGTCACGACTCTTTAAGCTGCTCGGTCCCCCACTTAAACACCTGGTTGTAAGTTGGAGACTGCTAACACCTGAACCCTTTCCCGCCGAGCGTTCGCAGATATGCGGCCTCGGCTTTCTGGGTTATACCGGGATGATGTCCGCAGCTGCAGGCATCATCCCGGTATCATTTTTTAGAGCCGGCGATTGGCTTTCCAGGGATAACAACCGATGCGGCTAAAAGCCACTCAGTTGTTATCCCAGAGGAGCGGGAGGGGACACCCCCCCTCCCGCCGCCTCCGCTGCTCTTACCGGGCCTCCCGTCCCACCGGGAGACCCGATCCACGATGTGCCACCTCCGGCGCTTAGAGAGACTGAAACAAAGCCGTGAATGGCTTTGATTCAGTCTCCGCAATGTAACCACGGAAGCAACGTCATGACGTCATGTCCGGGTTACTCGGCTGCCAATGGCGCCGGATTTAAAAAAATACACAGTATTCAGAATCGCCGTTTTTTGGCGATCTGAATACTTTGAAGTGCAAAGGATGGATTGGGGGTCTTTTTAGACCCCCGATTCCTCCATAAAGAGTACATATCACCACTTATTACTGTCACAAGGAAAGTTTACATTCCTTGTGACAGCAATAAAAGTGATCAAAAATAAATATATTTTAAAACCACAATTTTATATTATAAAAATAAATAAAATAAATAAGGAAAAAAAAGAAAAATTTAAAGCGCCCCTGTCCCCACGAGCTCGCGCAGCAAAGAAACCGCATACCGAAGTCGCGCCCACATATGTAAACGGTGTTCAAATCACACATGTGAGGTATCGCCGCGATCGTCAGAGCGAGAGCAATAATTCTAGCCATAGACCTCCTCTGTAACTCTAACCTGGTAACCGTAAAAAAAATAATTAAAACGTTGCCTATGGAGATTTTTAGGTACCGTAGTTTGACGCCATTCCACGAGTGCATGCAATTATAAAGCATGACATGTTTGGTATCTATTTACTCGGCATAACATCATCTTTCACATTATACAAAAAAATTGGGCTAACTTTACTTTTAATTTTTTTTTAAATTCATGAAATTTCATCTTTCCAAAAAAGTTGCCTTTAAAACACCGCTGCACAAATACTGTGTGACATAAAATATTGCAACAATCGCCATTTTATTCTCTAGATTCTCTGCTAAAAAAATATATATGTTTGGGGGTTCTAAGTAATTTTCTAGCAAAAAATACGGATTTTAACTTGTAAACACCAAATGTCAGAAATAGGCTTAGTCATGAAAGGGTTAAGCATTAGTATGCTACCACGCTATAATAATACACAGAAAATCGGCCACAAGCAACTTGGTGGTAAATCAAATAAGTATAATATGGCAAAGCAAGTTAGACAGGGCATGAATCAGTAAACTGACTGCTGGACATGTTTGAACAGACCAAACTTAATAGGGTAAACACCAACCTATATTATGGCAATTTTCCTAAACTGCAATTAAGCTAAATCAAAAATAAGTAACAAAAAAAGGTGCATACACCCCTAACAGTGAGCGGGGGTATGCGTTCTATAAAGAGGGGTACCTTTGGCAATGGTGCAAAAGTACTTGGTGCCTAGATAGCATTATTAAGCCACCTACCATTGGGGCCCATCAGTAAGGTGGTGCACATTATGCAGTCTCTTTAAGGCTGTGCACAATGGATGGCTGATGGGCTTCTAGTAAGGAGCAGTCTCTATTGGCATTACCTGTGGGCAATTAGTGGTTAAGCGTGGTTGTTCCACTCACCACCCCTGGTAAGCAACGGGTTCAGGCCAGTAGGCTTGGTGGTCTGTTGTCTCGGAAAGCTCAGTCTTCTCAATCAGTACCTCACGATCACAGTAAGGTCCTTAGTGTCTCTACTTCTGCACAGGCTGACAGGCAACAGGTCCCACTCTCTGGTTCCCTGCACCGTGCTGCTGTGGCACCAGTCTGTGTAGTCTGTATTTTACCCTCCATGTTGCCTAAAACAGCTGAGAATCTAATCCCCCAATACACACTGTGGGGTCAGTTTTGTCTTTGCCAATCATTCTACCTGTGTGTTATAGTGAGGAGATCCATACACACATAGTTGGAATATACAAACTCTATGAGGATAGCAAATCTACTAGGATTCAAACCCAGGACCCAGAGCTGCTCAGAGAGAGGACTAACCACTTAACCACCATAAATGATGCTTTCTTCTCCAGATTGCTGGTGTTGGGAGATTTTACTATAGAATTTATTTAAAATTAAACATTAGGTGTGTACACCCCAATAAAAGTGAATCAGTTAAAGGTGGATAACTTCTTTAAAACTGTAGTTCATGCTCTATTTTTATTCAGGGACATAAGAATAACATAGGAAATTCATTTTATTGGGGCTACTCAGGAACAGAGTGCTTATTCAAAATATTAGCTAAGCTCACCTGAAAATAACCTTAGTTAAAAGTACAGCTAGCTTGGCTTCATAGTCATTTATTTTGGCAATAGAATAATGGAAGCCATTTCCTGAAATGTCAATCATTTCATTCAGGTCAAGTTGAGAGATGTCCACAAGTGCTCCAGGATGACATTGTTCTTGGCTAGACTTGTAATGTGCAGTTCTTTAGTGAAATTAGATTTAAAAAGTAATTGTTGCTATTGCAAAGATGATTTTAAACCTGCCATGTACAGTTCTCTAACTGAAAGCCATGTTTGGCAAAGGATCAGATCGTCACACCACTGTAAGGTACGAATCTGGCATGAGTCCACCTATGTTTCAACTAAAGCATGGATAAAGGTAGAACGAACAGTTTTGCAATCTTAGCATTAGCAAGAAGGGATTGTGTACCTAATAATGTAATAGGGTTGGTGGGAGATACAAAGGAATGTTCATCTCACTACCTCTGGATAGATATTAGAAACACTGGTTGATCCAGATATGTATTCATTACAAATCATTAGGGTGTCTTTTAAATGCAGTTTAACCACTTCAGCCCGGAGGATTTGGCTGCCCAATGAACGGGCCATTTTTTGCGATTCAGCACTGCGTCGCTTTAACTGACAATTGCAGTGTCGTGCGACGTTGCACCCAAACAAAATAGTTTTTTCCCACAAATAGAGCTTTCTTTTGGTGGTATTTGATCACCTCTGCGGTGCTTATTTTTTGCTCTATAAACAAAAAAAGAGCGACAATTTTTTAAAAATGCTATATTTTTTACTTTTTGCTATAATAAATATCCCCAAAAAATATATTAAACGATTTTTTTCCTCAGATTAGGCCGATATGTATTCTTCTACATATTTTTGGTAAAATAAGCGTATATTGATTGGTTTGCGCAAAAGTTATAGCGTCTACAAAATAGGGGATAGTTTTATGGCATTTTTATTATTATTATTTTTTTTTATTAGTAATGGCGGCGATTAGCGATTTTTATTGTGACTGCGACATTATGGCGGACACATCGGACACTTTTGACGCTATTTTGCAACCATTGTCATTTATACAGCGATCAGGGCTTTAAAAATGCCCTGATTACTGTGTAAATGACACTGGCAGAGAAGGGGTTAACCACTAGGGGGCGAGGAAAAGGTAATGTGTGTCCTAGGGAGTGATTCTAACTGTGTGGGGGCTGGGCTACCAGCGACACGACATTGATCACTGCTCCTGATCACAGGGAGCAGTAGATCAGTGTCCTGTCATTAGGCAGAACAGAGAAATGCTTGTTTACACAGGCATCTCCCCGTCGTGCAGCTCCGTGACACGATTGCGGGACACCTGCGGACATCGAGTGCGCGGGTTCCGGGTTTGAGTCTGCGTCGCAAAATTCAAAGCGACATATATATACGTTGCTTTGCGCAGCCGTGCCATTCTGCCAACGTATAAGTGCGTGAGCCGGTCGGCAAGCGGTTAAGCTTTAACCACTTAAGCCCCGGACCATTTGGTAGCTAAAGGACCAGAGGTGATTTCAGAATTTTGCACTGCGCTGCTTTAACTGTAAATTGTGCGGACATGCAATGTTGTACCCAACCGAAATTTGCGTCCTTTTCTTCCCACAAATAGAGCTTTCTTTTAATGGTATTTGATTGCCTCTGCGATTTTTATTTTTTGCGATATGAACGGAAAAAGACCGAAAATTTTGAAATTAAATGATATTTTCTACTTTTTGTTATAAGAAACATCGAATAAACTCAATTTTAGTCATACATTTAGGCCAAAATGCATTCAGCCACATGTCTTTAGTAAAAAAAATGTCAATAAGCGTATATTTATTGGTTTGCGCAAAAGTTATAGCGTCTACAAACTAGGGTACATTTTCTGGAATTTACACAGCTTTTAATTTATGACTGCCTATCTCATTTCTGGAGGTGCTAAAATGGCAGGGCAGTACAAAACCCCCCCCCAAATGACACCATTTTGGAAAGTAGACACCCCAAGGAAATTGCTGAGAGGCATGTTGAGCCCATTGAATATTTTTTTTTTGTCTCAAGTGATTGAATAATGACAAAAAAAAAAAAAAAAAATTACAAAAAGTTGTCACTAAATGATATATTGCTCACACATGCCATGGTTATATGTGGAATTGCACCCCAAAATACATTTTGCTGCTTCTCCTGAGTACGGGGATACCACATGTGTGGGACTTTTTGGGAGCCTAGCCACGTACGGGACCCCGGAAACCAAGCACCGCCTTCAGGATTTCTAAGGGCGCAAATTTTTGATTTCACTCCTCACTACCTATCACAGTTTTGAAGGCCATAAAATGCCAAAATAGCACAAAACCCCCCCAAATAACCCCATTTTAGAAAGTAGACACCCCAAGGAAATTGCTGAGAGGCCTGTTGAGCCCATTGAATATTTTTTTTTTGTCCCAAGTGATTTGAATAATGACAAAAAAAATAAAGTACAAAAAGTTGTCACTAAATGATATATTGCTCACACATGCCATGGTTATATGTGGAATTACACCCCAAAATACATTTTGCTGCTTCTCCTGAGTACGGGGATACCACATGTGTGGGACTTTTTAGGAGCCTAGCCGCGTACGGGACCCCGAAAACCAAGCACCGCCTTCAGGATTTCTAGGCACAAATTTTTGATTTCACTCCTCACTACCTATCACAGTTTCGAAGGCCATAAAATGCCAAAATAGCACAAAACCCCCCCCAAATGACCCCATTTTGGAAAGAAGATACCCCAAGCTATTTGCTGAGAGGCATGGTGAGTATTTTACAGCTCTCATTTGTTTTTGAAAATGAAGAAAGAAAATATATATATTTTATTTTTTTTCAATTTTCAAAACTTTGTGACAAAAAGCGAGATCTGCAAAATACTCACAATACCTCTCAGCAAATAGCTTGGGGTGTCTACTTTCCAAAATGGGGTCATTTGGGGGGGTTTGTGCCATCTGGGCATTCCATGGCCTCCGAAACTGTGATAGGCAGTGAGAAGTGAAATCAAAAATTTACACCCTTAGAAAGCCTGAAGGCGGTGCTTGGTTTTGGGGTCCCGTACGTGGCCAGGCTCCCAAAAAGTCTCACACATGTGGTATCCCTGTACTCAGGAGAAGCAACAGAATGTATTTTGGGGTGTAATTCCACATATGCCCATGGCATGTTTGAGCAATATATCATTTAGTGACAACTTTGTGCAAAAAAATAAAAATAAAAAATTGTCTTATTTCCGCAACTTGTGTCAACATATAAAATATTCCATGGACTCGACATGCCTCTCAGTATATAGCTTGGGGTGTCTACTTTCCAAAATGGGGTCATTTGGGGGGGGTTTTGAACTGTTCTGGCATTTTATACACAACATTAGGAAGCTTACATCCACTCTTCTAACCACTTGAAGACAAAGCCCTTTTTGACACATTTTTTTTTTTTGCAAGAAAATTATGTTGAACCCCCAAACATTATATATATTTTTAAAGCAAAGGCCCTACAGATTAAAACGGTGGGTGTTGCATTTTTTTTTCTACACAGTATTTGCGCAGCGATTTTTCAAACGCATTTTTTGGGGAAAAAATACACTTTTTTTAATTTTAATGCACTAAAACACACTATATTGCCCAAATGTTTGATGAAATAAAAAAGATGATCTTAGGCCGAGTACATAGATACCAAACACGACATGCTTTAAAATTTCGCACAAACGCGCATTGGCGACAAACTACATACATTTTTTAAAGCCTTTAAAAGCCTTTACAGGTTACCCCGTTAGATTTACAGAGGAGGTCTACTGCTAAATTACTGCCCTCGATCTGACCTTCGCGGTGATACCTCACATGCATGGTGCAATTGCTGTTTACATATGACGCCAGACCGACGCTTGCGTTCGCCATTGGGCAAGAGCAGGGCAGGACAGGGGTGCTTTTTATTTTATTTTATTTTATTTTTTTATTATTAATTTTGCTATTTTATTTTTAAATTGTTCCTTCCATATTTTTTTTTTTTTTATCATTTTTATTGTTATCTCAGGGAATGTAAATATCCCCTATGATAGCAATAGGTAGTGACAGGTACACTTTTTTTTTTTTTTTTTTTTTTTTAAAACTGGGGTCTTCTAGACCCTAGATCTTTCCTCTGCCCTCAAAGCATCTGACCACACCAAGATCGGTGTGATAAAATGATTTCCCAATGGCGCTTTTTATATCCGGGGGGGGGGGGGGACATTCCTTCCCACTGCTTGTAAAAGCAGTCCAGAGGCTAATTAGCCACTAGGATTGCTTTTACATGAAAGCCGGCCGCGGGCTGAAAAGAATGATACCAAGATGATACCTAAACCCGCAGGCATCATTCTGGTATAAACATTCAAAGTCCAGCAACATACCAGTACGTTGCTGGTCCTTGTTGGACATGTATTGTAATCTTTTTTTTTTCATGCAGCCAGTTGGCTGAACGAAAAAGAGATTAATCGGTGGGTATGCCCACCATTAGAATACCGCCCTTCATCCACCCACTTCCAATGATGGGCATACATGCACCATTTATATATGCCGAAGCATGGGGGCATCCTCCCGCAAAAAAGTTATGCCGCACACACATGGTCGGACTTTTCCACGGGCAAGCCTCCGTCGGAATTTCGACCGTATGTACGCGGCATTAGGAGCAAAATCGCTCCTCCGCCCCTGCTGCCCCAATGCTTCGGCATATATGCTTTTTTTTTTTAACTGTGGTGGTGAAATCACCTCCTACAGCACTGGAGTCGCAGGGATCAGGCCTGTCTCTGCGAACGGTGCAGTTATGTGTGTTGTGTTTTGTAAGTGACAGTGATCGATCGATACTTCACTTGGGTGGCTTGGGCTGGATGGAGGGGCAAAACGCAGGTGCTAGCAGGTATCTGGGCTGATCCCGCTAACACTGCGTTTTTGGGAACCCTGAACTGCTGGGGACGCTAGTATAGATCTGTTCAGATACTATACCACTAAGGGAGGTGTATGCTTCACGCGTGGGTGTTAGCGTTACTGGCACTAACCTGACGCTGCCTGGGTTGTGATGCAGACCCTCTCTGACGCTAAAACCTAATTGATATCACCCGCCGGGCGATCAGGGGGTTAAACCTTTATTGGGTTATATATACGGCGGGTGCCCTGACACTATAAAAATCAAACTAACTAACCAGCGTCACCCGTAACACTTATATGGTGATCACTGGTGAAAGGGTTAACTAGGGGCAATTAGGGGGTTAAAACCTTTATTAGGTAATATATTGGGGTACCTGACGCTATAAAAACCTGCAGCGAACCTAAAAAAAATTACTGGCTACCGATCTGCATCACCGACACTAAGACAGCGATCAGAAAAACGATCGCTTAGCGACAGTGGTGATAGGGGGTGAAAGGGTTACCTGGGGGGCGATCAATGGGGTTAAACCTTTATTAGATAATTTATGGGGGTACCTGACGCTATAAAAACCTGCGGCGAACCTAAAAAAAATTACTGGCTACCGATCTGCATCACCGACGCTAAGACAGCGATCAGAAAAATGATCGCTTAGCGACGGCGGTGCTAGGGGGTGAAAGGGTTATCTGGGGGGTGATCAGGGGGTTAAACCTTTATTCGATAATTTATGGGGGTACCCGACGCTATAAAAACCTGCGGCGAACCTAAAAAAAATTACTGGCTACCGATCTGCATCACCGACGCTAAGACAGCGATCAGAAAAATGATCGCTTTCTGACGGTGGTGCTAGAGGGTGAAAGGGTTATCTGGGGGGTGATCAGGGGGTTAAACCTTTATTAGTGGGGGGTTAGGGGGCTACACTGGACCTAAAACTAACTTTAGTGACACTTTTACAGTCACAAATGTCACTGATTGCAGTGATCAGTAAATGGTCACTGCAATCAGTGACACTGTGACTGGGGGCTGGGGGGTGATCTGGGGGGGCGATTTGTGTGCCTATGTGTCCTGGTGTCAGTGTGCTGTTTGTGCACTAACCTGTATGTCTTCTCTTGTACGGCGCTCGGTATATGTGAGCGCCGCATGAGAGATGACATCACTTCCTCCTGCTTCCTCTGCCTGTGTTTACATTACAGGGCAGAGGAAGCATTTTCATTCGCCGGGAGCGATCGCGGGGGGGGTGGCCGGAATCGAACGGCCGTCCCCTCATCTCGGATCGCTCCCCAACGAATACCGACCGCTCACTGTATAGGAGGGGAGTCCGATCGGACCCCCAACTGTACAAAGGCAATCACGTACACTGTACGTGATTGTGCCTGTCGGTGCCATTCTGCCGACGTACATATACAGTGAGCGGTCGTTAAGTGGTTAAGCTTAAAGTGTTACTAAACCCAGTAATATGAAAATAGTTCATCCGCCCCCCCCCCCCAAAGTGTCCAAAGCTTTTAAATCTTCTTTTTACATTAAAATACTGCCACTATATACCTTTTTGGATGATCTGTATACCACGGTTACATCATAAACTGTACAGTTTCTTCAGTGCTGAGAGTTAAGGAAGGAGGAGATTTTCACTGCAGCCTGTATAGACGCCCACATTTGTGATGTCAATATCATGTGACCTGGCTATCTTTGAGAACAAGAAACTGTTCTCTCCAGCATAAAAGACACAACTGAGCATGTGCAGGTCAGCTACTCTGCCCTCCCCAGATAGACCGTGCAGGAGGAGGAGGATCTGTGCATACAGGATCAAACAGTCTTTTTACACAATGCAGAGGATTAACCCCTTAAAGCGGAGGTTCCGCGGCAAATCTTTTTTTTTTTTTTAGCTTGCATGTAAAGTATTTGTAGATCACCAATTAGTACTCACGTGTTTGGTGATTTTTAACCTCCCCTGTCTTTTTTCTGGCAAAAAATGCACTTTTAAAATCAGCCGTCAGAATTTTCCATTTTGCTTGTGGGCATTGTGAAGCCCACAAGCACTGACTTCCTGGTAGCGGTGGACGGTGTTCTGCAGAAAAAGTTCCCCGGCGGATAAGGTTCCCCCCCCCCTGTACTGCGCATGCGTGGCACGAACCTCAACGGAGTTTCCGAAAGTAGCCGAACATGTAGAGCTGCGAGTTAGCTCTACACGGCGCCTGCGCAATGACTAGGAGCCATGTAGAGCTGACTGCGCAGGCGCCGTGTAGAGCCGACTCGCAGCTCTACATGTTCGGCTACTTTCGGAAACTCCGCTGAGGTTCGTGCCGCGCATGCGCAGTACAGGGGGGGGGACCTTATCCGCCGGGGAACTTTTTCTGCAGGACATGTCACATCTGGGCGAACTCCCAGATTACATTGCGGGAGAATAGAAACGCCTACTCCCACGGGAGTGAGTACCCGGAAGCCGGAATTGAAATGACAATATTACGGTATGTACAGAAAAAATGTTTGTAGTGTAAGGAGTGTGGTCATATATGGATGTTATTTTGGGTGGAACTCCGCTTTAAGTTCCACAGTGAGTATAACAAGCATGCTATGCTGCATATACAGACAGATTTTGCTGTTGTGGGTTTAGTAACACTTTAAGTACTTTAAAGTGACCCTGTCACTACGGGATAACTGGTAAACTAGGCACAGCCTGTAAAACAAGATCATGTTTACTTACCTTTCTGGTGGCCTGTTAATTCCAATTCTGGTGCAATGCTGCTCCCTGACTGCTGCAGGTATTCCTTTATAAGAAGAAGAGAGCAAGAAGTGGGACTTTATATGAAGCACACAGCAGCAAATAAGGAAGTCAAGTGACTGGGAAATTGTGTTTATTTATATTATATAATCTCTTATAGGACATTTTGGGCATAAAGCCTCTAAACAATAAACTTTTGATCACTTACAACATAAGTTACATAACAATCCACAGTCCAATAGACATTCATATATAATATATACATAAATGGCAACTGATACATTTATATACATAGCCATGATACAATTGGAGCCTAAATGGCCTGAACGACTTTCCTAAAATCCTCTCAAAATAGAAAGAGGGAAGGGAGAAAAAAAAGGTAAGATAACAAAATTACTGTGGTGAATTGTTAAAAACATGAGTTAGATCATAAGGAATCTTGTTAATCCATGATAAAAATGATAGTAAGAGTTGATGGCTCGACGCGTTTCACAGCCTTATAGCCACTCATCAGGAGCATAGACCATGGAATATATCTAGAAACAGAGAACATACATACATATCTAGATAGTCTCAAAAATTTTAATTTGGAGATAAAGATAAATATAGAAATAAAGATAAAATGAAAGAAATAAAAGTAAAAAATGGGGGCAAAACAATATAAATAAAAATTATACATAGAAAGGATACTAAATGGTTGTGTCCAATTCACATCTGCATCCGCGCACTGGCAGTGTGGCTTCGAGAGTCGCCAATACACTGCAAAGCATTTTATCTTTGACTTCCTTATTTGCTGCTGTGTGCTTCATATAAAGTCTCACTTCTCGCTTTCTTCTTCTTATAAATCAATGACAGGGAAGCTTCTTATCAAGTCCCAAACGCCTTTTTTTCTGCAGGTATTCCTCTTTTCTGGGTGTCTGAATAACTGCACCTCCCTCCACACTCTGTCTGTATTTCTTTTCACCAGCTTGTATGTCACTACAGGACTTATGAGCCTGTGGATGGAACCACAGTTCGTGGCAAGGGTATTCAACACACCCAACAGTGTGGAATACCTGCAGTGGCTGAGAAGCCTTCTACGGGCTAGGCTTAAGCCCTGTACACACGATCGGATTACCTATGGATTCTAATCCGATGGATTTTTACATCGGAAATCCGATGAAGCTGACTTCCATCAGTCTTGCCTACACACCATCAGTCAAAAATCCGACCGTCCCAAACGCCGTGACGTAAAACACTCCGACGAGCCGAGAAAAATGAAGTTCAATGCTTCTGAGCATGCGTCGACTTAATTCTGAGCATGCGTGGGTTTTTTCTCCGATGGAGTTCCACACAGACGATCGGAATTTGCTATCGTTTTTTTGCCCATCGGATAAATTTAAAACATGTTCTATTTTTTCTCACCGATGGAAAAAAGACCGATGGAGCCCATACACGATCGGTTTGTCCGATGAAAAAAGTCCATCGGACAGTTTTCATCGGTAAAACCGATCGTGTGTACACGGCTTTAGTTCACAATTGACCCTGAGGTGACAAGGTCAAGCGTATGTATTTTGGATAGAGTACAGAGGAGTTAAAACTCTTTTTTTCTTTAGAGAGAATTCTCTATAAATCTAGAAAAATTCTCCAATTGGACAATTGTCACTGGAAAAGGTGTTTATATTGGAAGACTTATCCTCACTTTGAGTGTAGTAAAGGTAACAGATCTAAATCATCTCCACTCATACATTTTTAGTACATATCTAAGGGTTGTCAGACATAACCAATCACATCAAATCCAAATCCATCCAATCTGGTTTTGGTAAAGGGTCACTTCACCCAAAAGTGATAAATTACTTATTGGCATAGCCTAGTGGCCTGATGGCCTGACTCACCCCGGCTTCTTTTATGTCTTGAACACACCAGCAATAAAATGTCCCTGCCATAATACTAAATGTTGTTCCTGTCCACCTAGCAATTTTGGGTGTTGCTTTGAACGTTCCTACTCATCTTGTTTTTATTCTTTATTATATAAAAAAAAACAGCAGGAAAAGTAGGGCCCTCTCAAAATGAAAAGCCCAGAGATCTAATTTCACCAATAGGGGCCATAGATAAAAGCAGCTCTCAAGTGGCTTAAATAGGAGCTTCAGTATCCCCCCAAATACTGTAGCTGCTGATTTTTAAGATAAGGACACTTACCTGTCCAGGGATCCAGCTCTGTCCTTGCCCAAACCAATTCTGCAATGGGCCTCATATCCAGGTGCTGGCATCTTAACTAAGGGAAACTGGCAATGCAGCCTTGTAGCTTCACAGCCGGCTTCCTACTGTGCATGTGTGGTCCGCCTTCACTTTGTGAATGGTCCCGCAGTCTTCTGGGACCTGTAATATGTCCCAGAAGGCTGCGGCAAAGAGGGGGGATGATCTGGGCAGAAGTGGGAGCGGGTACCTGTCAAAACCAGGTCCCCCCCCCCAAAAAAAAACTTGGTGCCAAATGTGGCAGAGGAGGGGGTAGGAGGCAAACATGCGGAACTTCCCTTTTGGGTGGAGTTACATTTTAACTCTTGTGCATTTACCAATTTAAAATAGTTCAAATAACTCAACAACCCCATTGCCTGGTATTTCTGTATATCATCTGGGTGTTGCTGCAGCACAGTAGGCCAACCTAGAGTTGAAGAACCTAGGACCATGCCACTAAGGGACCATAAGGTGTTCTCTGCCTCTTGGAAAGTGTTATTTTCTTAAATCACAACTTCAAGCTATAAACAAGCTAATTCAAGATAATATTCCAGTCAATGATTCTGTGTATTCAATGATGACATCATGTACATATACTTTATAACATCATCACTTGCACCATTGACTTATGTCACATAGGGGGAGATTTACTAAAAATGGTGCACTCAGAATCTGGTGCAAATGTGCATGGTATCCAATCAGCTTCTAATTTCAGCTTGTTCAATTAGGCTTTGGCAATAAAACCTGGATCCAGAAAAATGTGTATATCCAGGGCGCTCCAAGCATTTGAATCCTGACAGATAAAGTCTGTGTTGGAGAGGGTAGCAAATCTTCACACACTTTAGGCAGCACTCAGGGAGACAAGCAATCTCTAATGGAAACAGAAAAACAAACAAGGCGCCTCTAAGTGCAGAAGTATAAAACTTTTAATATCCCCTAAAAGGGTTAAAACACTTACAAGATAGTGGATGAAACAGGCATGTAGCAGGTAAGTGCGTCCAGGAGATGTTCCAGTGGCAGGGCAATCCCAGTCTGTGATGGTAAAGCTTCCAGGGAAGTCCACAAGATAACAGCTAATTGTGCTGTGAATGTTCAGAGGACACAGTAACGCTGGAGCCTGGGGATGATGTCAGAGGTAGCGAGACAGAAACCAGCATGGAACACAAACAGAAAGTGGACAGGAAGTGTGTCATAGAGGCGGGACACGTTTTGGAACAGCTCATTGGTTCCTTCACTGACTGAAGAAGGAACCAATGAGCTGTTTCTGTCTCGCTTCCTCTGACGTCATCCCTCAGGCTTCAGCGTTACTGTGTCCTCTGAACATTCACTGCACAATTAGCTGTTATCTTGTGAAATTCCCTGGAAGCTTTACTATCACAGACTGGGACTGCCCTGCCACTGGAACATCTCCTGGACGCACTTACCTGCTACATGCCTGTTTCATCCACTATCTTGTTAAGCACTGTACACACGATCGGATTTCCTATGGTTTTTAAACCGATGGATTTTTCCATTGGAAAACCGATGAAGCTGACTTCCATCAGTCTTGCCTACACACCATCAGTCAAAAAACCGACCGTTCCAAACGCGGTGACGTAAAACACTCCGATGAGCCGAGAAAAATTAAGTTCAATGCTTCTGAGCATGCGTCGACTTGATTCTGAGCATGCGTGGGTTTTTTAACCGATGGACTTGCCCATAGATGATCGGAATTTGCTATCGTTTTTTTATCCATCGGAAAAATTTAAAACATGTTCTATTTTTTGACACCGATAGAAAAAAGACCGATGGGGCCCATACACGATCGGTTTGTCCGATGAAAAAAATCCATCGGACTGTTTTCATTCGTAAAACCGATCGTGTGTACGCGGCTTAAGTGTTTTAACCCTTTTAGGGGATATTAAAAGTTTTATACTTCTGCACTTAGAATAAAACCTGGATGCTGATTGGTTGCACCAGATTTTGCACTCCCCGACTTTAGTAAATAACCCCAGTATGTCAGAAATAAGCCTTGGAGTGACATGTTGGACACGTAAGGCAATGTGGTAGTGAATGAGGGGGATGGTATTGTTTGGAAACAATGGACTTAATGTTGGGGATTATGGTATGGGTGCATTTTTCTTGTGAAGATGTTGTCAGAGAGTGGGATACCATAATTTATGGCGGTGAGGACTTTGGCGTACTGAAGTTTTGAGGGCTTGGCATTACTGGATGGAGGAAGGAAGGGGAGTGGGGAATTATATGCATGATTAATTTGGGAAGATTCTTTGTTGGGAGTGTTTGTTGACAATATTTATGGGGATAAGGACACTGGACATTTCAAGGTTTAAAGTATTGGATGGGTGAGAACTCACAAGGAGAGGGATGTTAGAGGCATGATGGGCTTGAAGAGATTTTGTGTTGGGAACTTTCAATGACAGAAATGATAGGGATAAGGACATTGAACACTGGAAGGCTATAAGGGTTGGGAGTACTAGATAGAGGAGTCATGGAGGTGACATGTTAGATGCATGATGGGCTTAGAGAGATTATGTGTTGGGTGTGCTTGACACCAGAAATAATGGGGATAAGGGCATTGGACATGGGGCAGTTAAGAGAGTTGGAAGTAATCGGTGAGGAACGGGGTTACAGTGGTGTGGGCTTTGATACAAGAAGGACTAAAAGTGTGTTGACATATTTTTTGTCCAGCCATGTTGAAACTTCAAACCTTGTCTTTGAACAACAGTACGATACATCAAATCCTTTGTGTCTCGAAGGTGTTAATCTGCAAACTTTAAAGATTCTTCCAAATCCTAAAGTGAAAACATATGGTACAATTATGAAATAAAGTAATGTCTATGGCGGTTTATAATCATTTTATAAATTGTGACATTCTTTGGATTGTACACAGAAATGTCTATGGAAGAGGTAAATAAACACACCTATAGCTCCGTGCCTCCGTCTTTCCTTTCCAAAATATAAAATTTTAATAAGGTGCTAGAGGCCCCGGTTCTAGCTGGTGTCTTTGCCATCATAAATCCTTCCTTTACACAGGCATGGATGAATGGGAGTCAAATAAAACACATTTTTCCTCCAGAAATCGTGTTATTTCTATCATTGAATTTATGATGTCAAACTGTAAATATCACCACAACTATCACATTCACCGCTTACTTCCACCTGAGTTATTTTGAATATAAAATATTAGAAACACCTTGTACATTGATGTAAAACAGCTGTAATAATTTGTAAAAACATTTATTGCGGTGTGTGCAGAGGCCAGTGGTAGCTGGAGGTAATTGCCTGGCCTTACTGTGTCACAAACAGCACAGAGACGAAAGCAATAAACATGCAAAATAAATAGCAATTTATCGGGGTTCGCTTCACATTTCGGATGGACCGCTTAGAATTAAGAACAATATTCTGTCCACCTGAATATTACTATGATGTTAGCCACATGGTTTTGCTGGGGGGAAAAATAGACAGAGAGACAAAAGTTTTACGTAACAATGACTTTCGAAGGGGAATTTACAGAGTTTCTGCTCAATACACTGCATACCTGTGCCCATAACTTGATATTGTGCTTCAAAATACTGTACAGAGAAAGCAACATATCTTTTACATTACTTTTTACATTTTATTAATGTTTTCCAGAAAAAAAAAATGGATAGAATATACAAAGAAAGTATATTCTCGCACAAATATCATCATACAATAAGGAAGATGTTCCTGAACAACAGAGACACATCGTTTCTCATCATTTTATCTACAATGTATGTCTGGTGGGTGGGACATTTATCTACTATATGTTTGGGTCTGCCTTTTATATAAACGAAAGCTGTATGGCATCTGCATATCTGACAATTTGACAAGTGACACAATCTAATGTTCCAAAAAAGAAAAAATGTACCAAAAAAAACAACTAGATTCAAGTGATTTCCCAATTGATTGCTCTCTGTAAGTAATAAAAGAAAAAGAAAGGCTTGACATTGAAGGCAGGTCCTCAAGTAGGCTGGACTGCAAAAGTGCTATGCTCACATGCAGAGATACAGTAGCTGATTAGAACATATGCCAGCTTTGCCAGGTCAAGGCAGCTCAGTTTGCTGCGGTCCTAACTCTCTAATTTTGAGTCTCCCAAATTGGAGAACATACAGTAGGGCTCCATTCACACTAATGCGTTTTTTGATGCTTTTTGCATTTTGCAGAAATGCAGGCAATTTATTTAACATGTGTTCCTATGAAACACGTTCACATCAATGCATTTTTGTGCCTCCGCTTTTTTGGAAAGGGTTGGGGACTTTTTCCCCCCAAAAAGCAGCATTTTGCATGTAATAGACTTTAATCGACCCACATCCAAAAGGCAAGTACTTAGTTTTTATCGTGATTTTGCAGCGATTTGCATCTTTTTTTTAACATTCACTGTACATAGCTGGTTGCCAAGGAGCGGGTCAGAAAGCCGGCTACCGCGTCCTTAGCAACGGATCAGTCATCAGCTGTCAGCGGGCTTCCCGCTGGCAACTGAATGTAAAAATCAATTGCCGGCTAAAAAAATTCACAAAAAAAAACGGCGTGGGGTCCCCCCAGTCCATACCAGGCCCTTCGGTCTGGTAAGTATTCAGAGGGGACACCCCCCCATGCCAACATTTTCAAAATCTATACCAGACCCTTATCAGAGTATGCAGCCCGACAGGTCAGGAAAGGGAGGGGACGAGCGCCCCCACCTCCTGAACCATACCAGACTGCATGCCCTCAACATGTTGATGGGGACAAGGGCCTCTTCTCGACAACCCTGGCCGGTGGTTGTCGGGGTCTGCGGGCAGAATCTGGAAGCCCCTTTTAACAAGGGGACCCCCAGATCCCGGCCCCCTATGTGAATGGGTATCGGGTACATCGTACCCCTACCCATTCACCAAAAAAGCAGTGAAATTTAAAAAAAAACGAGGCGCTTTAAAAAAAAAATAGCTCTGTCTTCTCCACATGCCGTCTTCTCCTGCCGCCGTCTCTACCGATGCCATCTTCTCCCCGAGCCGTCTTCTCCGGCCGCCGTCTCTCCCGGAGCTCTTCTCCCGCGCTGCTGTCTTCTTCTTCGCCACAGGTTACCCGCTAAAAACAGAAAAGTCCCATTTGTCCTAATGCTATCTTCCTCTGTTGTGACATCCCGATGCCTGACATCTCTTATGTAGACATGGAGCGTAGCCATCCGATTAAATCACCCAGAGAGCCCGCCCCATTGTGACATCACAATGTACCCCTCCCCATTCACATGGGGGGACGGGATCTGGGGGCCTCCTCGTTAAAGTCCAGGGTTGTCAGGAAGAGGCCCTTGCTCCATCAACATGGGGGGAAGGTGCTTTGGGGTGTGGGGGCATAAAGCCCCCCTGCCCCAAAAGCTCCCACCCCCCCATGTTGAGGGCATGCAGTCTGGTATGGTTTAGGAGGGGGGGCATTCGCTCGTCCCCTCCCTTTCCTGACGTGCCAGGCTGCATGCTCGGATAAGGGTCTGGTATGGATTTAAAAAAAAAAAATGTGCATGGGGTTATCCCCTTCAAATCCACACTAGACCGAAGGGCCTGGCATAGACTGGGGGGGGGGGTGACCCTACGCCTTTTGTTTTGTGAATTTTTTAGCCGGCAATTGTTGTTTTTTACATTCAGCTGATGAGTCATCTGTTGCTAAGGAGGCGGTGGCTGGCTTCCTGACCTGCTCCTTAGCAACCAGCTATATACAGTGAATGTAAAAAAAGGCACAAATCACAAAAAACTGCAAATCGCAGTAAAATTGTGGTAAAAACACAGTTACAAAAATGCAGGGAAGCACAGCAGAAATGCTCAAAAGCAACATGCATAGATGTGAATCGAGCCTAAATATCAGTTCGATAGATTAAGGACAGGTGTGCCTGGAGAGAGCTCACCCCTCCTTATAGGTATAGGGACTAGACGAATGGTGTCAAAACTGAAACACAAAATGCAGGATGCACTTGGCCGAAAACCGAACCCGAAAATGACAGTTTTTAAGAAAAATATAATTTTGTTTCATATAATTGTAGATAGCGGCCTCACCCCCTACTCCCTTGATATAATACGGCTGGCTTGTCTAGGGGTTTGAGGGAGGAGGGTGGGGAACACTAATACCAGCTCTCACCTCATGTGTGTGTGAGGTTTGAGCTAAGTTCAAGTTTACCTTCGGGTCTGCGTTCCATACGGAGCCTCTGATTCTCCTGTGAAGGTTGATTGCCACCGCTAGAGACGGAGCACTTTGCTGCCAGTAAAAGAGTTCCACACCATGAACAGTCCAACACTTATTTATTTATCTTGTAGCAATGAACAGTACCGGTTGAACTTGACACAAACAGACAGGGTGTGGGTAGGAGTAGGTCCAAGCACAAGCTCTCTCCTATTCCATACAGTGCAAATAGGCTGGGCGCACAATCGCTGCCACCGATTGTGAATTTGGTTCCTGCCACAAACCTTGGTGAACGTTGAGGCCTCTGCCACAGACCTGAGTGTAGGTCTCTGCCACCGACCTGGGTTTAGTTGGGTCGCTGCCACCGACCATAAGCACGTGAACTACCTTCCTTGAGAGAATGGCCCCTGTCAGGGAAGACATCCATCTGGACGGTCTCCAGAGGCTCACCCGTCACCAGCAATATGCTGCACCGGGTCTTCGGGAGGGACACATGTCCGGTCCCTTATGCCCTGGATTCAGGCACCCGTACCTGGGGCACCTTAGGTATGTTCCAACCCTCGCGGGACCCAGTGGAAGGTACTGGGACCCAGGCCTTCTGTAAAGTACCTCACCCCAGACTTAAGGTGTCTGGGATGGAACTCGAACTCCACGTGTCCAGGCCAAGGGCGCCTGGACACCAACCGCGGACAGCAGCCCACAGGCTGAAGGTGCCTGGAACTTCGACCTTGTGCACAAGATGTCCGCCCCCTTTATACCCTCTCCCAGGAAGCACAGCGGGTTTCCCCGCCCCACCGTACAACTGCTGCGAGAGGTCACAAAGGGTACGGCACTGCAGTGGTTGTTCAACCCCGGCCCAAGGCGACAGCGCCACCCACTGGGCCGCAGGGAACTGACACCACTGATATCTTCACACAAATAAATAGCATACTCTAACAATCAGTGTATCTGGGTCATGCTACCACCCAGATGCTGCCCCTAAATGTATATACCCGCTACACTCTCCCCCCAGCAATTTGACACTGGTCCCCAGTGTCTGGAACAAGCCATGCCCCAAAGGGAGCTAACATAAACCCGATCCAGAGACTAGCTAAAGGAAATTTCAAAAATGGAAAAAAAAATTCAAAGGGAAAAAAACTCGACGTTGTGCCTGAACCTGACATGGAAGGGAAAAGAAGGGAAAACAAACACATAACAACATTACACGATAACATCATTGACATTTTCCCCCGCCCACATCACTAACTAAGACCCACCCCATTCTCAGTGGTCTTGAGGGATTTTCTCCTGCAGAGGGGAAAAAAGAAAGTTAAACACACAAACTCCTGACACATATGTTGGTGTTGGAACGAAAAAATCTCCCCTAAGAGAAATCCTTTCCTCCCAAGAAGTGTGCGGTGCAAAAGTGAGTAACGGTGTACAACACTGCCACCTGGAGACAATGCCGCGGTAAAAGCACCTGTCGAATCCTGGAACAAAACTCTGTGCTTTGGCCCTAACTACCCCAAAGTCCATGATTACTTTGCGGGAGGGAAGAAAAAAACAACAACTGCAACAGTCCCCCATTCCTCCAAAGAACACAACACCCATTAAGCTCGGGTACAGTTACTGGGTTTCCGGGAGAAAGAAAAAACAAAACCCCGGAAAGTTCATCAGACTTGCAAGACAAAAGAAAGGAGTCTTTTCTCCTATAAGTAGAATCTTGGGTGCGGCAGGACAAGGGGTTTTAAATGTTGATCAACAGTCTCTAGGTGATATTCGACATCCTCCCCTTCTTTTCTTCGAATCAACACCTTGTCAGCATGGATGTGCTGACCCAACATCCATTCTGCCTTACAGTCCTTGAATCTTTGAGATGCCTTTGGGGAACAAGCGAGGTACCTGCGTGCATGTGGGACTTTGATGTGTGTCCATACAAAGTCGTTATACCAACGTTCCCTGCAGACTTCTACTTCGTAAAGCAGCTCCTTAGATAAGTATGGGTACTCCCACCCATACTCGTTGGTGACCTTTTGACAGAATAAACGCTGTAATATTGACAAGGGAGGCATAGTATTGCAGTCTCCCTTACCCGGCAGAACGACAGAGTCCGGATGGCGAGGTGCCTTGACCACCTCCAAATTGGGCACAGATGCCCGCAGCGACAGTCTCTTGTCCCCGGCAGTAGATACAGATGGTACCGGGAACCAAAGGGCAGACTGGGGACGGGATCCCTCCTCAGGCGCTGGTGCCTCCACCCAGGGTGTACTATCCCCTGTAGACATTGGTGGATCCCTGGTTCTATGGGACGAGGAGAGAGGCATCTTGTCCCAGCCCTTCTCTACAAAAAGTTTGTCAATGACGACGACGTCTTCCAGGTCAGAGGTGTCACACTCCTCCGGGGGCAGGTAGTTGGTAGTGGACACTGAATCACTCCCACCCACGGGCTCAAGGGGCCGTGAATCCCCGACACCTCCGTCCCAGCACCATGTCACATTGCCCAGCTTACCTCGGCCCAAACTTGTGAAGGGATGTCCAGGACTCTTCCTACCGGATCCATCCAGGCCAGGCAAAGACAGGCATGTTGTTCCACCATGACCGCTGGATGCTGTGACCAGGCCGATCTTTCTCTTAGGTGGTGGAAGCAGGAAAGCTGTGGTGCCCGAGGTAGCATCCTCCTGATTTCTTCTCCAATTCTCTGTTTGCGACCTCCCCTGAGGTCTCCACAGTGTGCGCAGGGACGGCTGTGAAAGCATAGATTCCTCCTTGAAGAGTGGTGGCGCTTGTTGTGCGGCTGAGGTGGATGGTTCTGGGCTTTTCGATGGATGGCTCCACCTCGAACATGAATTCTCCGCAGGCCTCGCAGCGCCCGAATGGCTTTAGCTGACACACCAGTCCCGAACAGCCGGGACAAATCATACCCAGGGCCTCAACGTCCATGCATGTGTACAGGGCGAATCGTCCCCGGGGCTTTAGCCGGATCCCCGTATCTATAAGCGGAGCAGCAGTGGTAGTCATCCTCGTGGTAGAAGAAAGTGGAATCCATGAGGCATTTCCGAACATAGCGACTGTTTGCTGCTCCATCGCGCACTGCATAACTGGCGCCAACGTCCCCACGTGTACCTCTTTACATGGCCGGACTCCTCCCCTTTTGTGCATCAGTTTGCGGGCTTTCTCCTTGTCACGCCCACAAACTGTGCAGGGATGGTGTGCCTCGTGGCGCAGTGGCCAATATGGCCGACCTACTAGGAACTCTTCTGGGCAGACACGTTCAAACTCTGTTAACTTCGGCTCCATTGTATAAACACAAATCCCGGACAAGAGCCCCCACGTGATTATAAAAAGAAAAATTTGCGCTAGGTGCAAAATAATGTGAAGTAATAAATAAATGAATAAGTCCCTTAAGGAAACCTGCTGCTAACACCAAAAA
The DNA here is from genome assembly GCA_029206835.1 of Rana muscosa. Classification (NCBI taxonomy): domain Eukaryota; kingdom Metazoa; phylum Chordata; class Amphibia; order Anura; family Ranidae; genus Rana; species Rana muscosa. The sequence continues at coordinate 375,023,597 of CM055120.1, read as the reverse complement.
AAACCTTGATATAAGGTACAAACAAAAATGGGTATACAAAATAGTGTAGCGCTGGAAAAAAAACTGTGTATGTCTATACAGTGAATTAAATAAGTGAAAAAAGTATCAAAAACACAAGTAAACAGCACAAATAAACAAATAAAGTTCATAAATGCACGTGAAGAGCGAATAATTGAATGTGTAGTGGGTCTTCCCTCTAATTGGATGATGAAAGTTCCACAGAGAAAATATCCAATAAAACTGATAGATATTATTCCAACAATAAGTGAAGATCCCGCCACCAAAGTGAGAAATGAAGGCTTACCAAACAGCCTGTGACCGCCCTTCTCAGGGGGGGTCAAAACAAGCTTAGCAGAGCGATGTTCACTCCATGGGAGGCAGGAAGACTGCAGTGGGAACACTCCATTCACAGTAGGTGAGTCTCCAGAGACGTGTCTGCACAGCTGATCCAATCCAGAAATGGGAAACACTCTTGATGAATCAGAGTGAATAATCCTCAGCAGATGAAACGAAATCCAAAAAAGAAAAAAGAACTTTCCATAGTGCAGAGTTCATCAAGGAAGTTTTAATTTGATTTAAAAAAATGTACAAGAGAAAGTACAGTTCTCCTATATGCATAAAATAATAAAAGAGAAAATCCTTGCAAGGAAGTAAATTGCTCCGAGTTTCTGTCCAAAGACCATTCGCGCGTGCAGTGCACGTGCGCAGTGTTTTGGGCGACACGCACATGCACTGCGCACGCGCGAATGGTCTTTGACAGAAACTCGGAGCAATTTACTTCCTTGCAAGGATTTTCTCTTTTATTATTTTATGCATATAGGAGAACTGTACTTTCTCTTGTACATTTTTTTAAATCAAATTAAAACTTCCTTGATGAACTCTGCACTATGGAAAGTTATTTTTTCTTTTTTGGATTTTGTTTCATCTGCTGAGGATTATTCACTCTGATTCATCAAGAGTGTTTCCCATTTCTGGATTGGATCAGCTGTGCAGACACGTCTCTGGAGACTCGCCTACTGTGAATGGAGTGTTCCCACTGCAGTCTTCCTGCCTCCCATGGAGTGAACATCGCTCTGCTAAGCTTGTTTTGACCCCCCCTGAGAAGGGCGGTCACAGGCTGTTTGGTAAGCCTTCATTTCTCACTTTGGTGGCGGGATCTTCACTTATTGTTGGAATAATATCTATCAGTTTTATTGGATATTTTCTCTGTGGAACTTTCATCATCCAATTGGAGGGAAGACCCACTACACATTCAATTATTCGCTCTTCACGTGCATTTATGAACTTTATTTGTTTATTTGTGCTGTTTACTTGTGTTTTTGATACTTTTTTCACTTATTTAATTCACTGTATAGACATACAAGAGCCCCCACGTATAGCGGCCTCACCCCCTACTCCCTTGATATAATACGGCTGGCTTGTCTAGGGGTTTGAGGGAGGAGGGTGGGGAACACTAATACCAGCTCTCACCTCATGTGTGTGTGAGGTTTGAGCTAAGTCCAAGTTTACCTTCGGGTCTGCGTTCCATACGGAGTCTCTGCTTCTCCTGTGAAGGTTGATTGCCACCGCTAGAGACGGAGCACTTTGCTGCCCGTAATAGAGTTCCACACCACGAACAGTCCAACACTTATTTATTTATCTTGTAGCAATGAACAGTACCGGTTGAACTTGACACAAACAGACAGGATGTGGGTACGAGTAGGTCCAGGCACAAGCTCTCTCCTATTCCATACAGTGCAAATAGGCTGGGCGCACAATCGCTGCCACAGATTGTGAATTTGGTTCCTGCCACAAACCTTGGTGAACGTTGAGGCCTCTGCCACAGGCCTGAGTGTAGGTCTCTGCCACCGACCTGGGTTTAGTTGGGTTGCTGCCACCGACCATAAGCACGTGAACTACCTTCCTTGAGAGAATGGCCCCTGTCAGGGAAGACATCCATCCGGACGGTCTCCAGAGGCCCACCCGTCACCGGCAATATGCTGCACCGGGTCTTCGGTAGGGACACATCTCTGGTCCCTTACGCCCTGGATTCAGGCACCCATACCTGGGGCACCATAGGTATGTTCCAACCCTCGCGGGACCCAGTGGAAGGTACTGGGACTCAGGCCTTCTTTAAAGTACCTCACCCCAGACTTAAGGTGTCTGGGATGGAACTCGAACTCCACGTGTCCAGGCCAAGGGCGCCTGGACACCGACCGCGGACAGCAGCCCACAGGCTGAAGGTGCCTGGGACTTCGACCTTGTGCGCAAGATGTCCGCCCCCTTTATACCCTCTCCCAGCAAGCACAGCGGGTTTCCCCGCCCCACCGTACAACTGCTGCGAGAGGTCACAAAGGGTACGGCACTGCAGTGGTTGTTCAACCCCGGCCCAAGGCGACTGCGCCACCCACTGGGCCGCAGGGAACTGATAATAATAAATAGCATCTGGGTCATGCTACCACCCAGATGCTGCCCCTAAATGTATATACCCGCTACATGTATTATATTGGACTTTTTAATTAATATAATGAATTTAAATTAATATGAATTAATTGTCGGCCATTATCGGCACCATTAGCGCAAGGAAAATGCATCCCTTTAAATTCTATGTATGTCTTCACACTGGTCCGTTGCACTTCCATTGTGGTGTTAAAAATCTTGCCTGCTGCATTTTTCGTTGGTTAACCGCTTGCTGACTGCCGCACGAACTTATACGTCGAACAGAATGGCACGGCTGCGCAAATGGGCATATATAAACGTCCCCTTTAATTTGCCGTTGTGTGGTCGTGCGGGCGCCGGCGCGACCCGCGGACTCGATGTCCGCCGGTGTCTTGCGATTGTGTCACGGAGCTGAAGACCGGGGAGATGTCAGTGTAAACACAACATCTCCTCGTTCTTCCTAGTGACATGTCACTGATCGAATGCTCCCTCTCATCGGGAACAGCGATCAGTGACGTGTCACTCGTAGCCACGCACCCTAACAGTTAGAATCACTCCCTAGGACACACTTAACCCCTTCAGCGCCCCCTACAGGTTAACCCCTTCACTTGCCAGTGTCATTTTTACAGTAATCAGTGCATTTTTATAGCACTGATCGCTGTAAAAATGACAATGGTCCCAAAATGGTGTCAAAAGTGTCCGATGTGTCCGCCATAATGTCGCAGTCACGATAAAAATTGCTGATCGCCGCCATTACTAGTAAAAAAAATGATTAATAAAAATGCCATAAAACTATCACCTATTTTGTAGATGCTATAACTGTTGCGCAAACCAATCAATAAACGCTTATTGCGATTTTTTTTACCCAAAATATGTAGAAGCCCTCTATTGTTAAAAAAAAATACGTAGAAGAATACGTATCGGCCTAAACTGAGGGAAAAAAACATTTTTATATATATTTTTTGGGGATATTTATTATAGCAAAAAGTAAAAAATATTGAATTTTTTTCAAAATTGTCACTCTATTTTTGTTTATAGCGCAAAAAATAAAAACCGCAGAGGTGATCAAATACCACCAAAAGAAAGCTCTATTTGTGGGAAAAAAAGGACGTCAATTTTGTTTGGGAGCCACGTTGCACGACCGCGCAATTGTCAGTTAAAGCGACGCAGTGCCGAATTGTAAAAAGTGGCCTGGTCTTTGGCCAGCCAAATGGTCCGGGGCTGAAGTGGTTAAAAAAACTGCACCAAAAATGCACCTCCAGTTGAAATGCATTGAAAATGCAGCAAGAACGCATATCAATAATGCACCTGTGTTACATTTTTGATGCGGTTTTTGAGTCACATGCCCTATGAAAAACACACCATAAGCACAGTAAAATCGCAGCAAAATTGCGTGCATTTTTGGTGTCATTATTGGCAACTTTTTTTTATCGGCAAAGTGCCGAAAACACAATTTTCGCCCAATATGTTTCGGCCGCCAAAGTTTTGGTGCATCTCTAATAGGGACAAGCGGGATAGCCAGCAAGAGCACAATGGCACCTGAAGGTATCCTGTGCATGCTCGCACCAATTCACAAACTGTGCAAACAAATGGCAACCATCCCAACCTATAACTAGCCTTTGCAGCAAGGAGCACATGAACGGGCAACACACATCAAAAACAAACACAATTCCCAGCTCACTTGCCAGATATCCTGCAACAAAACCCAATTGACCCTGTCTAACAGTTTTCATTAAAGAGGGATTTCCTTGCACACATTTACAAATTAAACATTTTTATATATAATGTTTAATAATTATATATTTTTTTAGAAGTGACCCTAAAGAATAAAATGGCAGTCGTTTAAATTTTTTATGCCATACAGTTTTTGCGTAGCGTTTTTTCAAATGCAATTTTTTGGGAGAAGACACGTTAATGAATAAAAAAAAAACATAATATATACTCCAATTTTTTTGTGCAGTATGAAAGATGATGTTATTCTGAGTAAATAGATACTTAACATGTCATTCTTTAAAATTGCACGCGCTCGTGGAATGATGCCAAACTACGGTCCTTAAAAATCTCCACAGGCAATGCTTTAAATCTTTTAACAGGTTACCAGTTTTGAGTTATAGAGGAGGTCTAGTGCTAGAATCATTGCTCTCGCTCAGACATTTGCGGCGTTACCTCACATGTATGGTGCAAACACCTCTACTTGTGTGGGTGTGACCTACTTATGCGTTCACTACCGGGATGGGGGCGCTTTAAAAAAAAATGTTTTGATCACTTTTATTGCTATAGCAAGAGATGTAAACATCCCTTGCAAAAACAATACAGTATGACAGATCCTCTTAATGGAGAGATCTAAGGTTCAAAAGACCCCAAATATCTCCTCTATCCTTAAAAGCAAAAGATCAAAAAACATTTTGTTCTTTTATCTTTTGCTTTAACCACTTAAGCCCCGGACCAATACGCAGCATAAAGACCAGTGGTGATTTTACAATTTGGCACTGTGCTGCTTTAATTGGAAATTGCGCGGACATGCAATGTTGTACCCAAACAAAATTTGCGCTCTTTTCTTCCCACAAATAGAGCTTTCTTTTAATGGTATTTAACTGCCTCTGCGATTTTTATTTTTTTGCGATATAAACGGAAAAAGACTGAAAATTTTGAAAAAAAAATATTTTCTACGTTTTGTTATAAGAAAAATCTAATAAACTCAATTTTAGTCATACATTTAGGCCAAAATTTATTCAGCCACATGTCTTTAGTAAAAAAAATGTCAATAAGTGTATATTTATTGGTTTGCGCAAAAGTTATAGCGTTTACAAACTAGGGTACATTTTCTGGAATTTACACAGCTTTTAATTTATGACTGCCTATCTCATTTCTGGAGGTGCTAAAATGGCAGGGCAGTACAAACCCCCCCCCAAATGACCCCATGTTGGAAAGTAGACACCCCAAGGAAATTGCTGAGAGGCATGTTGAGCCCATTTTTTTTTTTTTTTGTCCCAAGTGATTGAATAATGACAAAAAAATAAAAAAATTACAAAAACTTGTCACTAAATGATTAATTGCTCACACATGCCATGGTTATATGTGGAATCGCACCCCAAAATACATTTTTCTGCTTCTCCTGAGCACGGGGATACCACATGTGTGGGACTTTTTAGGAGCCTAGCCGCGTACGGGACCCCGAAAACCAATCACCGCCTTCAGGATTTCTAAGGGCGCAAATTTTTGATTTCACTCCTCACTACCTATCACAGTTTCGAAGGCCATAAAATGCCAAAATAGCACAAAACCCCCCCATATGACCCCATTTTGGAAAGTAGACACCCCAAGCTATTTGCTGAGAGGCATGTTGAGCCCATTGAATATTTTATATTTTGCCACAAGTTGCGGGAATATGACAAACTTTTTTTTTTTTGCACAAAGTTGTCACTAAATGATATATTGCTCACACATGCCATGGGCATATGTGGAATTGCACCCCAAAATACATTTTGCTGCTTCTCCTGAGTACGGGGATACCACATGTGTGGGACTTTTTGAGAGCCTAGCCGCATACGGGGCCCCAAAAACCAAGCACCGCCTTCAGGATTTCTAAGGGCGTAAATTTTTGATTTCACTCCTCACTGCCCATCACAGTTTTGAAGGCCATAAAATGCCAAGATAGCACAACCCCCCCCCCCCCAAATGACCCCATTTTGGAAAGTAGACACCCCAAGCTATTTGCTGAGAGGCATGGTGAGTATTGTACAGCTCTCATTTGTTTTTGAAAATGAAGAAAGAAAATATATATATATATATATATATATTTTTTTTTTTTTAATTTTCAAAACTTTGTGACAAAAAGCGAGATCTGCAAAATACTCACCATACCTCTCAGCAAATAGCTTGGGGTGTCTACTTTCCAAAATGGGGTCATTTGGGGGATTTTTGTGCCATCTGGGCATTCCATGGCCTCCGAAACTGTGATAGGCAGAGAGGAGTGAAATCAAAGATTTACACCCTTAGAAAGCCTGAAGGCGGTGCTTGGTTTTCGGGGTCCCGTACCCGGCTAGGCTCCCAAAATGTCTCACACGTGGTATCCCCATACTCAGGAGAAGAAACAGAATGTATTTTGGGGTGCAATTACACATATAACCATGGCATGTTTGAGCTAGGTATGTGCATTTCGTTTCGTTCCGAATCGAAATTCGGACGAATTTTCATTATTCGGAAATTCGGATGCATCCGAATTAACGAATTACAATGCTAACGAATTCGACCGAATCCGAAATAACGTTTCGAATCGAAAAACCACGGACGAAATTCAAATCGAATTCGAAAAAATTTCTATTCGAAACGAATTTGAAAACAATTGGAATAGAATCGAAAATATTGGAAAGAATCAAATAGAAAAACAATAGAACAGAATAGAATAAAATACTATATATATTATATTTTATTCTATTCTGTTCTATTTTTTTTCTAGTCTATTTTCTGTTCGTATTCTAATCTTTTCTAATTGGAATTCGAAAAATCGGTCGCATTCGAAAATATTTCAACCAAATTCGAAAATATTTCTACCGCATTCGATAATATTTCATCCGCATTCGTTAATATTTCAACCAAATTCGATAATATTTAAACCGGATTCGAAATTATTCCAACCGAATAGAAAAGATTATAATAAATGTTCCGACATTCGAATTTCATATAGAATGAATTCAAATTCCAATTATAAAAGATTAGAATAGAAATAGAAAATAGACTAGAAATAGTCTATTTTCTGTTTTTCTATTTTATTATAATCTTTTCTATTCGGTTGAAATAATTTCGAATTTGGTTGAAATATTAATGAATGCAGATGATATTATTGAATCCGGTAGAAATATTTTCGAATTTGGTTGAAATATTGTCGAATGTGACCGATTTTTCGAATTCCAATTAGAAAAGATTAGAATAGAAAATAGACTAGAAAAAAAATAGAACAGAATAGAATAAAAGATAATATATTCTATTCTGTTCTATTGTTTTTATAGTCTATTTTCTATTTTATTATAATCTTTTCTATTTGAATTAGAAATTTTGGAAGATGGTTAGTTACTTACTTACTTATATACATCTGTCACATCAACTTCTCATACTTGCAGTGTACCAGTGCAATTTCGAATCATTTTGAAATAATTTCGAATCCGGTTAAAATATTAGCGAATTCTGTTGAAATATTTTCGAATCTGATTGAAAGTCTGAAAGATGATCGAATCCGGTTGTAATTTTTTCGAATGCGGTTGAAATAATTTCGAATCCGGGAGAAATATTTTCGAATCCGGTAGAAATATTTTCGAATTCGGTTGAAATACTTTCGAATGCGACCGATTTTACGAATTCGGTCAAAAACGGAACGAAATCCGAAAACGAATGTAACAATATTAACGAATCGAACTAAACAAAATTAATTAATTAACAAATTAAAACGAAACTAAACAAATTTTTTCCTTTTGCACATGTCTAGTTTGAGCAATATATCATTTAGTGACAACTTTTTGTACATTCTTTTTTTTTTTCTTTTTGTCATTATTCAATCACTTGGGACAAAAATGGGCTCAACATACCTCTCAGCAAATAGCTTGGGGCGTCTACTTTCCAAAATGGGGTCATTTGGGGGGGTTTTGAACTGTCCTGGCATTTTATGCATAACATTAGGAAGCTTATGTCACACATCATCCACTCTTCTAACCACTTGAAGACAAAGCCCTTTCTGACACTTTTTGTTTACATTTTTTTGCAAGAAAATTACGTTGAACCCCCAAACATTATTATATATTTTTTAAAGCAAAGGCCCTACAGATTAAAATAGTGGGCGTTGCATTTTTTTTCCACACAGTATTTGCGCAGCGATTTTTCAAACGCATTTTTTGGGGAAAAAACACACTTTTTTTATTTTTAATGCACTAAAACACACTATATTGCCCAAATGTTTGATGAAATAAAAAAGATGATCTTAGGCCGAGTACATGGATACCAAACACGACATGCTTTAAAATTGCGCACAAACGCGCAGCGGCGACAAACTACATACATTTTTAAAAGCTTGTACAGGTTACCACATTAGATTTACAGAGGAGGACTACTGCCAAAATGACTGCCCTCGATCTGACCTTCGCGGTGATACCTCACATGCATGGTGAATTGCTGTTTACATATGACGCTAGACCGACGCTTGCGTTCGCCTTTGCGCAAGAGCAGGGGGGGACAGCGGTGCTTTTTTTTTTTTATTATTATTTATTTTGCTTTTTTATTTTATTTTTAAACTGTTCCTTCCATTTTTATTTTTTTTTTACCATTTTTATTGTTATCTCAGGGAATGTAAATATCCCCTATGATAGCAATAGGTAGTGACAGGTACTCTTTTTTTGAAAAAAATTGGGGGGTTAGACCCTAGATCTTTCCTCTGCCCTCAAAGCATCTGACCACACCAAGATCGGTGTGATAAAATGCTTTCCCAAATTCCCAATGGCGCTGTTTATATCCGGGGGGGGGGGGGGACATTCCCTCCCACTGCTTGTAAAAGCAGTCTGGAGGCTAATTATCTGCTAGGATTGCTTTTACATGAAACCCGACCGCCGGCTGAAAAGAATGATACCAAGATGATACCTAAACCCGCAGGCATCATTCTGGTATAATCATTCAAAGTCCAGCAACATACCAGTACGTTGCTGGTCCTTGTTGGACATGTATTGTAATCTTTTTTTTTCATGCAACCTGTTGGCTGAACGAAAAAAAGAGATTGATCAGTGGGTATGCCTACCATTAGAATAACTCCCTGCATCCACCCACTTCTAATGATGAGCATACATGCACCATTTATATATGCCAACGCATAGGGGCATCCTCCCGCAAAAAAGTTATGCCGCGTACACACGGTCGGACTTTTCCACGGACAAGCCTCCGTCGGAATTTCGACCGTATGTACGCGGCATTAGGAGCAAAATCGCACCTCCGCCCCTGCTGCCCCCATGCTTCGGCATATATGCTCTTTTTTTTTAAACTATGGTGGTGAAATCACCTCCTACAGCGTTGGAGTCACGGCTTTATGTATCGTGGGAGCAAACGCTGTTGCTGTCAAGATAAATAAATCCGCTCTGCAACTGAATGGCGTGCCTGCTAAGCAAATGATGGTTAACATTAAAACAAAGTAACATTACAGTACAACAGTAAGACCTTACCATACCATACCTGCAAAACAAATACCAAAAAAAAAAACTAGTAAAAAATAAAACATATTTTTTTAACGCAACCTGTGCCTAAAATATATATATGCCGAAGCATGGGGGCATCCTCCCGCAAAAAAGTTATGCTGCGTACACACGGTCAGACTTTTCCACGGGCAAGCCTTCGTCGGAATTTCGATTGTATGTACGCAACATTAGGAGCAAAATCGCTCCTCTGCCCCTGCTGCCCCCATGCTTCGGCATATATGCTCTTTTTTTTAACTGTGGTGGTGAAACCACCTCCTACAGCACTGGAGTCACGGCTTTATGTATCGTGGGAGCAAATGCTGTTGCTGTCAAGATAAATAATGCAGCTGAATGGCGCACCTGAAAACAAAAAATTACATACCTGAAAAGCAAGCATGATAAAACATTGCAGAATAGAATACAGTAAAATAGAGCAGGACAAAAAAAAAAAAAGAGCAGAACAATAGAGAGAAAATAGAGAGAGAGAGAGAACAATAAAACGACAACTATTTTTGTTTTTTTTCTTTTATATTTATTTTGTTGTTTTTTTTTACGTTTTTTTTTTTTATTTTTACACTTTTTTTGCAACTTTAACAACTGTAACGGTTCGGGTCTCTGAAAATGCGATGACATCTTGCGAGACCCTGTGTAAGTGTGTCCTAGTCTGTGAAATGCTGTACCCTACGCTAAAACTTCACTTTTGTGTGGTAGCGTTCAAAACATTTACCAATGCAAAGACCAGAATTGTCAGGACAGAGTGGACAAAAATAATGGGTGTCACGCCTAAATCCGCGCTTGCTACAGACACAACATCTTTTTTGGGGGGCTCGTTGGGTAGGTAGGGGTACTCTCGAGGACATACGGAAAATGCCTCTCATGCAGCCAGCTTACTGCATTTGGTTGGGGATGGTGAGGTGCAGAACCGCCTGGATACAGGAGGTCTGTGACTATCTCATCCTGGAATTTTAGGAAGGATAAAGTCCCGCCTGAAGCTCTGTATAGCACATGAGCGTTCAGCAAAGCCAATTGAAATAAGTGTAGCGGGGTATTCCCCTTTAATACCGAGAGACTACATTTCCCAAGACATCTTTCAGCACCCAAGGTGCATTGCCCCGAAGCAAGGACTGCTGGGGCGGATTTTATAAAGGGGAGGCGGAGTTTGTTCGGTCTCTTTGGACCCTCCTGCCTATCAAGCAAGAACTCTGTGCAAGACTGCTGCAAGCCCAGGCCTGAAGCCTGGGCACTTTCTTCCAAAGAGCCCTCCGCCAGCCTAGCGGAACCCTAGAGACATCTTCTCATCCTTGCTGTACTACACCAGGAGGACCGAAGACTCGGATGTCGGTGGATCCATGTGCCTAGACGAATCGGCAGAGGAAAAGGACTGGGACTGGTCCGGGTGGTGAGAGAGCACTTGCTCATATACAAATGCTGTATTTTTACTACTCGTTCGGATTACAAAGTTTGTTCATCAAGTGCACCACCGAAAGATTGCTAGCAAAGATTGTTTTACAGAACTTCCATTTAGTTCAGTCAGGCCTGACTGCGTAGGTAGACGTTGCTGGGCGTTAGTCTGCCCACGAGGGGAAGTAGTTGTAAAAGGGCATCACTAGTGTTTCATAGCAATACCTCATTATTCTATCACTCTGTTCATCTTTAATACTGTTTATTGCAGGGATCTGCAACTTGTTATACTGTTGTTTATTACTTGCCCATTAGCCTCAGTAAAATATCTGGGTCAAGTACATTGGTGTCAGTTTCAATTACTTTAATAGAAGTTTAAAGTATATCACTGTGTGTGTTTGCCATAGGACTGCGTCACCAAGAGTTGCGGTCACGCGGTCCTATCTCCCCATTACTAGCTGTGCCATGGGAGGATAGAGCCGATTGACAGGGGTTGACAGCGGTGCACTACAGGGCCCAAATTAATACCAGCAGCCCTCTTAACTGGGGGTACCACTATATAAGGATAGAGACACTTTTTTGTACCTGCGTCTTGCCTTTACGGGCAATGTGATACGGCGCCAACAACTGGTCGTTGAGGTCCACCCCTCCCATCTTTTGGTTATATTTGTGGACACAGTGGGGTTTCTCCACAACACCAGTCGCCGTACGAATTAGGACTGTCGTGTCTGCGTGAAGGGAGGTAAGAAGGAAAACATTCTTACTATCCCTCCACAGCGAGCAAATTATTACACTTCAAGCAGGCTCTCTCCCCCAGCCTAAGACGGGAATCTACAAGCCCCTGGGAAAGCCCCGGCGATTAGGTCGCACGGTGCCACATGCTCCAATCTGATAATCAAACAAGTGACTAAACAGTGGCACGCTTCTGTAATAATTGTCCACATACAAGTGGTACCCCTTTCTGAATAAGGGTGACACCAAGTTCCACACTATCTTGCCAGCGCTCCCTATGTAATCTGGGCAGTTCTCCAGCTCTACCTGACTATCTTTTCCCTCATAAACTGTAAAGCTCCATACATAGCCTGTTGCCCTGTCACAGAACATAAAGAGCTTGACCCCGTATCTGGCACGCTTGCTGGGAAGGTACTGTTTGAAAGACAAGCGGCCAGAAAATTTAATCAGGGACTCATCAATGCAGACAACATGATCGGGAATAAACAAGGCTGCAAAACGTTGGCTGAAGTAGTTTATGAGGGGCCGAATTTTGTAGAGCCGATCGTATTCAGGGTCTCCACGTGGACGACAAAGTTCATTGTCGTTGAAGTGCATGAACCGCAAGATCTGCTCGTATCGTTTCCTGAACATGGAGGCAGAGAACGTCACCACGTGATACTGCAGTGCTGGATGTACGTCCAGGCTGTACTAGGCCGCTGGTGCTTGCCAGTTTACCAGAAGGAATAGCGGCACTAGTACTACTCTGCTCCATAATACGAGAGCCCTGCGGTTCTTGCTCCTCAACAACATCAGAAGATCGGGGTCGGGTACGCCTGACCTTAGCAGGGACCTCATGATCTTCGTCATCAGTGCTATCTGACATGGAGCCGCTGTCTTCTACGGGAATGTATTCTGAGCCTGAATCTGACAGATACGTGACCTCCTCTTCACTATCTGTCATGCTCAGAATCTCGTAGGCCTCTTCACTAGTGTACCTTCGATTTGCCATTTTGGGCTCTAAATTTAGTGGTACACTAGTGTAGCGGGGTGTTCAATTTAAGGGAACTGTCTGAGTGATATCCAGGCTCAGACACATTAAATTGATAGGATTCATGGACCATTTTTGTTCTCAGAGGTTAATGCTGGGGATGTGTGTTACCTGTGGCCAGTGGGTGGCACTGCCATTCTGGGCCAGGGTTGAGCCGCTGGCGCAGTGCTGTGCCTTTTGTGTCCCCTCTTGGCAGCCGTACAGTGGGGCGGGGAACCTGCTGTGCATCTCGGGAGAGGGTATAAAAGGGGCAGACATTTCTGAGAGGGGTTCGGTCCACGCCCAGGCGCCTTCGGCCTGGGTGTGTCCCATCTCCGGTTGCCCTAGGCCCGGAGGTCTTGTTCTGGTTCCACCTCAGGCACCTTTAGCCTGGGGTGAGGTACTACCTCACCGTTCCTGTCCGCCTGGGCACAGAGGCCCAGGAGTTGCAGTAATGGCCCGGAGCCCAGCAGCCTTCGGCTGGGGTCCGCAAGGGATCGAGGAGTCCAGGGTGCCGCCTTGCGAGGGGACCCGCACCCTAAGAGAAGGGAGGATCTGTTCCGAGGGACAGGTGCTGTGGACACGGTGAAGGAAGGGGTCTGTTGACTCTCTGGGGGGACATCTTCTCCCTGAAAGGGGCTATGTCCTAGGAAGGAACCAAGGTTCATCAGGTCAGTGGCAGTGACCTTGTTCGCCAGGTCAGTGGCAGTGACCTTTTTCACAGGGTCTGTGGCAGAGACCAACCTCATGGTCTGTGGCAGAGACCATGCGCCAAAACTGTTTAAGAAACCTGAACAGTCAGAAGAGTTTGAGCTACTTTTGTGCCTGGACCTCCTCCACACCTTAAAGCTGTCCCGTGTCTTTGCTCCAACCTTTCTTCTATCCAAGAGACTATGTGTTGTGCAAGTGAAAATAAATATTGAGTTGGACTTTCAGCTGGTGTGGACATTTACGTTCCTGGGGAAGTCAAGGACTTGCATCTACACACTGTAGAGGTGAGAATCATACTCAGGAGGACTTTATACTCTGGCTGCAGACAAGGCCCAAAATCAACACCGCCTAACCTCTTAACACAGGAGGGTACAGGCTTGTGGTGCGGTGTGCCCCTTTTTCCTGAGAGGAGCTGAAGCAGACAGGTAAAAGGGGGTCCGTGCGCTACACATGGTGGCACGAGTCTGGGATTTGTCTGCAGGTTGGAAAATGTGAAGACCCCCCCAGAGTTTGAACTTTATTCCCCAGTGAAGTTCCGTGGAGGTCGGCCATATTGAGAACTGCGCCACGAGGAGAACCCTGACTGCGTAGTTCGTGGGCGTGCCTATAGAGAAAGCCAGCGAACAGTGCAGAAGATGGGAGGAGTCTGGCCATGTGAAGAGTTGCACGTGAGGACTTTGGTGCCAAAGGGACAGTGCGCAATGGAACAGCAAGCGAGCAACATGGCGTCTCATGCCTCATGGATTCCGGCCACAACCACCATGAATATGACCTCAATTGCTGCTTCCGTGACGGATACAGGGATTCAGCTAAAGCCCCGGGGACGTTTTGCCCTCTACGTTTGCAGAGATGTGGAGGCCCTCGGAGTGGTTTGTCCCGGCTGCTCGGGACTGGTGGTGCATCTCAAGCCCTTCGGCAGATGCGAGCAATGTAGGGAGTTCTTATTTGAGGTGCAGCAACCCACAGAAAAGCCTCGGGCTTTCCGCCTCAACTTCTTTACAGGCGCCACTACTTCGGAGGAAGGAGCCAGAGCTTTTGCAGCCACCCCTATGTGCACTGTTGAGACTTCGGAGGAAGTCGCGAGCAAAGATGTTCCGGAGATTGAGGAACCGGAATCAGAGAGACCGGAGGATGTTGCCTCGGTCACCACAGAGTCCTTACTCCCACCGCCCAAGAGGAAGATTGGCTTTGTGAAGGCTTCCTGCGGCCGTGGTGGAGTTACGCCCCAGCGCTTACTCGGAACGGATGCATCCGAAGGGAAAAGTTCCGGACGTCCTGGCTCAGCTACAAGCCGAGGTAAGCCGGGGAAAAAGACTCTGTCAGAAGTCCGAAGTGTCGGGGATGCTTAGGTCAAGGATCCCAGGGCCCTTGAACTGGTTAGAGGTGGTGACTCATCTTCTACCCGGAGCTACTTGCCTGCAGAGGAGTGTGACACCTCTGACCTGGAGTCAGTCTCTGATCCGGGAGACGACGCCGCCATTGACGAAGTGTTTGAGCGAAAGGGTTGGGATAAGATGCCCCTGTCCTTGTCCCGTAGAAATAGGGACCCACCAATGTCTACTGGGGGGAGCACACCCCAGGTGGAGGCCCTGGAGCCTGAGGAGGGATCTGTCCACTTGTCTGCCCTTCCACCGCTGGAGATACCTGGATCCGTTGCTGGGATGGAGCGGGTGTCATTGTGGGCCCCTGTGTCTGGTCCTGAGGTAGTAAAAGTACCTTGGCACCCGGATGCCATAGTCATGCCTGGTATGGGAGATCGTCTGACCATGCCACCTTTGTCCCGGTTGCAGAGGTTATTTAACCAGAAGGTTGCTAGTGAATACGGATGGGAGTACCCGTACCTGCCAAAGGAACTTTTTTTGAGGTAGAGGCCTATAGACACCGGTGGTACGCGGACTTTGTATGGACACATATCAAAGTACCCCAGGCCTGCAGGTTCTATTCATGTTCTCCTACAGCTACCAAGCGGTACAAGGACTGTAGGAATGTCTGGATGCTCGGTCGGCACATACATGCAGACAAGGTGGTTATTTGCCGAAAGGACAAAGATAATGTTGAGTACCATATTGACACCTTTGATAAACTTTGGAAGCCGTTGGTGTTGCCGCACCCACAGTATTATCTGTGAAGAGACTAGACTCTTGTTGTTTGCTTTTATTTCTGGAGTGCACTCTCTGAAGTCCAGAACTGTTTGCCCACACAGAAGGGATATTCTACTCATGGAAGAGTGGGGACAGTTGTTGTTTTTTTTCCCTCTCTCCACACAGCAAAGACATAAAGACCTTGGGGTAGGATAGTTCAGAGCAGGGCCAAAGAAGAAGAAGAGGAAGTTTTACCCAAAAAGTAAAGTTTTCTTTCAGGACGAGTGTTCTAACGGTGGCACTCCCACTAGGTGGCGGTGTTGCATTGTCCAAAAGTAAAAGGAAAAGACTCTGGTTTTAAGTAAGAAAAAAAATGTGTTTTACTTTTAGAAGGGAAGAATCTTTTCACTTCTACTGTGAATGTGTTGAATATGTCTGTTTTCTCCCTCTGCAGGTGGATACCAATCAAGATACTGAGAACGGGGTGGGTTTGACTAGTGCAGACGGGAAGGGAGTGTAATGGTTAAAATGTGTTTATGTGACATTTGAGACTGTGATGTGCACATTATGTTTTGCGGATCTTCTTTCATTTCTGCTTTTAATTCCCTTTCCCCATGTTAGGTTCCGGCACAAAAAAGCAGTTTTAAATTTGTTTTTTTTTGTCTCTGGACCAGGCCTATGCTGACTCGGGTACAGGAGGCATGGGTTTGCTCCAGACACTGGGGACCAGTGTCAATTAGTGGGGGGAATGTGTAGCGGAGTGTTCAATTTAAGGGAAGTGTCTGAGTGGTAACCAGGCTCAGACACATTAAATTGATTGGATTCATGGACCATTTTTGTTCTCAGGGGTTAATGCTGGGGATATGTTCCCTGTGGCCAGTGGCTGGCGCTGCCGTTCTGGGCCAGGGTTGAGCCGCTGGCGCAGTGCTGTGCCTTTTGTGTCCCCTCTTGGCAGCCATACAGTGGGGTGGGAAACCTGCTGTGCATGCCGGGAGAGGGTATAAAAGGGGCAGACATCTTCTGAGAGGGGTTCGTCCACGCCCAGGCACCTTCAGCCTGGGTGTGTGTGTGGTTCGTCCGCACCCAGGCGCCTTCGGCCTGGGTGTGTGTCATCTCCGAGTGCCCTAGGCCCGGAGGTCTTGTTCCGGTTCCACCTCAGGCACCTTTAGCCTGGGGTGAGGTACTACCTCACCGTTCCTGTCCGACCTGGGCACAGAGGCCCAGGAGTTGCAGTAACGGCCCGGAGCCCAGCAGCCTTCGGCTGGGGTCCGCAAGGGATCGAGGAGTCCAGGGTGCCGCCTTGCGAGGGGACCCGCACCCTAAGAGAAGGGAGGATCTGTTCCGAGGGACCGGTGCTGTGGACACGGTGAAGGAAGGGGTCTGTTGACTCTCTGGGGGGATGTCTTCTCCCGGAAGGGGGCTATGTCCTAGGAAGGAACCAAGGTTTATCAGGTCAGTGGCAGTGATCTTGTTCGCCAGGTCAGTGGCAGTGACCTTATTCACAGAGACCATGCGCTAAAACTGTTTGAGAAACCTGAACAGTCAGAAGAGTTTGAGCTACGTTTGTGCCTGGACCTCCTCCACACCTTAAAGCTGTCCTGTGTCTTTGCTCCAGCCTTTCTTCTATCCAAGAGACTATGTGTTGTGCAAGTGAAAATAAATATTGAGTTGGACTTTCAGCTGGTGTGGACATTTACGTTCCTGGGGAAGTCAAGGACTTGCATCTACACACTGTAGATATGAGAATCATACTCAGGAGGACTTTATACACTGGCTGCAGACAAGGCCCAAAATCAACACCGCCTAACCTCTTAACACAGAAGGGTACGGGCTTGTGGTGCGGTGTGCCCCTTTTTCCTGAGAGGAGCCGAAGCAGACAGGTAAAAGGGGGTCTGTGCGCGACACGAGAAAGATTCACAGGTAAAAAAGCACCTGACTGTCAGCAAATGTATCAAACGCTACAAAAAAAACTGTTAGCGATCGCAGGGATCAGGCCAGTCTCTGCGAACGCTGCAGTTATGTGTGTTGTGTTTGGTAAGTGACAATGATCGATCGATACTGTACTTGGGTGGGCTGGGCGGAGGGGCTAAACGCAGGTGCTAGCAGGTATCTGGGCTGATCCCGCTAACACTGCGTTTTTGGGAACCCTAAACCGCTGGGGACGCTAATATAGATCTGATCAGATACTATACCACTAAGGGAGGTGTATGCTTTGCACGTGGGTGTTAGCATTACTGGCACTAACCTGATGCTGCCTGGGGCGACGCAGACCCTCTCTGACACTAAAACCTAATTGATATCACCCGCCGGGCGATCAGGGGGTTAAACCTTTATTGGGTTATATACGGCGGGTGCCCTGATGCTATAAAAAGCAAACTAACCAACCAGCGTCACCCGTAACACTTATACAGTGATCACTGGTAAAAGGATTAACTAGGGGCAATCAGGGGGTTAAAACCTTTATTAGGTAATACATGGGGGTACCTGCTGATATATAAAAACCTGACGGGTAACCTAAATAACTAAATGGCTAACCAGTATCACTAGTGACACTTATACGGTGATCACTGGTGAAAGGGTTAACTCTAGGGGCAATCAGGGGGTTAAAATAATATATGGGGGTACCTGACGCTATAAAAACCTGCGGCGAACCTAAAAAAATAACTGGCTACCTAGGGGCACCACCGACACTAATACAGCGATCAGAAAAACGATTGCTTAGTGACGCTGGCGATAGGGGGTGAAAGGGTTACCTGGGGGGTGATCAAGGGGTTAAACCTTTATTAGGGGGGGTTAGGGGGCTACCCTGGACCTAAAGGGGCCTGGGGGGGTTGCCCTGCAACTTTTTACTGTCACAAATGACACTGATTGCAGTGATCAGTAAAAAAATGACCACTGCAAACGGTGACACTGTGACTGGGGGTACTGGGGGTGACTGGTGGGTGAAAGTGTGCCTATGTGTACCTACGTGTTAGTGTAGTGTTGGTGCACACACTGTGAGATGTCTTCTCTCCTCGCGCCGGACCGAAAAGACCGCCGCATGGAGAGATGACATCACTTCCTCTGCCTGTGTTTACATTACACAGGCAGAGGAAGAATGTAATTCGCCGGGAGCGATCGCGAGGGGGTGGCCAGAAACCAATGGCCGCCCCTTCATCACAGATCGCTCCCGAACGGAAAACCACCACTCCGTGTACCGGAGGGGGGTCCGATCGGATCCCCCACCCATACGAAGGCAGTCACGTACAGGTACGTGATTGTGCCTGTTCGTGCCATTTTGCCGACGTATATGTACATAGGGCGGTCGTTAAGTGGTTAAGAAAAAAAAATCATGTTTACAAGAGCCGGACGTGACATTGACGTCGCTCTGGTCCTCCAAGGGCATAGAGATGAGCGATGGCCATCTAGTTATCGCTTATCTCTATGAAAAAACCCTGCCGAATCTGGCGAATCTGCCGTTAGATCACTTTTATGGGAAAGCCGACCGCCTAAGGAAAAAAAAATACTGGGGTTAAACCCCAGTATTTAACCTCAACATCATGAGGATATTTACAGTTAGGCGGACTGCAAGTTAAGCTGCAGTCGCCATATCAAGGCACCCCAGTTTACTGCGGTCCTAACTCTCTAATTTTGAGAGTCTCCCGAATTGGAGCTTTGGCCTTTAAAAGCAAAACCTAAAGTGTATCAAAAATGTAATATATTGCAGATTACTAGTTCTTAGATGGGGTGGCTGCATTCATTTTCTTTTTTTTTTCAGTCTTCTGTCACTGGTGATTGTGCCAGAAATACACTTCCTATCCTTGGAATTCTCACTCTAAAGACATGCTGGAAGGTAATTGGATCCTGTCTAAAATTGGCCCTAGTATATGTATGAATGGGAGTTAGGAACCTTATGCCCCATACACACGATCGTTTTTCATGCCGTTAAAAATGCCATTTTAAAAAATGGCCATTAAAAATGATCGTGTGTAGGCTCCAGAGCATTTTTAACGACGTGAAAAACGGCCATTAAAAATTCCGGACATGCTCTCTTTTTTCACGTCGTTTTTCATGTCGTTTTTTTTAACGACGTGAAAAACGATAGTGTGTATGCTTTCACGACGTGAAAAAAAAGGCGCATGCTCAGAATCAAGTATGAGACGGGAGCGCTCGTTCTGGTAAAACTAGCGTTCGTAATGGAGATAGCACATTCATTACACAGTAACGGACTGAAAAGCGCGAATCGTCGCTCAACAAACTTTACTAACATGAAGGGTGGCGCCATTCGAACGGAACTTCCCCTTTATAGTGCCGTCGTACGTGTTGAACGTCACTGCGCTTTGCTTGATCGTTTTTTTTTAATGATAGTGTGTACGCAAGGCAGGCTTGAGAGGAAACATGAAAAAAAACGAGGAGAAAAACGTCGGTTTAAAAAATGACATTAAAAACGATTGTGTGTACGGGGCATTAGGGTGTAAGCTCCTTGAGGGTAGGACTGATGTGAATGTACAATGTATATGTAAAGCGCTGCATAAATTGACGGCGCTATATAAGTACCTAAAATAAATCAAAGTAAAAATAAATTGCACTGAATCTATGGAGGAGGAGCAGCTTTGACACGCTAGGCTGCTCTCCTGATATGGACTACAAACTCCTACTACACTCCAGATATCCATTTCATAGGAAAATGGAAAAGACATTTTGTGGTTCACAGAAGATAGCTGGGAAAGCAGATAACATTGCTTAATGATAACATATCTTCAAGCATAATCTAGGGTCTGGTTAAGGGTCTGGTATTGATTCTTAGAACATCAAACTTTTTTTTGTGTGAGGGTCCCACTTAAAATCCATACCAGACCCTTCAGCCTGGGGGAACTCACACTTTTTTATGATTTTTTTGCAAGGTGTACTCCCTTAAAACCCATATCTGGCTCAAAGGGTCTGACATACAGTTTGGAGGGATTCTTACACATTTATGCAAACTTATGCAGTTTAATTGCTGGCAAATGACATTTTATTGCTGCCTTCTGTAAAAAAAAAATATTTGTGACTCTGGTACATGTTCCCTATGGCAGTGCCCCTCCCCCCCCCCCCCATGCTATTTTTTTACAACAGTGCCTATTAGCCCAGAAAATTTACATTTTGGATCAGCTCCCATTGATTTAAATGGGGTTCCGGTTCAGAATGCAAACTTCTTTGAAGTTTGCCTTACCCTGCTTGAACCAAACTCGGGGCAGTTTAGCATTAGAACAGAGTATCAGAGGAGCAAAAAGACAGTTGCTTTACTAAAGGCAAATAGACTGTGCATTTTGCAAGCGCAGTTGCTCCAGAACTTAGTAAATGAGGTGAAGCTTCTCTTTGCAAGGAATAAAAAAGAAGGAATTTGCACCCAGAGGGTGTAAAGCTCCCAATCAGGGCAAATAAGCGGTTAATTGGACAGAAATGAGACTTGTTGGAAAGTACAAAACTTGTGTTTATTTATTTGCCCTGGTAGGGAGCTTTACACCCTCCGAGTGCAAATTCCTTCTTTTTCATTATGTGCATTTTGGTTAGAGGACTAACGGTGGTTGAGACATTGGATTGATTGCCAACAATCATTATTTACCCTCATTGTTTTTCTTATCTTTGCAAAGTATACCCAATCACATGCAAGAAAATAAAATAAAAAAACAGGATTTTTGCGTGAACATGATTGGATGATGAAAATCAGCAGAGCTACTGCTCATTTACTAAGCTCTGGAGCAACTGCACTTGCAGAGTGCGCACGGTCTATTTTTCTTTAGTAAATCAACCCTAGTATGTACAGCTTGTTGGGCTGCCATATAAGTGGACCTGCATGCAATGCTGTATCCTGGCCTAGGGCAGCACTTTGCAGGGGGGCAGCACGGAAAGAGTCCCCGCCGGGTTGCGCTACACTGTTAGTAGAGTGCCAGTCTTATGGGGCGGACTGGGCTGAGAATCAAATTAGTCTAGCGCCCCCATAAAGCGTCCGCACTGCTTCCGGTATGCGGGCGGCTGGCATTCCGCAACTGTGGAGGGGGCGCTGCTTCTAATTTTGACTGTCCTATCATCCTGGACCACAAACCTTCCTCACTGTGCTATATATTTTCTGCTAAACTATTGGCATGGTTATATCATCTTCCTCTCCATCAAATTATCAGAAATTTGTACTTAAAGTAAAACTATAGGCAACACTTTTTTTTTCATTATGGATAGAATACGGGAGGGTTATAGCCCCTGTCAGTTTATTTTTACCATCCCTGTCCCATTGCAGAGATTTCACTTCCTGCCCCATAGCCAAACAGGAAGTGAGAGGAAATCTATGCAAATTAAGGGAATTCATTGCCCGCCCCCCCCCCCCCCCAGGCCCTCAGCCCCCACTTGAAAATTTTAGGGCGGGTCTTAAACAGCAAGGGGTGTGGTCTTGACAGAAATGGGTGGGCCATATTTAAATTAGGGGTTGCACGAGTTTAGTCAGGCCTAGGGCAGCACAAAACCTAAATACACTACTGCCTGCATGGGCAAAGCATAGGTTCAGTTAAAAAAAAAAACGTCTTTGGACACCCCACCTGCCAAAGCTAAAGTCTAAAATGAACATACAATTAATAGATTTTACAAGCAAGCGCTAAGCAGTGGCAATGCTACTTAGAACATGTCAAGCTGACCTTGCTAACTTGCAAATGTTGTAAAAAATATTTTTTCGCTCACATCTGATTTATGTTTTCTCTCTAGCAAGAAACCAAGATAGCAATTTTATACTGTACACACAACGTTGGTGCTGAAAGCCATCATTCCCATTAAACCCATTTTAGAGTTAAATTGCACTTAAAAAGTGCTGTTCTTGACAGTGAACATTTTCGAGTTACCAACTGTTATCTAATACAACACAGACACTATTGTATCATTAATAACAATATAAACACCACTGCAGAGTAGCAAGTAAGAAGATACAGCAGAACTATGTCAGCTGTATATACTGGAGGGCCGCGAATATAAGTATCCATTCAGTATGTCCACGAGTAAAATATCACATCCTTTAAAAGCTGTTTGCAGTCATTTTGCTGGAAAGTGCATATTTGCCCGTAGGCAATACTTGCTATTGAAGGGGCGTTAGTTAAAGATTGACTCTAGCTAGTGGAAATGTGAATATGCCAAAACATCATCTCCTCTCTTTCTAAAATAGACACACAGACACTGTCGTTTGTACATTTAGCTACATAAAATAATATTATTTTAAGCAAGAAGCTACAGGCCACAAGCATTTTACTGAAATAGCAACCACTGAAAATACTTAATAGTTTTTGCAGCCTTTAAGGATTAGACCTTCCTCTAATAAAATTCCTTTTTTTTTTTTTTAAACCTTGGATTTGAATTTTGGAATTATAAGAAACTATTGAATTTTTGTGAGCCTTGGGGTGGCACTCATGTTGTATGGTTTTCTTTAAAGTCTCTTTGTCACTTAAAATAAAAAAACCTGTAAAAGAAGTTGACTGTAAATGGGTTCTTCGCTGTCTTTTAAAGGGACATCAAGAGCTGAAAAACTTTAGCGTTCTGCACTTCAGAGTGTTTTGGAATCCTGCTACCCCTGGTGGACACTGTTCCAGCACAGCTCCTAAGGCCCCTTTCACACTGAGGCGTTTTGCAGGCGCTATTGCGATAAAAACAGCGCCTGCAATGCGCCCCAAAAAAGCCGCTCCATTGTATCCAGTGTCAAAGCCCGAGGGCTTTGACACTGGAGCGTTGCGCTTGCAGGAGGGTAAAAAAACTCCTGCAAGCCGCATCTTTGGGGCACGATAGGAGCGGTAAAAATATCGCTCTTATAGTGCCCCTGCCATTGAAATCAATGGGGTAGCACCTCCAAAACGCCCGCAAAACGCCGCAAAGAGGCATTATTGCAGGCGTTTTTAACCCTTTTTCGGCCGCTAGTGGGGGTTAAAATCCCCCCGCTAGCGCCCGCAAATTGCAGGAAAAACAACGGTATAGCAGCGCTAAAAATAGCGCCGCTATACCGCCAGCGCATCCAGCGCTTCAGTGTGAAAGTAGCCTAACTCTCCCTTATCTGTAGGGATAATCTTTCTTTTAGAAACAACATCTGTCCTCATCCATACCTCTTCTTGGTCTGTCTTTTAAGCTTGTATAAAAAATATACTGTTAAACCACCAAAACTGTTCTACTGATTAAACTTTTCATCTAACCTCTAAATGATTGCATTTGTTTCGGTAACACAGGTAACCAGTGTAGCACTGTCCCCGTAGGTCTTGCTGAGTGTTCACTTCTTAGGCCTCTTTCTGTTTACCTGCAGCGGTTTGCTAATAGTTTCCACTTAGGTGCTGAGGATTCCCACTTGGGTGCTGAGTGTTCCCACTTGGTTGCTAGGGGTTCCTACTTGGCCCACCCTTCCCACTTGGGTGCTGAGTGTTCCCACTTGGTTGCTGGGGGTTCCTACTTGGCCCACCCTTCTCCCGCTTGCTCGTTACTCAATAAACAGTCCAGGGTATGGGAGAAGGGACGAGTGGGATACTCCAACTGGAACTATTCACAAAGGACAAGGACAATCTCACTTGACCTCACCTGATTACTAGCAGAAGCAGTCACACTGCTTTAACCATACAGCCACATGTATGGAGGAATTAAATCTTCCTGCTCTCACTAGCAGCAGACTTGATGCACTACATTATCTTTAGGACACTCTCTAGCATCCCTTTTACTGACACCCATCCACTGATTCTTCTAGCTGAAGGGGGCAGCCCTCACTCGACAGGCCCCAAAGACACAGATCTGTACTCACAGTAGGCAGAGTCAGTCTCTGACCCGAACCCGTGCGAAGCTTCCACATGATAGCAGCCGAGGCCAGGAAATTTCCCCATAGATAGCCGCATTTTTGGTCAATGTGATTGGCCAAATATGGTCATGTGGCCTTATTAGGTCAATGATGTCATCAGCATCTCAGTCCTTGGTTACATGTGGCTGTAGGGTAGAGAAATTCCTGGCCACAGCTCATTGGGTTGGAAGCCTGCTAACATGTGACAGATTCCTGCTAAGGTTTGGGCTGAGTCCAGTTTTGAACTTGCGGGAAGCACTCACATGATTGCAGGTTATCGACTCAATCAGCTTTGGCCAGGAAATTCCCCACTCCTGGTTTACTAACCAACTGGCTTCAGGGATTTCCATCCCAGAGCTGCATATTTGGACAATGTCCTTTGACCTAATATGGACACATGGACATATTTGGCAATGTGTCCACCAGCATCCCTGCCCATTATTACATGTGACTGCGGGATGGAGAATTCCTCAGCCAGCAACCTGATATCATGTGATAGCTAAGGTTCAGACCCAGTTTGGCCAAAACCCTAGCAGATCACTCGTTATAAATCAGGCACAATAGACAGCCCCAGTTCACTGTATAAAATCAGAATTGTTATTGCTCTCCAGCTAAATAAGGAACAAGGAACTGTCAAAGAAAGGACATCTTCTGAACGTTCCTCTAACACTTCTTCTTCCATGGGCTGTATGTTTGGAGGGGTACCACTGTCACTACCTTATAGCACCTAAAAAGCCTATACAGTATTTACACTGACAAATACTTTACAGACCACAATTCCAGCAAAACACATGTGTTTTCAGTGTGTATAAGTTGATTTTTTTAGAAGACATGGTAAAAGAGGATTAAATAGACTGAGGCCTGTGGGGATACAGAGGAAACACACTGAGACTGCTGTCTGTTATCTTGTCTTATCATGTACCACACAGTACTTTTATACTCCAGATACAGCAGTGTCACACATTTGTAAACACTAACACATTCCAGCCATAATGTTCATGGTGACAGCGAAATTACTCATACAGCAATTCATAATGGTGATGAAATGAGAAAAGGCAGACGACATCCACACTCCACACTCTGTTTCACTGCTGATATCTGAAGATAGGGTGTGTAGAATAGACCATCTGCCACTAATCACCCGTATTCAGGGGGTGAAACAAGGGGTGCTCTATTGGCCACCACCACTGATAGTGTCCCCATTTAACATTTTGTTGATTGCTAGTTACACCAATGGTTAATGCAACAAATGACCACCATGTGTCCCTTCCAAACTGTACTTCAGAAGTGTGTAATTATTGCTACAAACTAACGCCAGACTTTACCCCCCATATTTCTGAACAGGATGTGTACCGACACCATGGTAAATCACAGTATTGCTTGAAGTTTTATTGCAAAGTGGTGTAAACAGTACAGTAAGTCAACGTGTTTCAGCTTAAAACAGCTTAATCATCAGCCTCAGTCATGATTAGGGCTATTTTAAGCTAAAAGACATTGATTTTCTGTGCTGTTTAAACCGCTTTACAATAAAACTTCAAGCAATACTGTGATTTACTGTGGTGCCGGCTCTTCTCCTGTACTAATTGTGTTGGTGGCTCTTAGCAATCTGCACCTGAGCACCAGTAATTTACGCCATGGAGGATACCAGGGAAAATAGTAGTGCTGCACCTTTGCTGTTCTTAACAGGATGGTTTCTTAATGCTGGCCATACACAGAACGAATTTCATCCAGGTTCTGTTGAATCAATCAAAATTCTATTTGTGGGTGGCCCCATCGCAGCAGGCATCCTTCAATTAAAAAAAATTGAAGGAGCTGGGTGGAATGTTGTTGTTCGAACAGTAGCCTCATCCATACGGATGAGATCAGCATGGCTGATGTGTCAATTTACCCAGTATAGAGTAGAGTGGATGGAGGAACCTGTAGGTTAAACAAAAAAAAAAAAATCTATTATTGTATGGACAACTTAAATGCCAGGGAAACCTTCCAGGGCAGTCACCAGTCTCAAATACTTTTCCCATTCCTTTGCTAAAATATACAGTACTTTAAAATCCATTTGAAGGAGTACTTTGGAAACAGAAAATCATGCACAATATATACTATGTCTATATTAATACACTGCTTACAGAAAATATATGAATCCTGGGAGACTGTATTTGAAGGGAATCTATTAGGGCATGTGTTCACAAGCTTTTTTTCCTCTCGGATGGTTTTAAATTACGTCTTTGCAAAAGAAGGTCAACTGCAGGTTAAATGGACCTGTCAATGAATTCTGAATGATCTTAAAAGTGTTTCAAACTGGTGCCAAATCTATGCTCTAAACACAAGCCCAAAGTCTGTCAACAGGGGTTCTTACTTTGCCTTCCACCCTTAGATACCTACTTTCACTGCCCTCCTTTATTACTTTGCTCATCTAATCCAGTGATCTTCAAACTGCAGCCTTGGGGGCCAGATGTGGCCCTTTGTTTTACTTTAGGCCTTGGGCCACTATTCCTCCCACTTACACCAACAACGGGGCATCATTTCTGCCATTGATACCAACAATATTGCACCATTCCTCCAACTGACACCAACTATGGGGCACTATTCTTCCCACTGAAACTAATGATGGGGCACTATCCCCCCCACTGAAAACAAATGATAGGCTCCTGTTTCTCCAACTAATACCAATGATAGGGCACTATTCCTCAGACTAAAATCAACAATGGGGCACTATTCATCATGAGCAATGATTAAGCACTTTGTGTCAAATGCATCTACTGAACTGAACAGTGTGGATCCCTCATGTGTCATGTTTTTTAAACCTTTGACTCTACAATAAACCAACAAATTTTCTTCATCTCTGGATGTGCCGCCTTTTTTCTTTGTTGCACTATTCATCTCACTGATGCCAATGATAGGTCACTATTCCTCCCATAGACACCAATGATGGGGCACTATTCCTTCCACTGGACACCAGTGGTAGGGCACTATTCCTCCCACTGTACACCAGTGGTGGGGCACTAATCGCCCCACTGGCATCAATGATTGGGCATTGTTTACTCTCATTGACGCCAGGGCATTTTCTACTCTCACTGGCCACAGTCCAGCCCCCCTTAAAGTCTGAAGGACAGTAAACGGGTTCTTTGTTTAAATAGTTTGAAGAACCCTGATCTAATCCATGTGTAAAAATGGTCATATATTGATAGATTTTTGTACAAACATTCACATAAAAAAACTTGTCAGTACATTTGATATTGCCATCAGAGACTTGGTAAATGCTGCTCAAAAGTACTTCAAAATATTGTTTGCTTTTAACTCTTCAATTTTGGAATTAATGGAATTTCCAGAATAAAAACTACATTTGCTGCTAGAATTAAAGTTGTTTAAGAAAAAAATGTCCTCGCTATCCTCATTATTTTTTCATCCCTACAGTCAAAAGCAATTGTCGATTTGACCCCACTGGCTGTTGGAAAATTAAACAAAGCTCCGAATTCAAATGTTGAAATTTTTAAACAAAATTCTTCCTGTTTATGACCAGCTTAAGCTTTGTGTTGGTCAGTGACTGAGCTTACATTGGTTAAATGACCTGCTTCTCCTCCCCTAGTGTTCAGGGCTGGCAATTGGCAGTCCACTGCATCCCAGGAGGAAGGGGAGAAGGTCACATGTTCTTCCAATCCTGGAAGTATTTATGAGAGCTCAACTCTAAACTAAATGGATAAGAGCATGGGAAAGGTTGGTAACAGTGGATAGGGGAACGACTTTCAAAAAAGCCTGTCACTTTTTCCTGAATGGGCAAAATGACAGGTTCTCTTTAACTTTGAACTCTGAAGCCCTGTACACACGCTCGGTTTTTACAGCGGTAAAAAGTCTGCCGTGAAAACCGAGGGGAAAACCGAGAAACCGGCAGAAAAACTGCCATGGAGCTTTGGCCGGAAATCCCGGCTGTGTGTGTATGCTCTATGGCAGGGATATGCAATTAGCGGACCTCCAGCTGTTGCAAAACTACAAGTCCCATCATGCCTCTGCCTCTGTGTGTCATGCTTGTGGCTGTCAGAGTCTTGCTATGCCTCATGGGACTTGTAGTTCTGCAACAGCTGGAGGTCCGCTAATTGCATATCCCTGCTCTATGGGCATGCCTCGCAGTGTTTCCCATAGAGTATTAGTAAATCCGGCGGAAAAAAAAAACTTCAGGAATCCCGACGGTAAAATAGAGAGCAGGTTCTCTATTTTCCCCGCCAGGATTCCCAGCAGTTTTCCCAGCAAGGGAGCATACACACGCCCGGTTTTCACGGCAAAAAGCTCTCCCAGCAGTTTTCTTGCCGGGAAAACCGGCCATGTGCACAGGGCTTGAGACTTTCATGACAAAAAAAAAGTTTCCTGGCTTCATGCAGCACCAAAAAGTATTTTATAGGGTTCTTCATATTGAAAAGCATATTTTGCTTGTTTTTTGATAGTGCTGTTTATAGGATAGTGGGCACCACCTCGAATAGCCTAATTGGGAATAACACAGCACACATTTGCTTTGTAAAATAAATAAAAAATATTGATTCATCTAATGACAGGTGATCTTTACTCAAGCCATTATCTAGAGTTATTTATGTTACTGCTGAAGTTTTCATGCATATCTCAGGAACTTCCAAAACACAAAGTATCACATTGCTGGAGACACGCTATGTTTGTGTTATCTCAACTGTGCTTTTAAGCTGTGTATAGTCTGTCAAATTTGCTGTCACTATGAACTGATACCAATGACAAGTCCTGACCTATTACATGAACATTGCCTGCTTACCACTACTGGTGTAATGCAAGGTTAAAAAGGTTTATTGTCCCCAAAGAGTGATGAGATTTGCATGGCAGGGGTTGTACAGATAACTGATGGACATTGAAATTTAGAATTTATAGAATTTTAATTTTTTTACACAAATTTGCCAATTTAATAAGATATTTATCACACGCAGCATGGGCATATATAGAATTACACCCTAAAATATATTCTGCTACTCCTTCCGAGTATGGCGATACTACATGTGTGAGACTTTTTCACTGGCTAGGCTGATTATATACTGGACATTGTATCTTGTGTATTACACAAATCAACTAATTGTGTCAAAACCAATGTACTGTAATGGTCACATTTAAACAAGTGGTCAGGGGATATAGCTTAGTGTAGCGTCACCTATAGCAGTCTCAGTTCCTATAAGCCAAGCACGTCTAGCCTACTGGTACATGACCACCCCAGGAATGCCATGTTAATTGGCCTAGTGTCAGGAATGTAGTCAGGGAGATGTGCAGATGGGTCAGTTCAGGCCACAGGCAGAGACATAGTCATCAAACAGGCAAAGTATATGCCCAGGCAGCAGGCAGAAATGTGGTCAATAAACAGACCAGGGTTAGAACAGGCAGCAGGCAAAGGCAGCACTGCACTGGTGTGGCGTGATTAGGGATACTGTAACTATTTTGGTGGTGATTAGGGAAAATTTGACTAGTGTGGCGATGATCGTGAACACTGAGACTGGTGTGGCAGTAATCAGGGACACTGTCAATGGGGTGGCAGTGATCAGGGACACTGTAAATGGTGTGGTGGTGATTAGGGGCAATATGACTGGTGTGGTAGTGATCAGGGACAATATGACTAATGTGGCAATGATTAGGACCACTGTACCTGGTGTGGCGGTGATCAGGGATGCTGTAACTGATATGGCAGTGATCAGGTATAATATGACTGGTGTGGCAGTGATTAGGGACAATATCACTGGTGCAACAGTGATTATGGAACATGTAAATGGGTAGCGGTGATTAGGAACATGACTGCTACGGCAGTGATTAGGGACACTGTGAGTGGATAGCGATGATTAGAAACACTGTGAGTAGGTAGTGGTAATAGGGGACACTGACTTGTGCGGTGCTGATTAGAGATACTGACTGGCAGCACTGGTCTGCTGACATTAAACTGCTGTGAGGGTGATCAGAGATAATGACTGGTGGCACTGACATACAATGATATTAGAGCAGCCAGCCATTGTACACACAGTGATACAATGTCACCATAGCAACACTGCATTTGCACTGTATTTTTTTTAATAATTTTTAATGATGCATTTATTATTTTACAATTTGTTTTAACATACTGTCAGCAGAGCAGTGCGGTGGCACCATAGTGACACTGTACTACTCTGGGAGGGAGGGAATACGTTTTTTTTTTTACACTCTGACTGCTTATTACAGTGATGATCACTGTAATAAGTGTAGCGGGCCTCCCATATTTGGGGTCGCTATGCCTGAAATTAAGGGGGTAGCCTGAGCATTAGTTTGGCTCAGGCTGTTTGATTTCTTAAATTGGTCTATGCTTATTGTGATGTTGCCTGGTTGTATAGTTCCCTTTGACCTGTGGGTGGCGCTGTTGCCCAGGTCTCAGGTTGAACCGCAGGTGGCATTGCAGCGCTATTGGGTGTCCTCTCTCGGCGGCTGTACGGTGGGCATGGTTTGCACGCTGTGCATGCCGGGAGAGGGAACTTAAGGGGCAGATGCCATTGGTGGAGGGTCTTCATCCTCAGCATGTACCCCACCTTCGGTGGCCTTCATGGCCCGGGGTACGTGTGAATGTGTTGGGTCCCGGGCACCTTTGGCCCGAGGCCACATCGTTCCAGGTAGGCCCCTTACCTTTAACTGAGGCCTACAACCAAACCGCGGAATCCCAGGGTGCCCGTGGGAGGGTGACCCACTCTGAAGGAGAGGCAACCAGGAGAGGACCTTTCTATGGGAATCGGTGAAGGATATCACTGTCCCGGGAGAGGCCTGGTTACCTGTCAGAGGGAAGGATTCCGTGATCCGCCAAAAGCTCTTGTAACGTGCCCCATTGGCACTTATGGTCTCTAAGGTTACAAGTGTGGAGGAGTTCAGGACTTAGACGCTAGAAGATCCTGTGGCAGAGGAACGTGTCTCTAGGAGAAACTAATCTAAAGTAAAGTGAGAGGGAACAATCTGGGTGAGCAAAACCCACTCAGGCCTGAGTGGCAACGAGTGGTAATTGAGTGCCGCGTGCCTGAACCTATATTCCTGTTCAATTCTCTCTCTTTCCAACTTTCCTATCGAGTTGCAAGCAAAAGGAAAATAAACTCTTTTATTGGGTTTAACATTGTCTGGACATTGGCTTTCCTCAAGAGAGAAATAGACTTTTCCCTAAAC
Organism: Rana muscosa; assembly: GCA_029206835.1. Lineage (NCBI taxonomy): Eukaryota > Metazoa > Chordata > Amphibia > Anura > Ranidae > Rana > Rana muscosa. Next base: position 374,992,073 of record CM055120.1, on the reverse strand, counting down.
TCTAGGGACGAGAACCAATGGAAAGAGGTAACTCGCTGCAGGACCCAAAACTGTTAACACCGCTCACCCTCTACAAGATGGAGGATGTGCGCATGTGGCATGGTGTGTCCTACACTGCAAGTGGAGGTAAGCAGGGTAAGGGATCTGTGTGCTACATAAGCAATCTGTAACACTCTTCAACGGTTTCATTCATTAAACCTTGCTTACTATTGTAATGCTGTTATTGATCACAGCTATCACAGCTAGTACAGGGTATAGATTAATGCATGACCAACTTTAATAAAATTGTAAAATATAATGTTTATATTCTTTGATATATTTTTATGTATAACTTTCTATGCATATATGTTGTGAGATAATGTGTTGTTCTATTCCATGTAATGAGACCTGTTTCTATACCCCCCAATGTGTTTCCAGCAAAACGCGTTGACGCACAAGGGCTCACGCATGTTTTGATGCCATACTGTTGAAACATCATCTCGTTCTTTTGGTATATGTAACGTTCACATTTTCTGGCCATTGCGTGGCCGTCAATGGATGATACCGTTTTATAATTCTATATTGCTTATGTCTATGTATGTATGTTTAATAAACTTAAATTTTTTAAGACAATATATTGTTCCAATCTGCTTCCAAAGTCCGACCTAGAGGGTTTCTTTTTCTTTTCAATTAATTTTACGGATTTGGCACATGAGTGATTTACTTTAAACTATTGGGAGGATATGCCGTTACATCCACCAAGAACAGCAGAACACGAGGAAGAAATTAAAAATGCAGGTAGAAGTACAGATTTTTTTTTTAATTAAAATGCTTACTTGCAGTGTTTTTCTTTTACATAAATTCTTTGTTATTCATTTGCAATACATCTGAAATTGCTAGAAAATGTGATTACTTTGGGGAGAGTCAATTCCCAAGCGCAGCCCCTCCACCAGTGCACATTATAGCCCTCTGCTATTCTGGGAGTGTCTAATGTCTGTGCAGACATTTTTCCACTCCTCCCCTCAACTCCCTCCATAACCTTTTACATAGCTTCTGGGGAGGAATGAAGGGGAATAATATAGAGTGTCATTTGAGTGACAGCTGTTAGTCCGTTTGGGCTGATATCACATCCAAGATGGCGGAACCCAGCAGCTTTTGAATGTCCACACAAGGTATAATTTTACAGGTGAAAAGCATGCATAAAAAAACTTTGAATGCACATATAATCTTATGGGACGATTTTGTGGTAAAATAAATGGTCTGGTGACAGAGTCTTTTTTTTCTAGTGACAGGAAAATGGCTTTGGGTCCATTTTATTGTACTTGTTTTATTAAACCCATGTCATAATGTTTTTTTAAAAAATAAAAATGGTGTATTACATGCTGTTCATACTCACTCAGTCACTAGGAGATTAATTTTTTGTATTCTGCAAAAAAAAAAAAAAAAATGGTTAATCCTGATGTTCTCTATCTGCCCCTTCTTCCCCAATGCAGCTAGGGATTTTGCAGAGCAGCGTTAACAGCTCTGCACATGCTCAGTTTTCAGTCTGTTTCTATGCATTTCCTACAATCACATCTGAGCAGCCCATGTGACTATAGAGTCACACATGTGGGTGTATACACAGTAGTAAATGACAGCCCACTCCCTCCCGCCTCTTCCATACCCACTAACCAGCAAAACACAATGAAGGTGGGATATTACATGTAGATTCATTGAGGCTTCACCTCCCTCTTATTCTAAGACACAGGCTACAGGGGTGTTACACAGCCTGTGACTGGCAGAAATCTGTGCATACCATGTTATTGGCAAAAACAAATTACTTTTGATTTCAATTATATATGTGTATTAATTGCGTAATTTTACTCTGTATACCAGAGGGTTTTTTTTTAACATGTGACCAGCGGCATAAGATTTCGGGCGCTGGCATCTTCACCAAGGAAAACCGTCAGTGACACCTTTAGGCGTCACAGCTGGTTTCCTACTGTGCATGCGTGAGTCATGCTGTGCTTTCTGAATGGTCCCGCCATCTTCTGGGACCTATGTGGGTCCCAGAAGGCAGCGGGGGGAAGGAGGAGGGGCCATAAATATTAAGAGATTGCTGTAGCGATCTTACCCAGAAGTGGGAGTGGATACCTGGTATCCGCTCCCCCCCAAAAAGTGCCAAATGTGGCAGTGAATGGGGGGGGGGATGCAAACAAGCGAAGCTTCCCCTTTTGGGTGGAGCTCCGCTTTAAGTTTCCCTGCAGACAGGCTTGGAAGAAGATGGGTCATGTGTATATTTATTAGGAAAGAAGGTACTTAGATGTTTTACTTTAAGTTTATATGTTTTACTACTGTTGTTTTAAATATTCTCAATCTTTACAAATTACATGTATATGTAGCACCCTGCTCTCAATGACTGGACGCTATGTCAAATCTAGTGGGTGTCTGAGCTGCAACTCTACCAAGTAGGCCCAGTTAAGCTGACTGTGGCCTACACTTTGAAGGTGATCCTGTGCTGTCCGTCCCGAGGGAGGAAGCCACTCAATGGAGGAAACCAGGGGAGGACCTGTCCTGGAAAAGACCGAATGGAAGGCTGGTGTCTTGAGGAGGGCCTGGTGATTCCATTGGAGGATGCATCGCAGCTAAAGCTCACCTTGCAGTCTGCCGGATCGGCTTAAAGGTTCTTGACTGCTTGGCTGGAAGTCCGGGCGTTAAGTCTTGTGGCAGAGGACCCCGGATTATCCAATTTAGTCCACAACCGGTCTGTGGCAGAGACTGGTTCTGATCATTGTCCGTGCATCATTCCGGCTGCTGGGCCGGGTGGGGGGCCTATCCGGGTGATCAATACCCACTCAGGGAGGAGTGGTGACTAACTTTATACTTGAGGAGTTTTCCAGTGATCTGTACCGTGTGCCTGAACCTACCCCTTTCTTTCAACCTTCTACTACTCTTCAAATGTTTTATGCAAAAGGAAAATAAAACCTATCAGCTTAAGGTTTTACATCTTGTGTGGACATTGAAGATTCTACAGACATTCTTCCCCTAGACAATGAATACTGAGGTAACTTGCAAGGCCCAAATTAAAACCAGCAGCTCCTACGGGGGTGTTCTACACGTGGAGGCTCGTCCGGTATTTGCCGTTACCTATTGCAACTGTAAAAAGGATTATTCTTGCTTTATTGAAAGTCTACAAGAAGGTGTTGGACTGTGCTCTTATTGAAACAAAAGGGGTAAAGGTACAGATCACTTTGCTAACTGCGTAGGCTGTGGGTGGAGCCAAGAAAAAGAAAAGCCTGCAAAAAGAACTCAAAGGGGAGGAGTTCCCGCCAACTGCGTGAGACACGTGAGTGTGGTTGGCGCCAAAGACTAGAAGCTGCCAGATCAAGTGAGAGGATCGGAAAGCAGCATGTCGTTAATTTCATGGGCACCATCCATGCCCAGGCCTAGGATGTTCCCCATGCCTGCCACTGTGGGAGCTACGCCATCCGGAACCTCGCTCACAGATACAGGGATCAGATTGAAGCCACGCGGACGCTTCATACTATACACGAGCAGAGATGTGGAGGCGCTGGGCATGCTGTGCCCTGGATGCGAAGGACTGGCAGTGCAGTTACGTCCATTTGCCCGATGCCCATTCTGCGGGGAATACTTGTTTGAGGTGGAGCAACCCACTGAGTTGCCCCACGCCTATCGGATAGACTGGGATACAGGCACCGCTATGTTGGAAGATGACGCCTGCGCCCCTGCGGTTCAGCCTGTGCGCACCACCTCTGCTGCAGAAAGTGAGTCTGGAAGAGATGTCGCTACAAACACAGAGGTACCGGCGGAGACCGCAGCAGAAATCACGTCCACAACATGTGCCCCCGTCCCACCCGTGAAACGGAAGGTGGGGTACGTGAAGGCTTCCCGCGGTCGCGGTCGAGGCCTACCCCAGGGTTTACCCGTACCGGACCCCGTGAGCGATGATATTCCCGGGACGTCCACGTCAGGAGCTGGTAAGAAACCTGGGGAAAAAGTGTCCGGGACTTTGGTAAATTATTCGCCGGCAGAAGAGTTAGCAGACTCTGACTTAGTCATCTCCAGCATCAGATAAAGAGTCTATTTGTTTGAGCCCATGCCTAGAGAATTGCTATGGAACAACATGGGAGATGTTTTCTCAGCACACAGCTGTTCGGAGTGGACAGCTATGGACTCCGGGGAAACTACCCCCAGGGAGGGAACCCCGGACATTGCTAAAATAACTTTGCCTATTAAGAGGACTGTTTCTAAACCTACCAAGGCTATGGTAAACAAGTCCCCGGATTCATGTGTGTTGCCCGGGACGGGGAGTTCTCGGACATTGCCTAGACTCGCCCGTCTACAACGAGTGGTAATGAAAAGAGTAGCCACGGAGTATGGCCTGGAGTTCCCGTACGTGCCGAAACAGATAATGCAGGGGATTGAGGCAAACAGGGAGAAATGGTGCAGTGAAGCCACCTGGGACTATTTAAAAGTACCAAAGCCATTCCGGAATCTAGACTATTCATTCATCATGGCTGATCGGTTCCAGGGGTGCCAGTTAGACTGGAGCTACGGGCGGCATATCCATGCCGATCGGGTAATCATTTGGAGACCAGGGAAGGACAATGTTACTTATTTTATTACCACCCTGGATAAAAAAGGAAAACCTCTGACTTTGCCGGATCCCAGGTTTTACCTATGAGTATTTAAAGCAACTCGTTGTCTGCAATTCCATTTTTTTTCTTTATTGCAAGGAAGAAATACTTTCAACTAAGAGAAGGGATTTTTGTTTGCCTTCTCATATTGCTATGCTAACTGGACTTTGGGGAAGTTAGACAGTTAGGAATAGGGTTGCTGAGGACGTCGGAGACAAGATGTCAACTGTTACAGCCCCTGCTTAAAGAACTTTTGTGTGTTGCCTCTGACACTAGGTGGCAGTGTTCGATAGAGTAGGGCAGTGGTCCCCAACCTTTTTGGCACCGGGGACCGGCTGCGTGGAAGAAAATTGTGCCAATGACCGTAGGGGGTTACGATTTTTTGCGGGCAATGGCTGGTGTTAGCGCTTCAATCATCACGGCACCATGCTTAATATGGTGTCAGTGTGATTGAAGCGCATTATTTATATTATTACATTGTAGTAATAAATGAAATAGTTCAACTCACCATAATGTAGAATCAGTGGGAGCCCTGAGCGTGTCACTTGCCACTGTCGCCTGCACCCGGGTGTGGATTGTCACTTGCCACATCACCTGCCACGCTTACTGCCACAAGATGTGGATTGTCACTTGCCTGTCACCAGATGCGGAATGTCACTTGCCACATCACCTGCCACGCTTACTGCCACAACATGCGGAATGTCACTTGCCACATCACCTGCCACAAGATGTGGATTGCCACCTGCCACGTTGCCTGTCACCAGATGTGGAATGTCACTTGCCACCTGCCACGTTGCCTGTTACCAGATGTGGAATGCCACTTGCCACCTGCCACGTTGCCTGTCACCAAATGTGGAATGTCACTTGCCATGCCACCTGCCACATTGCTGTCACCAGATGCGGAGTGAGTGGAGCGCCCCTTGTGGTATATCAGGCAGACAGCTGAGGGGGTGAACTACAAGTCCCAGCTCACCTCACCTGTACTCCCACACACAGCTCACCTGTAACTGATGATGTCACATCTCTGTGGGATCGCCCCTCTGGATGTAGCAGGGTGTCTCCCTCGTCTTGCTGCAGCCGGTCTCACCTGGCAGAGGGAGGGTTCGGGACTCCTTCGGCTGTCACTCTGGCTCCACCCTTCTGCCATTCCTGATTAGCTGTCCGGGGGGGCAGGCAATCTGCGCCGCTGAACAAGGACTTTCAGGAAGTTCTCACAGGAGCCGCAGGAGAGCAGCGATGCGGGGCGGGCAGTGTGAGATGATGTCATCTCTCTGCTCCCTCCGACACTGAGACAGAGCACTGGCTTTGAGGGCGGAAGAGCGGTGATGCAATGGGCGGAGAGAGATGATATCTCTGCTTGCCCGCTCGCTTCTTCAATTCACCCAGTGCTCTCATGCCGGCAGCCCAGCATGTCTCTTGAGAGCCACCCGCACCCGCGGCCCGACTGCAGAAGGGCCACGGCCCGGTAGTGGGCCGGGGACCGGGGGTTGATGACCCCTGGAGTAGGGAAAGACTTTTCTACATTTATCACTTAGGCTTTAAAAGTAAAAGAAGGAAAGTTCCACCTCTACAGTTATTTTGCTGTGTGTCTTTGTGTCTTGTTTTCCCTTTTAGGTACCAGATCTTCTTTTAATACCTCCGGAGAATGGGGAGGGCTAGATAGTTAGTGATGGGTGGTAACGTGTGATATATGATGTATATTGTGCTATTATCTTATTGAGAATTTTATACCATTGTTATATCTTGTCTCTTTCCCTTGTTCCCTTCCCCATCCAAGTTTTTTTTTGGTTCAGGTACCAAATCCTCAGGCTTGAGGAGTTGTTTTTTTTCCCAAACACTGGGGACAGTGTCTTTATGCAGCAGGGGGAGTATGTAGCGCCCTGCTCCCAATGACTGGACGCTATGTCAAATCTAGTGGGTGTCTGAGCTTGTAGTTGGCTCAGACTCTGTATATAATTATGCTAAATTAGCTTCTGTTCCGGCTATGGCTGTGATGGGCAGACTTCCCACTGTTCGCCTGTGGGTGGCGTTACCACCCCAGGCCAATGTGGAAGACTGACAGGCCAAAGTGCATTGGGTACCTTCCCCCGGGGACAGTTCAGTGGGCGTGGTCTACCCGCTAAGCATGCTGGGGAAGGGTACTTAAGGGGCAGACGCCATTTTGGGGGGTATTTTTTCCCCTCGCGGCCCTCCTGGCACGAGGAGTGTGTGTGTTCCTGGCCTCGGGACCATGTTGGCCCGAGGCTGCAACTCTACCAAGTAGGCCCAGTTATGCTGACTGAGGCCTACACTTTGAAGGTGATCCTGTGCTGTCCGTCCCGAGGGAGGAAGCCACTCAATGGAGGAAACCAGGGAAGGACCTGTCCTGGAAAAGACCGAGTGGAAGGCTGGTGTCTTGAGGAGGGCCTTGTGATTCCATTGGAGGATGCGCCGCAACTAAAGCTCACCTTGCAGTCTGCCAGATCGGCTTAAAGGTTCTTGATTGCTTGGCTGGAAGTCCGGGCGTTAAGTCCTGTGGCAGAGGACCCCGGATTATCCAATTGTTCGTGCATCATTCCGGCTGCTGGGCCGGGTGGGGGGGCCTATCCGGGTGAGCAATACCCACTCAGGGAGGAGGGGTGACTAACTTTATACTTGAGGAGTTTCCCTTCAACCTTCTACTACTCTTCAAATGTTTTATGCAAAAGGAAAATAAAACCTAACAGCTTAAGGTTTTACATCTTGTGTGGACATTGAAGTTTCTACAGACTTTCTTCCCCTAGACAACGAATACTGAGGTAACGTGCAAGGCCCAAATTAAAACCAGCAGCTCCTACGGGGTGTGCTACATATATAGGAAGGCTGGTATGCTAGCCTGAAATTATGGGAGGAGTTCGAGGGGTACTTATACAGACCATCCACGAGGGTCAGCGTCGGCTGTAGTGCGCGGTACTCGTCGTCATCAGCCGACGCCTTACGACTCGCAACGTCCGTGTAGTTGCTTTCGTACCTTCCAGCTTCGCTCGCAGTTGATCGTATCCCCACTCGCGGTCGCAGGTAGGACCGGCCGTTACCGTTCGTACGAATCGTAGCGCCGGTACACGTTTCTTCTTTTACAAAAATCACACGGTTCATAACCCCGTGTTTTCCGTCTGCATCGTATGTTTATCGACTAGTCCAGTTGTCTTTCGTACCCTGTCACACCCACGTTGCTACCGGTAACGGTCCGTCCAGACACTACGGCTCTCAGAGCTGTTGTACGAATTACTCACAGCTCGCAAGGCTCTCGCCTCAGTCGCACATCCGTTACCCAGTCGTCGGACTGGTATCCCACACTGCACTTCCTTATCCCTAGTCACTGATGCCCTACACCTCCTACGATACTCTCCCTTCACCTTACTGATGCCCCACACCTCCTACTTACACCATACACCAAACAGTCTGGGCCGGCTCTTGTCGCTAACAATCGGCACTACAGGCCGGACCCTCGACAATCACAAGCCCCTTCAACTTCGAAACAACGAACACCCGTCCGAATCCAGCCGTATCTCCGGCGCTACGATTCGGACCCGGGAAATTCAAATCCCCGCCTTGCACCCGTTATCAGCCCGTATACAGGCACAGCATCGGCTTAGAGATTCGGATCTCTGGCATCCTCGTTGGTTCCGAGCACAGTCGCACCACCGGCTCATCGGCTCGGACCTACAAACATCGAACCGCTAAACCATCCGAATTCAGTCGTAGCATAGGCTCAAACTTTCGAACCAATGGCATTCCCAAGCGATCCGAGTCCAGTCGCTTCACCGGCTCAATCGACTCGGATCTCTAGCAACTGACCCTCCTATCCGATCTGAACCCAGTCGTAGCATCGGCTCAAAGGTTCGGATCCTCCGCTAGCATGGCCGTTCTGGGCTCAGTCGCGGTCGAGTCACAGTCGCACCACCGGCGCATACCGCTCCGATCTTCAGCAGTAAACTTCTTTAGCCGACCCGAATCCAGTCGTAGCATCGGCTCCAAGTTTCGGATCCTCGGCTGAAACAACCAATTCGTTCGCAGTCGCATACCCGGCTCTAAGCAGCTCCGACCCATACCTCCGATACAACGTCGAACGTCTCAGAATGTTACGAATCCAGCCGTAGCATCGGCCACAATGATTCGAACCCCAAGCCGCTATACACACGCATTACTTACCACTCCCGTTTCACCACGAAACGGCCATCCCCACACACTCGAAAGTCACAAACTCTTCTTCTTTCGTCTCCTTAAGGCATTTGTTCCTCGCAAGCGCTGCGAGCGTTCGACGAGTGGTTGCACACCAGCCACTCACCTCCTCCAGTAGTCAAACGGCCACTCACCAATTTCTCTATCCCTTTCCACCACACACGCCAGTTTAGATTGAGTTTCCATCCCGTCCACCCTGCAATCCAGGTCGGACGATATCTCCCGATTAAAAAAAAAAAAAAAAAAAAAAAAGGGGGGCAGGGGGTCTTACACACTTCTTCACCCGGAGCTACCTACCGCTCCCACAACTCTTCAGGCCTACAAAAAACAAAAAAACAATAAAAATAAAAATAAAAAAAATAAATAAAATAAATAAAATATATATATATATATATATATATATATATATATATAATAATAAATAAAAAAAATATATATATAATAAAAAAAATAAATAAATAAATAATAATAATAAAAAAAAAAAAAAAAAAGGAATAGATATATATCTCCATGTCACCCTCCTCACAGGTCCCGGTCGACCCGTGTCTCGACCTCAACCAAGACAGGGCTCAAGTCAGGTGCGTAAACGCAAGGCCCCTCCTTGCTTTCTCTCCGCACTCTTTCACGACATATTTGCCTTCACATACACAATTCGACCGCTCACCAGGCGCTAGCAACTGCCACATACTTCTACGCATGACACTCTGTTTTCGAAGCCGATCCGAGATCCTTCACTACGCAGACAAGGTCACCAACATCACCTTGCTGGCAGTGCAGGAGTTGGCAGACCGACCACACGTCATTGAACTACAGATCGAAACATTCCTACTTAGCATACCAGACTCCAGCTACCCGCCCCAGTACGCCCTGGGGGCTCTGGTTCATCAGTCTGTGCCAAGCACAGACGGCACCCGAGCTATCGGTTACCTAGCCAGTCACCTCCTGGCTCACCTCGGTTGCCACGCACTCTTTTGAGTTTTCTAAATTACACTCAACAAGCGCTCGTATGCAAAACTTGGCTATCCTCTGCGCCTGTCATTCCTTATTCTGTCCATCCTCCCTTCCTTCTCCCTACCCACTTTCGTACCTCCTCTATCCCCTCCATACCTGGCATCTCACTCTATAAACATACATTCCCCCCCCCCCTTTTCTTTCTCGTTTTTTCTCCAACCCCCAACATGTCGCAGACCGACTGCGATGACTTTACCTTCGTCCCATCGTCACCACGTTCGGGTTCAGCGGACGACTCCACACAGTTCCTCAGGGCTGGACCATCCCCAGGCTTACAGCCGAACTACGCCGTAGGGGCATCCCCTACCCGGCCACGGCCAGGGAAACCAAGCTGTTAGGCTGCTGTTCCATAACCAGCGGCAACTCTACCAGACAAATTCCGCTGCAGTCGATATCCTCAGCATTACTCAGCTACACGCCTTGGTGACCACACTGGCAACCGCAGTCACCGACGTCCAGGCTAGAGTAGGGGCCCTGGAAACACGGTCAGCCGCGCCCCTATCAGCCCCAGTCTCCACCGTCGTTACCGAACCCCCCACGGTAGGTACGCCCGACGCTTGCACCCCTTTTTCTTCGCACCTGGTCCCAGCGGGCATCAGGAAGGACATCCTAAGCGATAGGACGCGAACCTAGCGTCCCCACGCATCTTCGGCACAGGTCATAACAGGGAACAAGCCGCGTGCCTAGGGGGACGTCTCAGTCATCCTAATGGCCAAGGACCCCAGGCTCGCTCGCAAACTCGAAAGCGACAAGTTCGTGGTAGCCTCTGGAAGCCTTAGAGATGTAACCAGTCCTCCCAGTCAGACTAGGATGTCCAATTTGAGCACCGGGGGGCGCAGCCATCTCCAGCAACTTAATTTCAAGGGTTGCTTTTACCCCACCGCAAACTTCTGCACATCCGCCTCCTGTGCCAGAAGGCTCTCCCTAGAAATACCTGCGGCGCCAAGCAGCAGAGTCCAGCTGGACCAGGCCACATGCACTTTGGGCGGCTCGACTTTCTCTCCTCACATCCAACTTCCTCTCTAGCAGACTTTCTAGTACAGGGGACACTACAGGGTTCCACACCGGACTCGTTACACTGCCTGACTCATTCCAAAACTACCCAGTCAAACTCCAGCATACCCTCACAGGAGTTTTCCCGATGGTTTAGGATTCTTGTGAGATCTAAGGAGTCCAAGAGAGGTCTTTAAAACCTTGATGTGCCCACAACCGTGTAGAAAGTAGAAAGACCGGCACAGTTCATCTCCTTCCTGGTAATCATTCTAGACAAACGCGCCATGCGGGCCAGCCCACCTCTCGGTAGATTGACCCGCATCAGGACAGTCATCCATACGTCCACCGACACGCAAGGGTGCACTAACCCACAGCTACAATCCCTACTGGGCATGCTCAAACCACGATGAGGATCGTCTCTCAAGGGCGATCCTTTATCGCACGCTTCTTAGTGTTCCTCTCCCAGGCACAAGACCCTGACCAAGTCATTAAGCTAGACGCAGCCTCCGTAGCAGGATCTGGCCATGGGGGACCAATTCCCTGAGACCGGATAGGTAAACCCTTGTTTATCCCATCAGCATTTTCCTCATCACCTCAGATAATCACGGACATAGCAGCTTCCACAAGCTTCGCTGCAACTTTTGGCCATCATTGGTTTCAGGAGATCCGATCCATCAGAGATGCTCACAATTCCGCTTTTAGTCAGTCCTCCTCTCTATTTGAGATCTACCCCATAGTCGCAGCAACTCAAGTACGGGGCAGCCCCGGGCAGGACAGACCGCCACGTTCGCCACAGACAACCAGGCTACAGTCACAGTCGTTAACAAAGGCAGGTCAATAAATCGTTGTCCGTCATGTCCTTCCCACGCAGGCTGTTGCTACTTTCCCTACATCATCAGCTCAGTAGCCTCAGTGTCCACATCCCCGGTCAATGCAACACCTCGGCCGACGCGCTATCCCGCTTGACCATGCCACATCCTCTCACAGAAGCCGGAGCCGACTCGACCATGTCCGGCGTCCCACATTAGTCGCAACCAACTCTGGAATCGGATAGCACCTCCATGGTGCTACCTCCCTCGTCAATGCATCCTGATCCGCCAACACACTACAGGTGGCGGCAACCACACTCTAGTACCAAACGCTTACCAGTGACCAGCGCCATACTCCGGGACATGTCTGCTATCCTTTCACGTTCTCCCTTCGGTCTATGGCCCAGCCTGGTAGTTCAAGCAGCCACTTACCTAGCCTTTTACGATTTTACGGCCGGCGAATTACTATCACCAGCCCTAAATGCCGAGTACTACTCGGGCACCACCCGACTTGCCACCGAAGTCATTTCATCCTACACCCGACGGTGTCGGAAATGATACAACCCGGTCCCGGAGTAGACATTAAACCTTTCCAGACACACAACGCTATGGCCGTTCTACGGTAATTGGTAAACTCTGCTGTCCGAGCCATCTGAGGACAGCCCTCTACTACCTTTCCCAACTGAACCCCTAAGCGGGAACCAGTTCGTCAGCCACGTCAGAACACTCCTGAGCATCTCGGGCCTTGACCCAGGATGTTACTCAGGACTCGCTTTCGCATTAGAGCAGCCCCAGCAACATCACGAAACAGAGTTCCTGACCACGCAATAAGGAAGATAGGCAGGTGGAAATCCTTGTGTTTCGCCCGACACGTCCCCGATCCTCAGTCAGAAATATCACGAGCCTTTAACAGTCTCGCTCTATAATGGTTTACCTGACATAATAGATCAATTCCTTCCTAACCTTGTGTGACTTTTTGGCCCCTTTCTTTGGCATACCGTACAAAAGGCCAGGCCACACTTCAGGTCTTATTTGTGTTGTTAGTCTTGTGACGTGTTTATGTGATCCATATCTCTTCGGACAGAGGGCTCCGACCATAAATAGGAAGGCTGGTATGCTAGCCTGAAATTATGGGAGGAGTTCGAGGGGTACTTATACAGACCATCCACGAGGGTCAGCGTCGGCTGTAGTGCGCGGTACCCACCCACCCATATCTCCCTTTTCTAGGGCACTCCTCTACAACAATTCTCAGCAGAATTATCTATCACTTCTATTCAGGTATGGCCCCTTTCTTTGGCATACCGTACAAAAGGCCAGGCCACACTTCAGGTCTTATTTGTGTTGTTAGTCTTGTGACGTGTTTATGTGATCCATATCTCTTCGGACAGAGGGCTCCGACCATAAATATATATATATCAAAACCCTTTTTATCTATCTATCGCTATTTATCTTTATACAGATAGTCGTCGTTTAACGACTTACCTATTTAATGACCACTCGGACTTACGACCAGCTCTCCCCACCCTAACGGCCCGCTATACATCATTGTATTGTACAGTACAGAATTTTCGTTTGTGTTCAGTACTTTTGCAAATTAAAACAACGTTATTGAGCTGAAGTTTTGTGTTTTAGACCTTTTTTCACAATGCAGTACAGTAGTTAAGAATGCTTAAAATTTTGATTACCTGTGGCTCCTCGTTTAACGACCAATTCATTTAACAACCTGGTCGTTGGAACAGAACCTGGTTTTTAAGTGAGGAGAGCCTGTATATATGTTTAGGAGGCAGCAGGATCAGAGAATGGGCAATTGTAAACCTAGCCTTGCAGTTTGTCCCAACCTCTGTCACTGTAGCTTTTGGTGGATATCTTGGCATGGGTGCATGTGATTGTGATTAAAGCTGAGGTCCGCCTAAAAAAAAAAAATATTAAAAGCCAGCATCTACAAATACTGCAGCTGCTGACTTACCTGTCCAGGGTGCCAGCGATGTCGGCAGCCGAAGCCGAGCAATCGCTCGGCTCTCGGCTGCCCCCGCCGCCATCCTCGGTGAGGGAATCAAAAAAAGTAAGCGTTGCGGCTTCACTTCTCAGTTTCCTATTGCGCATGCGCGAGTTGCGCAGCGCGTCCTAACTGGTCCCCGCTATCTTCTGGGACCTGTGTGTTTCCCAGAAGACAGCGGGGGGGGGACGAGAAGTGACGTAGACCCCGCAGATTCTGCGGGGGTCTATGCACGGAAGTGGGTGCAAATACCTGTATCATACAGGTATCTGCACCCCCCTTCCTCCTGAAAGGTGCCAAATGTGACACCGGAGGGGGGGAGGGTTTTCGAAAAGCGGAGGTTCCATTTTTGTGTGGACCTCTGCTTTAAAGAATTAAATAAATAAAGGAATGATGAATATAAAATAATTTCATATATAGAATATTGTGTTCAAATCGAATAGTGTTATCATCATACAGTTTTTTTTATTTTTTTGTAGTAGTGATTCCTTTTCCTGAACATACCTGAATGCTGACAGTTATTTTATATATTATAGAGCATAATCCTATGCTCTTTCCTAGATCTGGGGACACACTCCAAGGTCAGAACTTGTAACAAGCATTTCCTTGTGGAGGTTGTGAAAAGCCACACGCTGATATTCAACCCAGTTAAAGTCTATGAAGAAATGGCTTCAGCTTACCTCCTCCTGGAAGCCACGCCCCGCTGATGCATTTCACCTGCCTACTGGCTTATTCATAGACTAAGCAAATGGACAGGTAAAATACATCATAGCGGCGTGGCTTCCAGGAGAGTAGCTGAAGCCATTTCTTTGTAGACTTTAACTGGGCTGAGTATCAGTGTGCAGCTTTCCACACCCTCCACTAGTTTGTTTCGGTGGGCCAGGAAGCCTGCACCCTGACAGCATTGGAGTCACTGGATTGTTCCCTTAGCACCTGGAGTAATACTTACTGGTCTTATTTGAAGCATTTCCTCATAACTATTGCCTTAGAGAATAATGGGAGGTGCAAACTCTAGGTAAATGCTGTTTGCCCCTAAAATTAAACTGGCAATGAGTAAAATACAGGGGCTGCCATTGCCAAAGCTGACCCTCTTATAAAAATCTCTCTGGCTGCAAGCAATTACTTGCCAGTGACACAACAGGGAGCAATATAAAAACTCTGCAAAGTGAGGAAAACCCCCTCTTTGATGGTTGTCATTGGATTACTTCCACTTTAAAAGTTTGTTTTTTGTGGGTAGAGATCGCACTGGACCGACTCAATCTGCCACTGTTTGTAGATAGGAGGTCAAAGGGGCAGATAGAAAGGGTTTCCTTCCAAAGATTAGTGCCTGGCTTTTTGGGAGGATAAAGGGCCCTGTTCGGGGCCTGGGCTGCTACTACCTCGGGGTGCTTCCTAATGGTCGTTTCCGTATGTGAGTGGGTGTAAAGGAGCGCCCGGTGTCCTGTAGATGTAAATATAAAAATGTTTTATTGAGCGTATAGATGATAAGATAAAGCAAACGTATAAAAAGGGGGGGGGGGGGAACTCCCGCGCTGTCTAACGGGCCAAATGGAAGGAACACTGCTGCAGTCACCTAGGGTCTGATCCTAACAGAGAAATGAATGCATGTGTGAATGGTGGTGACTGCGCTGTGAGGGGAGGGAAAAGTGAAGGGGGGGAGGGGAGTGGCAAAAAGGAAGGTGAAATGTGGCTGGTAGACAAAGTGAGGCAAAGGGGGAAAAAACTATGATACTGCTGGATTGCAGTAAATCCCTAGTGCATAAATGACAAATATAATGAACATCCAAAAACAAAAAGTGTCAATGTGTAAACATAACCAAACACATAATAAAAAGTCCCAAATGAGGTAGATTCCTGTGCCGTGTATAATGATCCAAAGAAACAAACCAACATGGATAAAAAGTCTATGTGTAGTAAAAAAACCTTCACCAAACAAAATACAGCGTGCTGGACCAATTCTTCAGTGATGAACACCTCTGTGTGTACTAGCAGCTCACCTCACTGCTGTTTTAGACAAACAGCTGAAGTAGATCGCAGATCTGGATACAAGTGGTGGTAGCAGGTGGTCTCCCTTCTAGTATGGAAGTAATCTCAATAACAGATGTGTGTCATGGAAGAGACAAGCATGAACAATGCGTACATAGCGTGACACTGTGGGATAAGCCAAAATAGGCGAAGATAGGTCTCAGGGTCATTCACTCACTTCAATAACAAAAACTAGGGCGTCAATCCACGAGCGCCAAACTCGTATCCCCTATGCAGTGTCAGCCCTGTATAAGTTTGGGTTCACTCTTGTTCCCAGGTGTCAGGCGATCAGAACACAATGGATGGCAGAAGCAATGGGAAAGAGGGAACTCATAGTATGACTCTGTATGGTTAAAACAAGGGTTTATTAACATAAATTAAAAACTCACATTTAGTAGATAAAAGGCAGTATAAACATCCACGAGCTCCAAGCTCGTCTCCTGCCATCAGGCTGTGTCTGTACCCAGTGCTCCAATCCCGACGCGTATCGTCACACCACGTGACTTCATCCCCTTGTCATTTATGCACTAGGGATTTACTGTAATCCAGCAGTATCGTCGTTTTTTTCCCCCTTTGCCTCACTTTGTCTACCAGCCACATTTCACCTTCCTTTTTGCCACTCCCCTCCCCCCCCCTCACTTTTCCCTCCCCTCACAGCGCAGTCACCACCATTCACACAAGATAAAGCAAACGCCTTTCAGGGGACATTAGACTGCCACTTGCCCAGGGCTGTTCAGAAGATAAAAAGATAAACAAAAACATATCTGTAGAAGAATGTACACTGCTCAAAAAAATTTAAGGAACACTTTGAAAACATGTCAGATCTCAATGGGGAAAAATATCATGCTGGTTATCTATACTGATATGGACTGGGTAATGCGTTAGAAACTAAAGGATGTCACATCATTTGATGGAAATGAAAACTATCAACCTACAGAGGGCTGAATTCAAAGACACCCCGAAAATTAACAAGAAAAAATGATGCAGCAGGCTAGTCCAGTTTCATTGCACCAACTCAAAATGGTACCTACTAGTTTGTATGACCCCCATGTTCTTGTATGCATGCCTGACAACATTGGGGCATGCTCCTAATGAGATGATGAATGGTGTCCTGGGGTATTATCTCCCAGATCTGGATCAGGGCATCACTGAGCTCCTGAACAGACTGAGGTACCATCTGGAGGCATTGGATGGACTGAAATATAATGTCCCAGAGGTGTTCTATTGGATTTAGGTCAGGCCAGTGTTGGGGCCATTCAATGGTATCAATTTCTTCCTCCTCTAGGAACTGGCCACTCTCGCCACATGAGGCCGGGCATTGTCGTGCTCCAGGAAGAACCCAGGACCCACTGTACCAGCGCAGGGTGAGAGTCTGACAATGGGTCCAAGGATTTCATCCTGATACCTAATGGCAGTCAGGGTGCCATTGTCTAGCCTGTAGAGATCTGTGCGTCCCTCCATGGATATGCCTCCCCAGACTATCACTGACCCACCACCATACTGGTCATGGTGAAGAATGTCACAGGCAGAATAACGTTCTCCACGACTTCTCCAGACCCTTTATATCTGTCACATGTGTTCAGGGTGAACCTGCTCTCACCTATGAAAAGCACAGGGCGGCAGTGGTGGACCTGTAAATTCTGGTGTTTTGCCAAGCAAGCTCCACGGTGTCGGACAGTGAGCACAGGGCCGGCACCGTGGGAGGACATCAGGCCCTCAGGCCACCCTCATGAAGTCTGTTTCTGATTGTTTGGTCAGAGACATTCACACCAGTGGCCTGCTGGAGGTCATTTTTGTAGGGCTCTGGCAGTGCTCATCATGTTCCTCCTTGCACAAGGGAGCAGATATGGGCCTGCTGATGGGTTAAGGACCTTCTACGGCCCTATCCAGTTTTCCTAGAGTAAATGCCTGTCTCCTGGAATCTCCTCCATGCTCTTGAGACTGTGCTGGGTGACACAGCAAACCTTCTGGCAATGACACGTATTGATGTGCCATCCTGGAGGATTTGGACTGCCTGTGCAACCTCTATAGGGCCCAGGTATCGCCTCATGCTACCAGTAGTGACACTGACCCTAGCCAAATGAAAAATGGGTGATAAACAGTCAATAAAGATGAGCAGGGAAAAAAAATGTCAGTGGCCTCCACCTGTAAAACCATTCCTGTTTTGGAAGTCGTCTCATTGTTGCCCATCTAGTGTACCTGTTGTTAGTTTTATTTCAACCCCCTTTGCTACTTAACTGACAAGATCAATATCCCAGGAGTTTAATTGACTTGATGCTATACTCTGAATAAAAAGTGTTCATTTAATTTTTTTGAGCAGTACATAAACAAATGGAACTGGTAACTAACAGTCAGAAAACTAATAACATTTGCATATGACAAATTCTCTTAGGAATTCAAAAACCATCAGGTGAAACTTCTGAGTGCTATATGGGAAGAATGTGTGCATATGTATCTGTATGTGATTATCAAATGATAGGATTGTGTATTACTACTAAAACCAGTTGTCACTTAGACTATATGTAGAAAAGATGCCAGATTAAAAATACATATATACTATCCAAATAAAAATAGAAAGGGGATTGGGCAAGAAGGCTGGGGATGGGGTGGACTGAGGAATTTGCAGGGGGGGGGGGGAGTTGGAGGATGCTTGGAGATGGTGCGGGTTCCAGATAATAGGTTATGTGAGACCAGGGCAGCCATCAGGAATTTTGGGGCCCCTTACACAGCTTCAGGCATGGCCCCCTGGAGCCGAGGAGAACCGGCAGGGGGTGCTGCCGCCGCAAATTGAGAAGCGGGGGGGCTGCCGCAAATTCAGAAGCAGGGGGGGTGCTACGAATTGAGAAGCAGGGGGTTTGGGTGCTGACGAACACAAAAAAACACAGAAGGACAAAAAACAAAAAAAAGGGGGGTTGACATCCAGGGCCCTGTGGACCTCTGGGCCCCTTACAAAAAAAAAAAAAAAATATGGAAAAAAAAATATATAAAAAAAGGGAGGTTTCCATCAGGGGCCCTGTGGACCTCCGGGCCTCTGGGACCTCTGGGCCCCTTCAAAAAAAAAAAAAAAAAAAAAAAAAAAAAAAAAAAAAAAAAATTAAAAATTAAATAAAAAAATTAATAATATTTTTTTTAATAAAAAAGGGAGGTTTCCATCCGGGGCCCTGGGGCCCTCCGGGCCTCTGGGGACCACTAAACCCCTTACAAAAATAAAATAAAAAATAAAATAAAAAAATAAATAAAAAAAACCAAATTAAATAAAAAAATGAATAATAAAAAAAAATTATAAAAAAAACATTTAAAAAAAGGGGGGTTGACATTCGGGGCCCTGGGGAACTCCGGGCCCCTGGGGACCTCTGGGCCCCTTACAAAAAAAATAATAAAAAATAAATAAAAAATAAAATGATGGCGGCCATGTGTGAGACTAGGCAAGAGTGTCCGAGGTGGTATGTGGAGAAACCGATGACTGTAGCCCGCTGGGGAGACCGTACATTTAAAACTTTGGAACTTCCTTTGTTTTAGTTCTGGTGATGACGGTTTACACTTTCCAGGACAAATAGAGATGGTGAATATCTCCAACAGGGACACAGACAGCAGCAAAAACCTGACAGAGTTCCCAATCCCTAACCACACTAATCCAAAACGGAAAAAACCCAACAGAGTTTCCAATCCCTAACCACACTAATCCAAAATGGAAAAAAACGTTTTGGCTTTAGATGCACTTTCATGTTTTTTATTTTTGCTATTGTAAAAGCCTGTTTTTTCTCTATAGAGCTCAATAGCTCAAGCTGAAATCTACACACACCAGTGAATGAGGGACAGAATGCCTAAAAGGGAAATTCATGTTCTGTGCTTTCACTATCCCATTATGCTCTTGGAATCCTTTATCATGTGTTATATGTTTATTTGAAAAACAAATTTGTATATACCGCAGAAAACACAGATTTAAAGTACAGTATTCGTTTTAAAATGTATTAGCTTAAAAAATAATAAAATAATATGGACAGAAATTTTTCCTTTAAAATCTCCCTTCGTTTTTTAAATTGATTCAGCCCGCAGATTAACTTGCATTCAGATCTCATAGCTATATTTAAGCACCATACAGAACCAATCAGAATTTATACAGGAAGTTTATGAAAGCTGAATTTATAAACACACAACTCTCTCTTTCTACAGATATTAATGGACCAAGTCGCACACCCAGACTCTTGCTCCACTGAAATGCCAGGATGACATCTGGAAAACAGATGCTTGGCCATGACTGGTCCATCATTGCAAACTTCTTCATAGAAAGGCCTTGGAAGCTCCCAGCATGCTTTGTATATTCCCAGCATGCACAGGAAACCACCAGCATTCATGACTCTTGGCAATGACAAGATCACCACTACATTTACTAACACATCAACTTGATGATACTCTGTTAAAACGTTTTTTATCAAAGAGTTCTGCGATATCTCAGTGATTCCCAGTCTGCTCTTAGGAATTTCTCTTTTTCTCAGCTTTCGTGAAGCTGCAGAAAGATAACTGAGATGCCGTATAGAAAAAATAAAATAAAATGAATGAACGTCTCATTATAAATGATTGTATTGAAGCCAGTGTAATAATGTATCATTGGGGGATTGTTTATGGAAACTAAAGAATTAGAGGTTGTATTATAAATAGTAAGTAGCCAATCACATTATGTCATTTTGAAGTGCAAATAGCTCAAAATGTGTTGTGTATCAGTGATGTACAAAAAGTGAGAGTATGAAGTCTGTATAATTTCTGTAATAATAGTGCAAGACTGTACAGTCACATGACAAGAGGCTGCAGTCCCGCACAAATCCCTAAACAAAAGCTTACTGAATCTGGTACTGAGTGACTAAAGGGAATATGAACATGTGCTTTCCATATGAAGGGCAAAGTAACAGATTCAGGTTAATGCTTACCACTCCTCCAGTAGCACTTACAATACTTACCTCCCATACCCCCCCCCCCCCCCCCCACCGCCACTCTATAAAGCTGCTGGGAGTGAAGAAAGGAAGCTCTGTGTATTAAAGCAGAAAAAAAGTGGACAGCCGCACATCTAAAATCACCTTTATTGTTCATACTGATTAAAAACACAATTTAGCAGGGAAAACGCAGAAGCAAACAGCTAACGCGTTTTGTGATTCGCTATGTCAGCTATAGTTAACCACATGCCGACCGCCGCATGCCAATTTACATCGTCAGAATAGCACGGGCAGGCAAAAGGGCGCGCCTCTTTGAAATGCCCGCGGGTCCTGCGAAACTCGATATTCCCCGGCGGCCTGCGATTGCGGCAAGGAGAGACAGAACGGGGAGCTGCCTATGTAAACAAGGCTTTTCTATGTTCTGCCTAGCAACATGACAGGGATCTACAGCTCCCTGTCATCGGGAGCAGTGATCTCTGTCATGTTGTAGTGAGCCCACCCCCCCTACAGTTAGAACAAATCCAGGGAACACACTTAACCCCTTGATCGCCCCCTAGTGTTTAACTCCTTCCCTGCCAATGCCATTTATACTGTAATAAGTTGCTATTTTTAGCTTTGATCGCTGTATAAATGTCAATGGTCCCAAAATAGTGTCAAAAGTATCCGATGTGTCTGCCGCAATGTCGCAATCACGATAAAAATCGCAGATCGCCACCATTACTAGTAAAAAAATAATTAATAATAAAATGTCATAAAATCTATCCCCTATTTTGTTTCCCAAAAATATGTAGAAGAATGCATATCGGCTCAAACTGTGGAAGAAATTTGTTTTTTTATATTTTTTTGGGGGATTTTATTATTAATTATTATAGCAAAAAGTAAAAAAATATTGCTTTTTTTTCAAAATTGTCCCTCTTTTTTGGGTTATAGCGCAAAAAATTAAAACCGCAGAGGTGATCAAATACCACCAAAAGAAAGCTCTATTTGTGGATAAAAAAGGGCGTCAATTTTGTTTGGGTACAATGTCGCACAACCACGCAATTGTAAGCTAAAGCGACGCAGTGCTGAATCATAAAAAATGCTCTGGTCAGGAAGGGGGTAAATCCTTCCAGGGCTGAAGTGGTTAAGCACTTATCAAGAGTGAAATGCGTTAGCTGTTTGCTTCTGCCTTTCCCTGCTGAATTGTGGAGATGTGATTTTAACCAGTATGAACAATAAAGGTGATTTTAGGTGTGCGGACAACCACTATGTTTCTGCTTTAATGTGAAGACAGTCACAAGCTGGGCCAGCACCTATTAATGTGTCAGCAAGGGTGGCTCAGCGTACCGACCTGGAGCAGTGCTTTTTTTTTTTCAGGAAGCTCTGTGTAATTTCCAGGCTACAACTTAGAGTCAATTGACACCTATGCCTCTGCGATTTGGCTGCATTTTATTTATGATTGGCAATGCGCATTGTAACATGTAATCACATGATGCATTAAAGCGCATTTTTCTGCATTTAAAGTGCATTTTAAATGGGGCATTACTAGTCAGCTTGATAAGGCTGGCAATGCTTCAAAACACGCAAATTACACTTTTTCATGTTTTGCCATAGACTTCTATAGACCTTACAAGGCTAGAGAAAGGGAAAAAAATCAGACATGTCATATTTTCCAAATCGTGCTGCAAAATAGCACAGCGATGTGAACACCACGTATTTATAACATTAGGACTCGGAGCATTAGCAGCATTGCTTATGTTGCAATGTTCTTGTTGTGGGCTGACAACACATCCCCTGGAATTCATAAAGACTGGCACAAACAGATTTTGCGTGCCTCACATGCATTCTAAAAGTGGCGCAGCGTGAGCCAAATTCAGGTACCCACCAAGAACTGAATTTGGCGCAGGTGTTGCACTGCAAAGTAGATGTGGAACAGTTTAGAACTGAATTTGACACACAAGTCGCTGGCAGAACCAAAGCTGTTGTAGATGTTTTCTGAATTAGGTGTAACATATTAACAAGAGCAATTATTGCCAAAAAAGTGGCACAGCAGATTTATTAAATTCACCCCACTCTGTGTTTTGATGACTGAAAATTGCAGCCTTGCCCTGTTTTCTTTTGTGAAACAACTGAAAGTGGTTGTAAACCTCAGACATTAAATATGAACAACGCATTTCCCTTTATAGTGTGTACTTCTCTCAATCCAGAGCACTAAGTGTCATTTCTGTCTGCTGCCTCATTCCTCTGCTATCAGCATGAATCTTTTCTGACAAGTTTTCCTGACACCAAGAGAGAAAAAGGTGACAGGGGCGGGAGTTCCAGCTGATTGACAGCCTCCGCTCTGTTCCTGTGTGCTATTTGAGGGGGGGGGAGTGTCCCTTCCCTCCAATCAGTTGTCAGAGCTCTGCTTACTGAGCTCTGTAGAGTGTAATTTCAGCTCTTCATCTGCTTTTTTTTTTGACAGCTCAGACAAGCTTTATAAATTATAGACTTTGAATGGATGTAGAGTAGCAGACTGCAGATAAACAGGTACAATGTAGTATATAGGAGGATTTGTTTCATTTCTGTGTATCACCTGAGGCCAGTCACTTCACTGGGTACATGTAAGGGTTTACAACCACTTCAAACCCTCCAACTATCAGTACCACATGGACACTAATTGTTCTGTAGTACCAAGATAAGAATTAGGAGATACAGTGGAACCTCCGATTGCGAGTAACGCGGTTAACGAGCGTTTCGCAATACGATCAATATTTTTTTTTAAATCCTGACTCGGTTTGCGAGTGTTGCCTCGCAAAATGAGCAGAATTCAAGCCCTTGCGGTGTGCAGTACCGCATTTGGCCAGAGGTACGGTGGTGCCGGAGCCAATCGGAGCCGTTCGGAAACACTCAGAAATACTCCGTTCCCAAGTGTTTCCGAGCCTTTCCGGGGGTTTCCGAGGGTAGCTGAACGATCTCTGAGTATTTCCAAGTCTCTCCGGTGCCCCCCCACCTCTGGCCACATGCGGTATTGCATGCCATAGAAGTCAACGTGGAACAAATTATTTTCGTTTCCATTGACTTCTATGGGGAAACTCGCTTTGATATGCGAGTGCTTTGGATTACAAGCATTCTCCTGGAACAGATTATGCTCGTAATCCTATTCTCCTTGACATAACACAGGAGGTGTGCAAAAGACACAGGACAGCTCTGAATTTCTTACA
This sequence comes from Rana muscosa, assembly GCA_029206835.1. Classification (NCBI taxonomy): domain Eukaryota; kingdom Metazoa; phylum Chordata; class Amphibia; order Anura; family Ranidae; genus Rana; species Rana muscosa. The sequence continues at coordinate 374,968,313 of CM055120.1, read as the reverse complement.
CGATCAACAGGTATTTTTTTTCACTTATCAAACAAATAAAACAAAAGGTTTTTAATGGCAATTTTGTTTTGGATCTCTAAGCATTTTTTCCAAAAGAAGATTGACACTATTTTAAATTTGTAGTTCTACTTTAACAGACCACAAATGAGCAAATAAGTGGAATAAGAAGAGAAGTTTATAGATAAGGCTTACATATACTTTAAGAATAACTGGAGCCCATCAGTAGCAAACCTGTCACTTACACTACTGTTTTGTGCTGCTAAAAAAGGATACCAATAGATTATTACTATGATAATATAATATGAGACTTTGCTATAGATTTGGAGCCAGCAACAGGTCATCTGCAACCTACCTGTCATTTTCAGCCATGTGAAGGGTAGATCACACCCCCATCATGGCAGTTGTCAATTTATTATCCTGCCCACAGATTGACAGACCTCAGATCAGAGTGGCAATAGGGATTACAGGGCTGAGGAAAGGTCTAGGCTCCTCCTCAGCTCTGACACATCATGACTTCACTCACTGTACCAGGTGCCAATGCATTTGAGGTCTGGTGAGTGAATTTTAGGGATGCAGGAATTTTTTGCTTAGAGAGGCAGATTATTTTACTGAAAGGGGGTATGTTTGCTGATGGGGGAATGTGTATTAGCTACTCCTGACCTCTGCACTTTGTGTTATACAGTTCTGACCTCTGCATTGTGTATTACATACTACTTACCTCTGAAATCTGTTACATACTACTGACCCCTGCACTCTACATGACATACTGTGGACCTTTGACTCTGGATTATTTACAACTGACCTCTACACTCTGCATTACTTACTCCATGACCTCTGAACTCTACATTACATACTACTGACCCCTGCACTCTTCATCACATACTACTGACCTCTGACTCTGGATCACTTACAACTTACCTGTACTCTGTATTACTTACTCCATGACCTTGGTAACACTCTGAGCCATTCGGAAATACTCAGAAATACTCGGAAACACTAGGAAATACTCAGTTCCCGAGTATTCCCGAGCCTTTCTGAGCCTTTCCGAGGGTTTCCGAGTGCATCCAAGCGCTCTCAGAGTATTTCTGAGTCTCTCCGGCACCCCCCCACCTCCGGCCACATGCGGTATTGCATGCAATATAAGTCAATGTGGAACTAATTGTCTTCGTTTCCATTGATTTCTATGGGGAAACTCGCTTTGGATTCCAAGCATTCTCCTGGAACGGATTATGCTCGTAATCCAAGGTTCCACAGTACATATATATACACAAACACACATTGTATATATATATATGTATTCACATAAATGTGATGGGGACATGGTTACTGTCTTGGGGCTCTGATCGAGGTAGAAGGAAGTTAATAATCTTCCTCCTTCCTCCTCAGATCCCCCCAGATCCTCTCTTCACTCCCCGATTCTCCACCTCTGAGCTGGTGAATCAGGGAGTGTGAATTCTGACACAGATCGCCAGTGAAGTGCTGAGATCGCAGCTTCATAAACTGGCCATTTCTGTGTCAGTCAATGAGGATTCTCAGTGTGCGGAGATCATCGGCGGGAGAACGTGTTCAAACACATTCTCCCCCAATTATCTCTGTTTCATAAACCGTTTATGAACTGTGATCACTGGCGATCCTCGGGATCACCGCTGTTCACTGCTTCATAAACGGACACCTTAAAGAGGAAGCCTTATCTATAAACTTCTCTTCTTATTCCACATAATTTGTAATGAAAACATCTTTGCCATTCTGAAGCTTCCCTCCACCCACTTTGCATCTTATTTTATATATACTGTGATTCTGTACTTGACAAATTTGCTGCAGAAATCTCCCTCCACTGAGTCTGGCTGCATCCATTTTAAGTGTGGGCAGCTGAAGCTGCTGCCTGTTCACTTCCTGGATTTATTTAGACACACAGAGGCACACCTCCAGCTCTGCAGCTCTCATTGGCCATCTTATGACTCATCCCCCCTCCCTTCCTGGTAAACGCTCACGAGAGTGAGAGGGGGCTGTGCATGATGTCATTAGCCTAGGCTAATAACCAGACAAGAAACAGGAAGTGGGCTGTATAAGGTATTTACTGGCAGAAAAAAAATGTTTTACTATCCAAAGTTAAATCAAGGGCAGAAAAAATTACTGAAGTTCTGCTTTAAATATTTCAACCATGTGTAAATAAAAATCCATTTATTTTTTCAAAGACTTAGGTTCACTCTAAAGTATAAAGCTAAATGAACATTAATTTTGCTAAGTGAACAGTCCCCACGCTTTATGTAAATCACTTCCACTGCAGCATCACAACCAGAGCAGATACATGTATGGCATTTTCATCATCACCAATCTGATAGCTCTGCAGAGCAATACATGCTGCAATCTTATATACATTCATTCCATAAATTAAATCGTTAATGTAAAGGGGAGATAAAAACAAACAATATATATATATATATATATATATAAGACAACAGTCCCTTCATATTAAAGTGTGGCTATTTCAAATACAGTTAGCACCCAATAATATTTTTACCGGGTACCCAGATTGGTAGGTTTCCTAAAACATCGTCTGTCTAATGAACCTGTGCTGACTTCAGATGTTTCTACAAGAAATCAGAACATTACTGTAGCTGATTGAAAGCTTGGAGAACACATTCGGAATGCGGATTTTAGTTTTTTTTGTCTATTTGATTATTGGAGGCTCTGATCTTGCATTGATCATAGATCTAACAATACTCAGATCAGATGACCTGTACAGGTGATCAGCTGGAATTTGAAATCTGACGATTCTCGTTTCTATTATCTTACAAAGCAATTTATTCGTTGTCATTTTTATTTTTTCGTTTTAATTTAAAAAAATGTGTTTTGACCTTAAAATCATGCACGCTGATTTGCAATTCAATGGATGCAAAAACAAAACCGTAAACTATAATGTAATGGCATATACAACAACAGCAATTGGCTGATCAATTACATCTTAAACCCGACAAAAGTAAAAAGGGATGTAAATATTGGGAAACACAGTCATGTTCGTATTTTTTTTATATTTTCCTTTCTATCCAAAAACAACTCAAGACTGGAATATTTCCCTTTTTACACCTCCCCTTCCAATTAACATATTCATCTGCATAGATCTGAATAGACATCTGCAGAGTATTGCTCCTTGTTCAGCATCTATCCTCACCTATTCCTGCAGAACATCTACCTCTTTGTCGGATACCTATTTCTGCCCAAAATGTACAATATTTTATGCACACATCGTGCAAAACATCTCACTTTTGATCAATTACTTTATTTAATTTTTTTTAACTCATTTTGTACTGGATTTATTGGGGGATCTTTTATACAAGTGTTTTGTGATGTTATTTACTAAAATATGACACCTCATCCTACCAGAATAGCTGTATTTAATTTTATGTAATTCAATTGTTCGTTTTGACTGATTATGGTGATAATAACAAACCAAGGGTGTAAAAGTCCTCTGATCTCTCCCCTCTCCCAAATGAATAATCCTGTGTTATAAGATGCTGTATGGAGGAGCCTGTTTAATGGCATTGCTTGGAAAGGTCCTGGAAGAGCAATCTGGGGACCTTTATGCATGTATGTATGGATCCCTCTCTATATCTATCTATCTATCTATCTATCTATCTATCTATCTATCTATCTATCTATCTATCTATCTATCTATCTATCTATCTATCTACTCTATCTATCTATCTATCTATCTATCTATCTATCTATCTATCTATCTATCTATCTATCTATCTATCTATCTACTGTATCGATCTACTCTATCTATCTATCTACCTATCTAATAGAATTAACGTTATATATTGTATATACACTAGCATATTTAAAGACCATCTACTTTATTTATACATATAATAATAATAATATTAATAATAAAACATTAGAATAAAATGCACCTGTTGAATATACAATGTATCTGAATATAAGATTCTATAGAGGGATTTTGTCTGTTCAAAGGAATTATGTATGTGTATGTATGGATCTCTCTCTCTCTCTATAATAAAATTAAAATTCTATCTTTTTTTAAGTACAATAGCAATACCCAACTTATACCATACTAGGGATGTAACATGTTCAATGACATTTCTCATTTCATGGTAAAGCAATCGAATGTATGGATCTCTGTATGTATGTGTATCTCTCTCTCTTCTTCTCTCTCCCCCTCTCTCTCTCTCTCTCTCCCTCTCTCTCTCCCTCTCTCCCCCTCTCTCTCTCCCTCTCTCCCCCCCCCTCTCTCTCTCTTCCTCCCTCTCTCTCTCTTCCTCTCTCCCTCTCTCTCTCTCCCCTCTCTCTCTCCCTCTCTCTCTCTCCCTCTCTCTCCCTCTCTCCCTCTCTCTCTCTCCCTCTCACTCTCTCTCTCTCTCACACACTCTCTCTCTCTCTCCCTCTCACTCTCTCTCTCTCTCTCTCTCACTCTCTCTATAAGGTTATAAACGAAACAGTAGAATAAAATGCACCTGTATAATATACATATATATATATATATATATATATATATATATATATATATATATACATATTTTAATTACGATAATATCCTTAAGTAAACTAATTATTTGGGCTCGGAGTAGGTAATTATATGTAATGATCACTGTTGCATTTCTCATCTCAGCCGGAGAAGATCCTATTTCTATAAGTCACTTTGCCTTATTTATGGCCATGAAGCAATAAGCAATCACCTGGTGATTTACTGTAAACTAAACTAGGAAATGCCTGGTGATCTGTGCAGATTTATCATCTGTATCTGTGTC